>JAOWBW010000644.1:153781-688257 GCA_026119855.1 Campanula takesimana | reverse complement strand
GACCTTACTTCTCCGTTCAACGCGACTGCCTTTCTGTTGAAAATGTAAATCCTATGCCATTAACTTATTATCTTGATGAAAAATTATGGGACTCTAAATGGTGGGATCTGTATTGTTAACTTACGTCTTGATAACAGTCGTGAGATACTCGGATGTGGAGATGCCAATTACTCGGACCTTGCTTCTCCTTCTGGCGCGACTGCCTTTCCGCCAGAAAAGTGAATCTTATGCCATTAACTTACGTCTTGATGACAATTTTGGGACTCCAAATGGTGGGATCCTGTGCTGTTAACTTACGTCTTGACAACAGTCGTGGGATACCCGGTTAAATCCTGTGCCATTAGCTTACACTTGATGACAGTCGTGGGATAACTGATTGAAATCTGTGCCATTAGCTTACACCTTGATGACAGTCGTTGGAATCAGAGTTTGCTGATGCAGATTCTTGTTGCTCACCCATGATCTTGATGCGCGGTGAGGATAAATTAGTACTGAGAAACAACTTTGCTTGTTCTAATTCTGAAAATATCCATTTGTTGACGACTCAATCTTCCATCTTGAACCGGGTTCAGATTCGACCTCTTGGTCTAAAGCAGGGCTTTTTCTAACCTTTCTGTTAAAAGCAGGGCTTTTCTTGAATTCTCAAGAAAACATGGTTTTCTGAGACTTTTCTGGAGATCTCTCGTACGAGGAATGATGTCTCGTATGAGACTTTTCTATTTTTTGCGCAGAATAGAGGCATTTCAGGCGCTGGAAGTGATTTTCAAATCACTTTTCCTTTATTCCATTCTCGGGAGCTTTCGAGCCCTCGGCCGCGATTTTCTCACTCAAAATCTCCAATTTCTCCAAGTTTTGGTGATTCCGACCCTTGCAAATGTGACCAGTGCACATCGTTCGCATAATAAACACCTCTTCTTCAGTAATCATATGAAGGTGTACGTGTGGGTGACTGATCATTTGTTCCCGTACCAGAGAGACCACGTCTCTCATGCCGTTCATACTAGGCAGGTAAGGATCTCTTCCTCTGATTGAGTTTCCATGTCAATTTCGCTGTTGCATGTCTCAATTTAGTGTTTCTAGCGATTCGACTTTTGTCAATTTTCGCCTAGAATTACCGCTGCTAGGGTTTATCATGCATGGCTGATCTTTTAATAGAATTTCACCCTGTTGGTGCTGAAATCGTTGAAGTATGGTAGTACATGATTTTGACTGCCTTTCAGGCGATTCTGCGGCTTTTCGGGTAAAATGCTTAAATAAGGATTTTACCGATTTTCTGACATTTATCTCTTTTGCCTTTATTGGTTGCAGTCATTCAGGGTGATCAATAACTGTAGAGGAAGCGTACGAGCGGTCGCTGAGAGGTGGTGTAGATACCCCGGGGAACCACGGCTTGGCTAGAGCGGTGAATTATCCTAGGATGTCTAACTTGTTTTAGATTGTTTAGAGTCGCCACCTATGTTTTTAAAGGAACATAAGAAAACTAGAAATAGCCTAATTTATGTACAAAACCAGAGATTCGGGAGAGAATGGTTCGGGGGTTAGGTGACGGAGTGGGAAGTACTTAAACACCCACTCCGCCCCGCTTACGCGGGTCTTGCTACTATTGGTGTTCTAATATTTACATGTCCTTCAATTAATTAAATAGAAATGTGCTAACAATGTGATGAGAAGAAAAGGGGAAATAAAGGGAAAATAAAATAGAATTGTTTTATTTATTTATGATAAAGATTACATATAACAAGTAATGTTAAAGAATTACATTAAGAGATGAAGATAAATTAACATGGTGAATTAAAGTTAAGATAAAATGTAGGGAGATAACCTTAACTAACTTCAATATTTGAAGTAGTCATGTTGGTCATGTCCCATTAATGGGGATTGCATATATCAAGAAGAAGAAAACAAAGGAAGAAAATGGAGTTGTACCTTGAGAAAGAGGACTTGGAACCTTGACGTGAAAGTGTTGTTGTTGTAATGAAATTGTTGTAGAACAATTTGTGTAGAGTCTTGTTACTAAGAACTCTTGTTGGGGAGAATTTGTGTATAATGTAGTTGGTCAATCAAGGTTGGAGTCCAAAAAGAAGTCCCTTCCCAAGGTAGAAGATGATGGTTTTATAGGTAAAAAAGAGAGGGAAATGATGGAGGAAATTGGTCATCCATGTGAAGTGGAATGGGCCAATCACAAATAAGATAAAATGAATAAAAGAAAAATAAAAAGAAATAAAAGAAATCAAATAATAAATGAAATAAATATTAGTTTTTGGGAAAAGGCTTAGAATTTGGGATTGGGAGTTAATGAGAAAGGGGGGATGAATGTGATGTAAAAAGATGGTTTTTGTGATCAAGAAAGATGTTTGTAAATAAGAAAAGGGAGGGATATAAGCTGCAATCCGTTACTGCCAAAGTGGGAAGCGCTAGGGATGGCCAAACCGGACCGGAACCGGACCGGAACCGGAAAACCGGACCGAAACCGGACCGGAAAAGCCCGGAACCGGAGCAAACCGGGGAGGAAACCGGAACCGGACGAACCGGAACCGCAAGGCATGCGGGCCGGTTCAGGGTCACATATATGCCGAACGGAGAACCGGAAACCGAACCGAAACCGTACCGAAAATCCCTTATTTTTCAATAATTTTAAAGGAGAGGACCGGAACCGGACCGGAACCGTACCGGAACCGGACCGAACCGGAACCGTATTGTGCCAAACCGGAACCGGAACCGGGTAAGTGCGGGCCGGTTAAGGGTCACCCATTTGACGAACCGGAACCGGCGGTTCCGAACCGGAACCGGGCCCGGAACCGGTTTTGGCCATCCCTAGGAAGCGCGCGGGTCCGGCTTTTGGGGCGGGACGCGCGCAGACTGCTCAGGCTCACTGGCAGTGCCGGAAGCGCCCGCGGGTGAAAAATGACAGAATGTACCCTAAAAGTTAACTCTGTTATACAGTTTAGTCCCACTAACGGATCAGTTTAGGAACTTAACCGAAGTACAGAAATCAACAAAAATAAGTTAAATAAAAATACTTTGTATGCAATCGGGGTGAGAGGTCCAAGGCGGGGTGTCTACAGAGCCCCTCGGCGACGTGGATTGCGAAGCAAACGCGTCGACGAAAGAAAGACAACCGCCGAGGACATCGACAAGAGAAAACAAAGACTCGATAAAGCAGGAATTTGAAATTACAAAGGATAGAAATGCGCTCCCTGTGTGAGCGACTTTTGCTGATGGAAGAGGTATGGTGATTTTAGTGGTTCACCATGGACCAAAATTGGTCCTCTGTGCGGCACCTGGTGCTCTGTGCGGCACTTGTTGATTCTGGTGCGCGGTGCGGCATATTCTGATGCGCTGTGCGGCACTTGTTGATTCTGGTGCGCGGTGCGGCATATTCTGATGCGCTGTGCGGCACTTGTTGATTCTGGTGCGCGGTGCGGCATATTCTGATGCGCTGTGCGCACTTGTTGATTCTGGTGCGCGGTGCGGCATATTCTGATGCGCTGTGCGGCACTTGTTGATTCTGGTGCGCGGTGCGGCATATTCTGATGCGCTGTGCGGCACTTGTTGAATCTGGTGTGCGGTGCGGCATATTCTGATGCGCTGTGCGGCACTTGTTGATTCTGGTGCGCGGTGCGGCATATTCTGATGCGCTGTGCGGCACTTGTTGATTCTGGTGCGCGGTGCGGCATATTCTGATGCGCTGTGCGGCACTTGTTGATTCTGGTTCGCGGTGCGGCATATTTTGATGCGCTGTGCGGCACTTGTTGAATCTGGTGCGCGGTGAGGCATATTCTGATGCGCTGTGCGGCACTTGTTGATTCTGGTGCGCGGTGCGCATATTCTGATGCGCTGTGCGGCACTTGTTGATTCTGGTGCTTTGTGCGGCACCTGGTGCTCTGTCCGGCACCTATTATGTGTATGCTTTACAGATATACGTGCTTGTGTGAGATGTGAAATAGGAATTGCGAGAGAAAATTGTGATTGTGGTGTGATATGATCTTGAAAGCACCTTTGTAATGAGAGAGAAGTAAGAATGTAGAAAGTGATCTTGTGTGCGGTGTGATTTTGAGGAAAGCATTGGATGTATTCATACCTTCACTTACCATTGCCCTTGAGTGGAGATGGATTCTTGATGTCCGCGGAGGATGCTTTGATGGAGAATGTCCATTCTTTAGATGTTGATGAGAGAATGCCCTTGATGTTGGGTTGGCGAGATGGTATTCTGGATGATGGGTTGGTCGTGCCAAAAGGCTGCCTACGTATCCCTTTAAGAGAATCAGAACAGCGTAGTTCAAGGATGATGGAGAATGCTGGAGGAGAAGCTAGGAGCAAAGCAAAGTAAGCACATACTTTTGCACATAGAAGGAAAAAAGAAAGAAAAAAATCTTTTTTTTTTTTTTTTTAGTTCGTGGGTGAACCATTTTAGCCATTGTGTTTTTGTAAAGCCAACCCAAGATCAAGTCATGCTCAGTCGAAGTCCGGATTGCCTCGCTTGAATTCTGTTGTCGCTGGTGTGCCCAACGAAGATTGATGTCTAGCCCTAAGAGATTTGTCGATTATGGGGCTTCAAAAGGCTTTTGATGCCGAGATGAGGGGTTGTTGATTGTAAAGCCCCTAGAATGCCTTTGATGCCAAATTTTGAGGGACTTGCGTAGCTCCAAGATAAATCAGCTCTTGGCCCAGTCGAGTAAATCGCCCTTTGTTGTTGTAGTAAGCAATCCCCAAGAGGAGATCGCTGATGCCAAGCTTCGAGAGATTGCAAAGCCCCAAGTGTCGTGGGCTTGTAGATGGCGGGATGTGAAGACCTTTCATTGTAAAGCCCCAAATTATCTCGTGATTGGCTCGGCATTGAGAGCGGATGTACCGTTTGGTAGAATTCTTGATAGAGATCTCCTTCTTGCTCTTACTGGGGAGATGAATGGCCTCATTGTGGTCGATACCCAAATGGCTGATGGCTTATGTCAACGGATGCACTAATGTCTTGCGGTACCGTTGAGGTCGCGGAGGATAAGGTCTTAGCGTGATAAAGTCCCAAATGAGTATGCTGACTCTTCTTGAGTTGAACTAATGACGGATCTTCGGATGCAACTAGTGCTGTGGCCCAACTTTATCTGAGCTGCACCTTGTGCTTTTGATCTTGGAGAAGGGGGTGCTGAATTGCAGAAACATTGGGATTGGCCGTGGCATTTCCCGCTATAACCCTGTTTTGATTAGAGTTTAGCATATTGAATCTTTTTCCTTTTCTCTAAGACTTTCTTCATGATCTCGTTGAAAGTTCTAACAAAAATCATCAACTTCATTCATAACATCGGAGTCTTCATTTAAAACCAAGAGGCTTTGAAGTGTTGAGAGACCCTTGAATCTTGATTGTTCTCATGGAGCCATAAGACTACTCCACATTGCACTTGCTCGAGTATTGTTGCCCAAAAGACTGTCGGTCGCGAAGCCCTAATACTGCCCTTTGCTTGAATTAATGTAATGCCGTAGCCCAAAAGATTGTAGATTGTGAAGCCCGTTGAGACCTTCGGTGCCGAATTGAGGAAGCTTCCAATGTTGCACATGACTTGGCTGGGGATACTGCAGGGGAGTTAATTTTTCTTTGCCGAGGGAGCCTTTAAGACTTGACCGTAGCCCCTAGAGTGCCATCATTGATTGCGAGAAAGGTCCACCCTTGATTGGGGAAACGAGCACGGGCACACATGACAAGAGGGCTTTTTGACATCCCTTTTGAGGGACTTTGAGGATAGTCTCACACATCTTTCTTGAGCATAGCCCCTAGGGCATATTGATTGCCAAATGAAGCAAAAGAATCCCTCGTTCTTGAGTCACATAGCCCCTAGGGCGTCACCATTTGTTGAGCAAAGCAAGAGTGACTCGTCCTCGTGTGCGAGGGAACAAACATGAGAGGACATGGCAAGAGCTACTCCATTTCTCAGGAGCCTTTCGGCGTACTTTAGAAGCACATACTTGAAGAAGCTTTGAAAACTGAGACACATGTTGTTGCTATTTGTTGCCCAAGCCAATTGACTAGCTAGGGATTATTTGTGCAACCTCGTGCCCTTTTATGATGGGCTTGTTCTCGGATGGATCTTGGTTACCACGGGCCTTCTTTTCATGAACCCAAAAATGCACACTGCTGGAGAATGATGCCGATAACCCAAGACAACCTTTGACGGTGCTATATCTTGTCGAGCCTTTTGCAATCCCAAGTTGACTCGGTGGGGAATTGACTTGCTGAGGAGATTCAATGTAGAACTTGTCTTCTTTAGAGGCCAGGGATCTCCATTTCTCTTTCCCTTCTCTCTCTCACTCTCTCATTTTTTTTTTATGAAGCACCCTGTTTTTTGCCTAGACCGCCCTTTCGGGTTTTCAATCTAGCGGGCATCTCTTTTGCGTCTTCATTTTTGACTCGATTAATGAGGAAGTGTGCATTGACTCTAGCTGAGGAGATAAGACATGTGATTTTGCGGTGGAGACCTCTTGTCACTAAAGGTGAGTGACATTGACTTGACTAGGGAAGTGTCCCTAGTATTGACATGTATTTTTTATTGAATTGAATGACTCGCGAAAGCAAGTAAGTCATTAAGAGAGAAGAGAAGGAAAGCCCCAATTTGATTGCAAGAAATTGGGAGTATGCAGAAAGAATAGAAGTCCCTAGACTCGACAAGGAACGCGAAATGATTCCAACTCTAAGAAAGTTGTTCAATCTTTTTGTGATTAATTCATTGGAAAATGAATCGTACAAAGATGTCTTGACAAGTTCGAGATGAAGGCCGATCACCATAACGCGCTAGGGCTAAACATATCTTCTTTCTTGCATGAGACCGTACCCGCAGGTTGCCTACGTTACTCCAGTGTAGAGGCTCAGGTCACCGTAGTTCTTGTGGATTCTCCATTCTTCGTGATGAATTGTTGCTTCGTCCTTCGTTGGTGGATGATGATGATCTTGATGTGAACTTCTTTGATTGAGGGGGATTTTTTTTTTTTTTTTTTTTTTTTTTTGTGTGTTGCTCTAACTTTTGCCTAGGTTGATTTGATGGTTTCAACCTAGCGAGCTCTTTTTTTTTTTTTTTTTTAATCCCCCTTTGAAAACTTTGCTTGACTTCTTCATGATTGTTGCTCCACCTTTTTTGTCTTGGCTTCGTCGTTGATGTTGGCGTCGATGTTTTGCCCCTAGGCGTTCAAGTGATGGCCTTGTTCTAAACTTGTTTAGACATCTTTTCATCATTTTGTCAAGAATTAGATCGAACACTTGGAAGAGTGTATAAGGACAAGAACGACTTTTATTTGATAAGAAGACTCGACACTTAACATGGGACGAGAGAAAACATTAATGCACACAAAAGAGGACTTTTGACTCTTTTTTTTTTTTTTAATTCCAACTACTAGGTAGAGAAAGAGAAACGGAGATTGTTGTCGTCGTCCTCTTTGTTGAAGCCCCATTTCAAAACCAAGCCACTTCTTTGATGAGTTGCTCTTCACCCACGGTAAATTCACCGTTGTCGATCAAATCTTGGATGATGTTTCGGAGAAGGAAGCACCCTTCAGTAGTGTGGCCACTATGCTTGTGGTAGCCGCACCATTCACCATGAGCATGATTTTTCAGTATCGCCTTCGGCTTGTACCCCTCCAAAGGTTTGATCTTCCCTCTTGTCACCAAAATTTCAAATGCCTCAGCTTGGGTTACTCCTTGGAGAGGAGTGAAAACTCGGCTGTTGGTGGTACCTTTGTAGCTTTTGAGGGTCGGGCCACTTGAGCATGCTTTATCATTGAACTTTGCTTTGCTGTCGGTGAGCTCTTGCAAATGGGATTTGAGTTCGGAAAACTCTTTCTTGTGAATTCTTCTTTCATAATCAAGACGGGCCTTGAGTTCGGAAACCTCTTCTTTGTGAATCCTCTTGTCGATATCGAAACGGGCTTGCACAAATTGTCTTTACGGCGGGCATCCTCGACAATCCTATCCATTTGTTCCCCCATTGATTTCATTACGTTGAGTAACCCTTCGTTGGACACGAAATCATTTCCACCGTTGTTGTTGTCGCCGTTGGAAGCCATTGGACCTATTGGAAGAGCACGGTTGATCTTAGATTGGCCCCACAAACACCATTTGAGTAAAATAAATTTAACCCACAAACACAAAAAAGACTCAACCATATAAAGAAAAACGACTCTTTTTTTTTTTATTTATTTACAAAAGTCGGAAGGACGGAGTCCTTTTTTGGGGTTTCTAGAAAAAATAGTGGAATCGTCACACTAGTATATAGACCTTCCCGCGGTCCCATATACTCATCGGATTCCACCACGCTTGTGAGCCCTACATGTGTTGGGATTAAACTAAATTAATGTAGTAAATCATACATGCGGGGACGGATTTTTATTTTCGTCCAAAATAACCACTTTTGGGGACGGAGTTTATTTCGTCCATTGCAACAAGTTGCATGTATGATTTGAAGACATCAGTTTAGGGAAATCTCGGTACATGGAAACCGACTTGAGTCACGGAGTGTTAGACCCTAAACTAGAATTGTGTGGTTTGTGCTCGGCTTGAATATGATGCTCAAAGGTCACCCCGGCATGTAGTCTTGAACTACGCCATGGGCTGAGGTTACCGCTTCGAAAGAGCCAAGGTCTGGTGGAGCTTGAAACTTTCTAGGACGGGCCTCGACGGGTTTGGGGTTGGACTTGTGCGACTCGATAGTGAGCAGTTCATAGGAATATGTGCATGTAGTGTGAGGTCTAACAAGTGACAATTTTTTTTTTTTTTTTTTTTTTTTTGAAAAGAAAGAAAAACACACAAAACACATAAGCACATAAAATTACAACTCCCGAATCACCCGTGTGACCGGTAAATAAAACACAAAATTAAAACAGTCCGAGGGTTCAATTCTGTTCTGATGCCGGCAAATATTCCCACACCCCACTGTTCTGCTCAGTCACTGAAACCTGTCTCTGTTCTAGAAACCAACCCAGAAGCGTGTGCCTCTGGGTGCTGATATGGGACGCGCGCGCATGGCGCAATGCTTATGGGAGACGCGCGCTTCTGGGATACACCTGTCAGAATGTCAGACTTTGGACTCAGGGGATTGCCCTGGTCCTATGTTCATATTGTAATCCCTGCAGAAGTGATTAGTGCAGAATAACAGAAGAAGAAGATGAAGAACATGAAGAAGTGGGCGATTCTGGTTCTTGATGCGGGATGCGCGCGCCTTAGGCTTAAAGGCCAGACGCGCGTGCCTCCCCCATCAGGAAACAGAATACCCAGAAAAGATGTAGATTTCGATCAGAATGCAAGTTTAACCCTCAAATACATCCCCAGCGGAGTCGCCACTGTAGATACCCCGGGAAACCACAGCTTGGCTAGAGCGGTGAATTATCCTAGGATGTCTAACTTGTTTTAGATTGTTTAGAGTCGCCACCTATGTTTTTAAAGGAACATAAGAAACCTAGAAATAGCCTAATTTATGTACAAAACCAGAGATTCGGGAGAGAAGGGTTCGGGGGTTAGGTGACGGAGTGGGAAGTACTTAAACACCCACTCCGCCCCGCTTACGCGGGTCTTGCTACTCTTGGTGTTCTAATATTTACATGTCCTTCAATTAATTAAATAGAAATGTGCTAACAATTGTGATGAGAAGAAAAGGGGAAATAAAGGGGAAATAAAATAGAATTGTTTTATTTATTTAATGATAAAGATTACATATAACAAGTAATGTTAAAGAATTACATTAAGAGATGAAGATAAATTAACATGGTGAATTAAAGTTAAGATTAAAATGTAGGGAGATAACCTTAACTAACTTCAATATGTGAAGTAGTCATGTTGGTCATGTCCCATTAATGGGGATTGCATACATCAAGAAGAAGAAAACAAAGGAAGAAAATGGAGTTGTACCTTGAGAAAGAGGACTTGGAACCTTGACTTGAAAGTGTTGTTGTTGTAATGAAATTGTTGTAGAACAATTTGTGTAGAGTCTTGTTACTAAGAACTCTTGTTGGGAGAATTTGTGTATAATGTAGTTGGTCAATCAAGGTTGGAGTCCAAAAAGAAGTCCCTTCCCAAGGTAGAAGATGATGGTTTTTATAGGTAAAAAAGAGAGGGAAATGATGGAGGGAAATTGGTTATCCATGTGAAGTGGAATGGGCCAATCACAAATAAGATAAATGAATAAAAGAAAAATAAAAGAAATAAAAGAAATCAAATAATAAATGAAAGAAATATTAGTTTTTGGGAAAAGGCTTAGAATTTGGGATTGGGAGTTAATGAGAAAAGGGGGGATGAATGTGGATGTAAAAAGATGGTTTTTGTGATCAAGAAAAGATGTTTGTAAATAAGAAAAGGGAGGAAATAAGGTGCAATCCGTTACTGCCAAAGTGGGAAGCGCGCGGGTCCGGATTTTGGGGCGGGACGCGCGCGCGGCTCACTTGCAGTGCCGGAAGCGCCCGCGGGTGAAAAATGACAGAATGACAGAATGACCCTAAAAGTTAACTCTGTTATGCAGTTTAGTCCAAAACTAACGGAATCAGTTAGGAACTTAACCGAAGTAACAGAAATCAACAAAAATAAGTTAAATAAAAATACTTTGTATGCAATCGGGGTGAGAGGTCCAAGGCGGGGTGTCTACAAGTGGGCAACTCTCAATGACGAGATGAAGGAGGAGATTGAGAACCTCGGATTGAAACCCTTCTTTGACGGCCTTGTCGGTGAGAGGAGGAATATGCACTTGCTCCAGGCCATCCGGGAGCGCTGATGGGATAGCACTCACACCATGCATATGCGGTGGGGGGAGGTCACCATGACCCTTACTGACTTCCATGCCATTACCGGACTTGCTATCGTCGGCGAACCGCTTGAGGTAGATGCAGACTTTACTCTTAGCAGAGACGATATGATGCATTTTCTGGGATTCTCTTTGCGTACCCTAGGCAAGGGTGTCCCTCTAAAGGCTTTAAGGGAGAGGGTGGATACTTATGTCACCCTTAATGCTGGTCAGATGCATCTCACCGGTACCCACATTGCAGCTGTCTGTGGCTTTCTATGGTGGGCCTTTTCTGAGATGCTCTTTGCTAATCATGCGTCGACTGCCCTTTTTTACTCTGCTTAGCTGCCTGAGGGACATTCAGCATGTCACTGATGCTATATGGGGTTCTGCTGTTTTGGCCCATTGCTATGTGGCTACGGATGAGAGTTTGCGGGATAGGGTGAACACTGGCTTGGGCGGCTACAGTCATGCCTGGGAGGTATAATACTCATCTTCTTCTGTATTCCTCCTTTATTTCAGCCTTAGTTTATTTTGATAGCATTCCTCATTTGAGCTATTGTGTATTGACCTCATTTATGTTTCTCCCATTTTGCAGGCTTGGGGATACGCCATGTTTGGTTTCTTTACTTTCAATCTTCGAGACAATACTGTTATGTTCCCCGATACTTTGAGGTGGCGCCGGGATAACAGGGATACCCGTGAGGAGCAGGCCGAGGGGGCTGATATAATGGTGGAGTGCATGAGGCTATATTTTGACAGGTGGGAGGCCGTCCCAGAGTCCGCTGTTGCCTTCTTCCCATGGCGGAGCTTGGGCATTGACCATGTTTATTGGTTTGCCGGTATGAGGCTGTTGATGATTGGCCTTGGCGGTGGTTGCTTCTATTTAGGAGAGATAGTCCCTCGCCAGCAGGGTGGTGGCAGACTCGACGTCATCGTCCCTCTGGATCCGCCGGCCCATATGCTTAATTCTTATGCCATTGCGGAGGATGAGAGAGGGGAGCTCATTATTGGTCAGGATGCCTTTGACCTTATGTCCTTGGAGGCTGATTACCAGGACTTCCTTGCTCGTCTCATGCCCCGACTGATTATAGAGGGTGATCAGGCTCAGGCCCAGGGAGTTGTCCACGTCCCTTTTCGTCTACAGCTTGGACCAGCTTCTTTTACCTCCAGCGTGGCTGAGGGAGTAGAGAGTACCGAGGATCTTCCCGCGCAGTATGATATGCCGGAGGAACTTGTTCCTCCTACCGACGCGACCATGGTATGATTTTTATGACCCTCCTTCTGTCATTTCCATCATATTACCAATTCATATCTCTGTTTATCATTTATCTGAGGATTTTGATACCTTCATTTGTTTCTTCTCAACAGGTGCCCATTACTGAGTATAGAGAGGTCGCAGGACGGCTTGTCCAGTTCATGGCCTATGCTAAGAGGATGAAGAGAGAGACAGCAGGGCTGCTCGGACGGTTGGCTCAGCAGACAGCGGAGCTAGCTTCTTGCGGGAAGAGGCCTCAGATTGACGGATGACAGTGCAGCGCTGGCGACACGTCTTAGATGGGATTCCCCCATTCTCCCCCCCCCCTTTTTGTTGATGATTTACTTATTGCCTCAGCGTAGGCAAAGACAATCTTTCTTTTCTTCAGTTTGTACCTATGCAACAATTATTTCCTAACTCTAGCACACAATACATTAGTTAATTTTAGTTTTATTTCTGACTGCGTAAATGTATTGACTCACATCCAGTTGGTCAACCGAGGGATAATTTTATGAGATGGATTCGCGTTGGGCTATTTATATGTGATGAATGAACTGTTTTGGATGGATTTCAGGGGTGATTGAGACATGCTTTGACTTGTCAAGCAACCTGAAATCTTAGCAGAGTCTCTGTTGTTCTCCTTTTTCCTCGAGGATTTGGTATCCAAACTTGTATATAAACACTTCTAGTCCGTCTTAGAATACCATGCAGCCTTGAATCAGTTCTGGGAACCTTTCTTTTGGAGTAGAATTCTCAACCTTTTGCTCTCAATGGCCCCAAGCAAGTCCATCCCTTCATCAATAATCATTGACGAGTTCTCCTTGGACTTAGAGTTAGTGGAACGCTACAAGAATGATTTAGCAACGTTATTTCGCTCGTTTAATAAACCTCGCCAAGAGAGATTCGTGGAGATGTTTGGTTTCAAGATTCTTTTCACCTTGAAGAACCTAAAGTCGGAATGGGACCTCTTAAAGGGAGTTGCACGCTTCTGGGATCTATCAACTCACCTCTTCAACTTTTCACTTAATGAGATGGTCCCTACTGTGGAGGAGATGGCAGCTATCTTGGATATGCCTTTGACTAGTGTGATTGCGGTTCCTAATTACGATAAGGTACCAGCGTAGTCTCTTAGGGACTTATTGAGCATTGGCCTTCCTGAGGCTCAGAGTTATGTTCATAACCGCTATATTGATCTCCACGCTTTGCCTAGGAGATTTAAAGGTCAGGTGACTCGCGGTCACGATGTGGATTCCCACTGCTGCCTCTTGGCATTGTGCTTATTTCGGAGCGTGCTTTTCATGAGCAAGTGTGGCATGGCGAACATGGAGCTTGTGGACATCGTTCTGCAAGCTAGAGGACGGGCCTTCAACATAATCCCTCTTATCTTGGGGGAGACCCTTCATGGTCTTGATGTGTTACACCGAACCGGCTCTATGACTCGGGGAAGTCCATTGTTGTTGACTATTTGGCTCAGAGAACATTTTAAACTGTTGGACTCTCCGGTCGAGTATTCTCCTTATACTTTCCATAGGCAGAGACTGTTAGTGCAGGGTCTCAGCATTGAGGAGTGGGCTTATCTTTTTGCTAAAGCGGAGACCAATGATATTGCTTGGTGCCCATCCTTTTAGAGGGTGAGGAGGTTTGTAGCTAATACCCTCGGGTACAATAGGGTCGTTCATCCGGGCTTAAGGGATTCTTATTTCTACTTTGCTCGGAGGGTAATACGACAATTCGGTCAACAGCAGGACACTTTCTTGTCAGGGGGATGGCCTCGAGATGTTTCTTTTATGGACTCGGAGTTCTCTACGAGCTTGGCTCGCGCTTGGGGGCAAGGCACCACTATGGATCGTTGGACCAATCTTCATCATGATGGAGGAAGTATCTATTTGTCGGACAAATACTTAGATTGGTTTCTCTCGGAACTCCTTCCCAATGTCGAGGGTATTGATGAGATCCATCGTTTTCCGTTGGGGGACCAATTTGGGCCTAGTTTGAATTTGAGGAAGAAGGAAGCTAAGGAGGATCCTTCTAATGTCAGAGCAGATGCCACTCAAGACTTTCTGGAGAGTGACTTTTACGTGAAGAGAGCAAATGGACTTCCCGGTAAACTCCAAGCTCTAGATAGGCCTCATGTGTTCGCGAGACTGACTCCCTCGGTGTTCAGTCGTCTTGATGTTCCTCCCGGTTTCGAGATACCTTGGTTCAAGAGGAAGAGGGATGACACGGCGGATCGTGGTCAAGCCCCTACTAAGTTAAGGAAGAAATAGATCCTTAGGAATATCAAGAGATTGCCAATAGATAGACCAATGTTTAGACTTTTAGTATTTTATTTATTTTCTTTTGCAAGTTGGTATTCATGTTAGAAACTTTCTTATTGTTTTCTTGAAATACATTCAATTAATAAGAAGACAAGATTTTGATTTTATTTATTGAATAGACCGGACCAAAAGGCTGCCTACATTCTCCTTTTACATCAATTAAATAAGGAGCTCAGGTCATCGTAGTTCTTGTGTAAGAAAGAGAAAAATATATTTGCTGACTGACATGTCTCGCACGAGACATAGGTGTCTCGCACGAGACTGTCCCCTATATATATATATATATATATATATATATATATATATATATATATATATATATATATATATTTACTTTTTTATTTTTTTAATGCACACCCTGATTTTTACCTAGACCGCCCTTTCAGGTTTTCAATCAAGCGGGCTTCTTTTCTAGTGCTTTCTGCTCTAATTTTTGCCTAGGCCACCCTTGCGGGTTTTCAACCTAGCGAGCTTTCCTCTTTTCTTTGGAATAAGGGACGGACTTATGAGTAGTACTTCTTCAGCTTGTCCATGTTGACGGGCTTCGGCAGTTGATCTCCATCTAGGTCTGCGAGTTGTACCGCTCCTCCGGAGAATATCTTCTTGACTATGTAGGGGCCTATCCATCTTGGTCCCCATTTGCCTATAGGATTGAACGGTCCAGGACGATGTTCATGTAGGACAAGGTCCCCTTCTTTGATATTTCTGGACTTGACTTTCTTATTGAATGCTCGGTCCATTCTCCGTTGATACGCTTGGATATGCTTGGCGGCTCGAAGTCATCGTTCATCTAGCAGGGCCAGTTGTTCATAACGGCTGTCTAACAATGCGACTTCGCTCACTTGGTTTTCTAGGAGAACCCTTAGTGATGGTACTTCTAATTCAATTGATAGCACTGCTTCCATCCCATAGGCTAGGGCGTATGGAGTTTAACCGGTAACGGTACGAATTGAAGTTCGGTAGCCCCAGAGTGCAAAGTGTAGCTTGTCGGGCCAATCTCTGCCAGTCTTAGCCATTTTCCTAATGATGGTCTCAATGGTCTTGTTAGCAGCTTCGACTGCTCCATTGGTCTGTGGTCGGTACAGTGATGACTGATGTCTCTCTATTTTGTACTTGTAGATACCCCGGGAAAACCCCACTTGGCTAGAGCGGTGAATTATCCTAGGATGTCTAATTGATTTTAAGAGTTGCCACCCACGTTTTAGAGGAACGCGAGAAAACCTAAGAAAAGACAATTTTTTATGTACGAAAACCAGAGATTCGGGAAAAGATGGGTTCGGGGGTTAGGTGACGGAGTGGGAAATACTTAAACACCCACTCCGCCCCGCTTACGCGGGTCTTTCTACGTTTGGTGTTCTAATGCATGAGAAAGTCCTTCAATTTATTAATATACGAGTGCTAACAATTACAATGAAAAGAAAGGGGAAATTTACAAAGGGAAATAAAAGAGAATTGTTTTATTTATCTAATGGTAAAGATTACATGTCAAACTATTCTAACAATTATATTAAGAAAAGAATGATAAATTAAAGTAGAGATTAAAATGTAGAGAGATAACCATAACCAACTTTAATGTAGTAAAGTGGTCATTTGGTCATGTCCCAATTGATGGGGATTGCATACATTACAAAGACATGTAAAATAAGAGAAAAAAAATAAAGTACCTTAAGAAAGAGGACTTCAAACTTGGACTTGAAAATGGTATTGTTGTAGAGAAATTGTTGTAGAACAATTTGTGTAGAGTCTTGTTACTAAGAACTCTTGTTGGGAAATTTGTGTAGGAAGAATGGTGTAGAGTTTGTGTAGGGAGGAAGTTCAAAGTTCAAGGTCCAAAAAGAGAATCCTCTTCCAAGGTAGAAGAAGGGGGTTTTTATAGGTAGAAAGGAGAGGGAAAGGTTGGAGGGAAAATGGTCAATCCATGTGAGATGGAATTGACCAATAGAAAATAAGATAAATAGAATAATGAATAAAAGAAGATGAAACAAATAAAATAAAATAAAAATGAAATATTTTGTTTTTATGAAAAGGGCTGGAAATGTGGGATTGGGAGGTTACAAATAAAAGCTAGTAAATGTTTATGATCAAGAAAGATGTTTTTGACTAAAGAAGATATTTGTAAATAAGAAAATGGAGAGAAATAAGGTACAATCCGTTACTGCCAAAGTGGGAAGCGCGGGTCCGACCGTTGGGGTGAGAAGCGCGCGCGGCCCGTTGACAGTGTCGGAGGCGCCCGCGGTTGAAAATAACAGAATGACAGAATGACTCTAAAAGTTAACTCTGTTATGCAGTTTAGTCTAAAACTAACGGAATAAGTTAGGAACTTAACGGAAATAACAGAAATTAACAAAAACAAGTTAAATAAAAATACTATGTATGCAATCGGGGTGAGAGGTCCAAGGCGGGGTGTCTACAGAGCCCCTCGGCGACGTGGATTGCAAAGCAAAACGCGTCGACAAAAGAAAGACAACCGCCAAGGACATCGACAAGAGAAAACAAAGACTCGATAAAACATGAATTTGAAATTTGCGAAGGATAGGGGTGCGCTCCCTGTGTGAGCGGCTTTATTGATATAGAAAGGATATGGCGGGATCCGTTTTGGTGAAGCGGGATCCGTTTGCTGATATGGGATCCGTTTGCTGAAGCAGGATCCGTTTGCTGATGCGGGATCCGTTTGCTGATTGTAGGATCCGTTTGCTGGTGCGGGATCCGTTTGCTGGTGCGGGATCCGTTTGCTGAAGCGGGATCTGTTTGCTGATGCGGGATCCGTTTGCTGATGCGGGATCCATTTGCTGATTGCGGGATCCGTTTGCTGGTGTGGGATCCGTTTGCTAAGGCGGGATCCGTTTTGCTGATGCGGGATCCGTTTGCTGATTGCGGGATCCGAGGCTCCGTCTGCCTATATGTGATATTGTTGTGTTTCTTGATGGAGAGGTGGTGATTTTGCGGCTCACCATGGACCGAGTTGTTGTCATTGAACTGTAATTGTTTGACTCTGTTGGATGCAGGCGTAGTTGACGGTGGATCACTTTCTGCTGGGGATGAAGTGCCTTGAGTTGTAGACGCTGTTGACCTTGTGGTGGTACCTGTTAAGTGTGTGCTTTGCAGGTATATGTGCTTGTGACATGTATGGGATGTGAAATGGCAGTCATGAGGGAAATTGTGCTTGTGGTGTGATGTGATTTGAAAGTAGTTTTGCATGAGAGAGAATTTTTGTAAGAATGGAGAAAGTGATTTTGCGTGCGGTGTGATTTCTGAAAGCAGAGATTTGCTTGAGAGAGATGAATGATGTCCATACCTTCATTTACCATTGCCGTTGGATGGATTCGTGATGTTGTGGTAGATGCTTTAGCGGAGAGTGTCGCTGCCTTTGATGATGAATTCATTTTTGATGGAGTTCGGTGAGATGGTATTCTGGATGATGGGTTGGTCGTGCCAAAAGCCTGCCTACGTATCCCTTTAAGAGAATCAGACCAGCGTAGTTCAAGGATGATGGGGAGTGCTGGGGGAGAATGCTAGGAGCAAAGCAAAGGAAACACATAATTTTGCACATAGAAGGAGAAAAAGAAAAAGAAAAATCCTTTTTTTTTTTTTTTTAGATTAGAAGGGAAAGAATATGCACACACGTGAGAAAAAGATTTTTTTTTTTTAGTTCGTGGGTGAACCATTTTAACCATTGTGTGTTTGTAAAGCCAACCCAAGATCAAGTCATGTTCAATCGAAGTCCGGATTGCCTTGCTTGAATGTTGTCGCCGCAGTGTCCAACGAGAATTGATGTTTAGCCCCAAGAGATTTGTCATTTACGGGGCTTCAAAAGACTTTCGATGCCGAGATAAGGGGTTGTTGATTGAAAATCCCCTATAATGCCCTTGATGCCAATCTTGCATAGCCCTATGATAAATCGCCTTTTGATGTTGACGAAAGAAATCCCCAAGGGAAGATTATTAATACCAAGCTTCGGGAGATCGCTAAGCCCCAAATGTCATGTGGGCTTCGAGATGGCGGGATGTGAAGACCTTTCGATGTGAAGCCCCAAGTTGGCTTAGCTTTGTATTGAGAGTGGATGCCACATCGGGTAAGACTCTTGAAGGCGATCTCCTTCTTTCTCTTGCTTGGAGATGGATGGCCCTTTTTGTGGTTGATACCCAAATGGCAGAAGGTCCATGTTGAAAATGCAGTATGGTCTTCGGGAGACGTCTCGTGGGAGATGGTGATGTTGTTGCAGATGATAAGGTCTTGATGTGATAAAGTCTCGAACGGTATGTTTGCTCGAGTCTTATTGAGTTGAACCGACGGCGGATCTTCAGATGCAGCCTGTGCTTTTGATCTTGGAGAAGGGGGTGCTGTATTGCAGAAACATTGGGATTGGCCGTAACTCTGCTTATAGAGTTAACATATTGGCATTGCCCGCTATAACTCAGCCGGGTGAGTCTAACATATTAAATCTTTTTCCTTTTCTCTAAGACTTCTTTCAGAATCTCGCTGTGAGCTCTAACAAGAATCATCAAATTCATTCATATCATCGGAGCCTTCATTTAAAACCAAGAGGCCTTTTGACTGGAAGTGTTGAGGGACCATTGAAGTTTGATCCCTTTCATGGAGCCAGAAGACTACTCCCAAATTGCATTGCTCGGGTACTACTGCCCTAAAGCTTGTTAATTACGAAGCCCCAATATTTCCCTTTGCTTGTATCACTGTATGCCGTAGCCCAAAAGATTGTAGATTGCGAAGCCCCTTGAGACCTTTGGTGCCGAATTGAGGAAGCTTCCAATGTTGCACATGACTCGACTGGGGACACAGAAGTGAATTTCTTCTTGCCGAGGGAGCCTTTAAAACTTGATCGTAGCCCCTAGAGTGACACCATTGATTAGGAGTGGAACGAGAAGGGCCTATCCTTTATCGGGGGAACAAGTATGAGCATACATGACAAGAAGGTGCTTCTCGACATTCCTATTGAGAGACTTCGAGGATAATGTCACACATATTTCTCGAGCATAGCCCCTATGGCTTATTGATTGTCAAATGAGGCAAAAGAAGCCCTTGTTCTTGAGTCACATAGCCCCTAGGGCGTCACCATTTGTTGAGCAAAGCAAGAGTGACTCATCCTCGTGCGAGGGAACAAACATGAGAGGACATGGCAAGAGCTACTCCATTTCTCGGGAGCCTTTCGGCGTACTTTAGAAGCACATACTTGAAGAAGCTTTGAAAACTGAGACACATGTTGTTGCTATTTGCTGCCCAAGCCAATTGACTAGCTAGGGATTATTTGTGCAACCTCGTGCCCTTTTATGATGGGCTCATTCTCAAATGGGTCTTGGTTACCACGGGCCTTCTTTTCATGAACCCAAAAATGCACACTGCTGGAGAATAATGCCGATAACCCAAGACAACCTTTGATGGTGCCATATCTTGTCGAGCCTTTTGCAATCCCAAAGTTGACTCGGTGGGGAATTGATTTGTTGAGGAGATCCAATGTAGAGCTTGTGCAGTTGTCTTCCTTAGAGGCCGGAGATCTCCATTTCTCTTTCCCTTCTCTCTCTCACTCTCTCATTTTTTTTATGACGCACCCTGTTTTTTGCCTAGACCTCCCTTTCGGGTTTTCAATCTAGCGGGCATCTATTTTGCGTCTTCTTTTTTTGACTCGATTAATGAGGAAGTGTGCATTGACTCTGGCTGAGGAGATAAGACATGTGATTTTGCGGTGAAGACCTCTTGTCACTAAAGATGAGTGACATTGACTCGACTAGGGAAGTGTCCCTAGTATTGACTTCATGTATATATTTCTTGAATGACTCACAAAGGCAAGTAAGTCATTAAGAGAGAAGAGAAGGAAAGCCCCAATTTGATTGCAAGAAATTTTGGGAGTATGCAGAAAGAATAGAAACCCTAGACTCGACAAGGAACGGAAAGTGATTCCAAATCTAGGAAAGTTGTTCAATCTTGAGGTGATTAATTCATTGGCAAATGAGTCGTACAAAGATGTCATGATAAGTTCGAGAGGAAGGCCGATCACCATAACGCGCTAGGGCTAAACATATCTTCTTTCTTGCATGAGACCGGACCCGAAGGTTGCCTACGTTCCTCCATTGAAGAGGCTCAGGTCACCGTAGTTCTTGTGGATTCTCCATTAGTCGTGATGAACTGTTGCTTCATCGTGATTGTTGTCGATGTTGCTTCGTCCTTCGTTTGGTGGAATGATATTGTTGTTGTGAACTTCTTTGAATGAAGGGGGATTTTTTTTTTATTATTTATTTTTTTTGTGCTCTAACTTTTGCCTAGGTTGATTTGAGGGTTTCAACCTAGCGAGTTTTTTTTTTTTTTTTTTTTTTTTTTTTAATATCCCCCTTTGAAACATTGCTTGATTTTTCCATGGTCGTTGCTTCACCTTGCTTTGGCTTGATTTCGCTGTTGATGATGTCGCCTTCGTCACGATGTTTAGCCCCTAGGAGTTCGAGTGACGGCCTTCGTTCCAAAACTTGTTTAGACATATTTTCATCATTTTGCCAAGAATTAAATTGAACAACTTGGAGGAGTGTATGAGAACAAGAACGACTTTTATTTGATAATAACTCGACATTGAACATGGGACGAGAGAAAACTTTAATGCACACTAAAGAGGACTTTGACTCTTTTTTTTTTTATTCCTATTACTAGTTAGAGAAAGAGAAACGGAGATTGTTGTTGTAGTCCCCATTGTCGTTGTAGCCTTCCTTGCGGCATGATGTCTTGTTGAGACCCTATTTCAAATATGAGCCCCTTCCTTGATGAGTTCTTGCATATTCTCACTCTCTAACTGTTGTTCTTCAACCACGGTAAACTCACCATTGTCAATCGAATCTTGGATGATGTCGCGGAGGGAGAAGCAATCCTCGGTGAGATGACCGTTGCATTTGTGATAGTCACACCACTTGTGGTGGGCATGGTTGCGACGTAATGGTTGTGGTTGCTTGTACCTTTGGAGAGGAGAAATTTGTCCCTTTGCTTTGAGATCTTCATAGGCCTTGGTGACGGTCATACCTTGGAGGGGAGTGTAGACACGGTCGTTGGTAGAACCTTTGTGACTTTTGAGAGGCGAGCCACTTGAACATGCCTTATCGTTGACCTTTGCCTTGTTGTCGGTGAACTCCCGTAAACGAGCCTTGAGTTCGGACACTTCTTCCTTATGAATTCTCCTCTCAAGATCAAGACGGGCTTGCCATAAATCATCCTTGCGGCGGGCATCCTCGACAAGTTTATCCATTTGTTCCCCCATGGCTCTTATTATGTTGAAGAGCCTTTCGTTGGACACGGAGATGTTCTCACCCTTGTTGTTGTTGCCGTTGGAAGCCATTGGACCTATTGAGAGAACACGGTCGATCTTAGGTTGGCCCCACAAACATATTTTGAGTAAAATAATTAACCCACAAACAAAGGAAAAAGACTTAACCACATAAGAAAAATGACTCTTTTTTTTATTTATTTACAAAAGTCGGAAGGACTTGGTCCTTTTGGGGGTTTCTAGAAAAATAGTGGAATCGTCACACTAGTATATAGACCATCTCGCGGTCCCATATACTCATCGGATTCCACCACGCTTGTGAATCCTACATGTGTCGGGATTAAACTAAATTAATGTAGTAAAGCATACATGCGGGGACGAATTTTTATTTTCGTCCATAATAACCACTTGGGGATGGAGTTTTATTTCGTCCAAAACAACGAGTGGCATGTATGATTTGAAGACACTAGTTTAGGGAAATCTCGGCACATGGAAACCGAC
Source organism: Campanula takesimana (assembly GCA_026119855.1). Taxonomy (NCBI): domain Eukaryota; kingdom Viridiplantae; phylum Streptophyta; class Magnoliopsida; order Asterales; family Campanulaceae; genus Campanula; species Campanula takesimana. The sequence goes on along the minus strand of JAOWBW010000644.1, from coordinate 666,180 downwards.
TTGAGTCACGGAGTGTTAGACCCTAACTAGAATCGTGTGGTTTGTGCTCGGCTAAAGAGAGGCTTAAAGGTCACCCCCGGCATGTAGTCGTGAACTACGCCACGGGCTGAGGTTTACCGCTTCGGAAGAGTCAAGGTCGAGTGGAGCTTGAAACTTCCTAGGACGGGCCTCGACGGGTTTGGGGGCTGGACTTGTGCGACTCGATAGTGAGCAATTGATAAGAATTGTGCGCGTAGTGTGAGGTCTAACAAGTGACAAAATATTTTTTTTTTAAAGGAGATAAAAAAAACAAATAAGCACGTAATTTACAACTTTCGAATCACCCGTGTGACCGATAAAAATGAATAAACAAAAGTAAAAGGGGGTGTATGCAGGCCTGGTGCCCACACACTGTCAAAAATGCCCATTCTGTTCACTGTTCTGTTTACTGTTCTGTTCTGGAAAATGGCCCAGAAGCGCTCGACTCAGGGTAGTTACGTGGGAAGCGCGCGCATTGCGCCATGATTGTGGGAGGCGCGCGCATCTGGGGTACCTGTCAGAATGTCAGAAGAAACCGCGGACTCAGGGGATTGCCCTGGTCCCAAATTATGTAACTTTACCCTGCAGAAACTTGTTAGCATAGAAATATGAAATTTGAAGGACAAGATGGAAGGTGGGCGATTCAGGTAATAAGGGTCGGACGCGCGCGCTTTAGGCCAAGAAGGCCAGAGGCGCGCGCTTCCTACGCTTTTTACCAGAATGCCCAGAAAACAGATATAAGAACACCAAAAGCAGAAAATGCAAGTTTAACCCTCTATGTCCCCAGCGGAGTCGCCACTGTAGATACCCTCGGAAAACCCCACTTGGCTAGAGCGGTGAATTATCCTAGGATGTCTAATTGATTTTAAGAGTCGCCACCCACGTTTTAGAGGAACGCGAGAAAACCTAAGAAAAGCCAATTTTTTATGTACGAAAACCAGAGATTCGGGAAAAGATGGGTTCGGGGGTTAGGTGACGGAGTGGGAAGTAATTAAACACCCACTCCGCCCTGCTTACGCGGGTCTTTCTACTTTTGGTGTTCTAATGCATGAGAAAGTCCTTCGATTTATTAATATACGAATTCTAACAATTACAATGAAAAGAAAGGGGAAATTTACAAAAGAAAATAAAAGAGAATTGTTTTATTTATCTAATGGTAAAGATTACATGTCAAACTATTCTAACAATTATATTAAGAAAAGAATGGTAAATTAAAGTAGAGATTAAAATGTAGGGAGATAACCTTAACCAACTTTAATTTAGTAAAGTGGTCATTTGGTCATGTCCCAATTGATGGGGATTTCATACATTACTAAGACATGTAAAATAAGAGAAAAAGAATAAAGTACCTTAAGAAAGAGGACGTCAAACTTGGACTTGAAAATGGTGTTGTTGTAGAGAAATTGTTGTAGAACAATTTGTGTAGAGTCTTGTTACTAAGAACTCTTGTTGGGAAATTTGTGTAGGAAGAATGGTGTAGAGTTTGTGTAGGGAGAAAGTTCAAAGTTCAAGGTCCAAAAAGAGAGTCCTCTTCCAAGGTAGAAGAAGGGGGTTTTTATAGGTAGAAAGGAGAGGGAAAGGTTGGAGGGAAAATGGTCAATCCATGTGAGATGGAATTAACCAATAGAAAATAAGATAAATAGAATAATGAATAAAAGAAGATGAAACAAATAAAAGAAAATAAAAATGAAATGAAATATTTTGTTTTTATGAAAAGGGCTAGAAATGTGGGATTGGGAGGTTACAAATAAAAGCTAGTAAATGTTTATGATCAAGAAAGATGTTTTTGACTAAAGAAGATATTTGTAAATAAGAAAAGAGAGGGAAATAAGGTACAATCCGTTACTGCCAAAGTGGGAAGCGCGAGTCCGGCCTTTGGGGCGAGAAGCGTGCGCGGCCCATTGACATTGTCAGAGGCCCCCGCGGGTGAAAATAATAGAATGACAGAATGACTCTAAAAGTTAACTCTGTTATGCAGTTTAGTCCAAAACTAACGGAATAAGTTAGGAACTTAAAGGAAATAATAGAAATTAACAAAAACAAGTTAAATAAAAAATACTATGTATGCAATCGGGGTAAGAGGTCCAAGGCGGGGTGTCTACAGTACTCTACAACTAGTTGGTCACATTCTTTCTCAAAGTGCGTGCCGTTGTCATATATCATCTCATTAGGTACCCCATAGCGGCATATAATGTTGGTCTTAATGAACTCAGCCACCTTTCTGGCATCCAAGACTTTGTAGGATTGAGCCTCGATTCATTTGGTGAAGTAATCAACGGCGACTAACACGAATGAATGCCCATTATGACCTGTCGGTGAAACTTTACCAATGACGTCTATTCCCCATGTAGAAAATGGCCAAGGGGATGTCATGGGGTATAACACGGACGGTGGTGCGTGTTGTAAGTTGGCATATATCTGGCACTTGTGGCATTTCTTAACCATGTTGGTGCAGTCCGCTTCCATTGTAGCCCAATAGTATCCTAGTCGGATGATTTTCTTTGCTAGCATATTGCCATTCATGTGGGTTCCACAGACTCCTTGATGGACTTGGTCCATGATTTCTATGGCTTCGTGCTCATCGGCACAGAGTAGACACTGCTCGTGGTGCTTCTTATAGAGGCGATCACCTATGATAACAAATTGGGCGGCAAGCCGTTTGAGGGCTATCTTCGCTTTAGGTGACGCGTCTGATGGGAATGTTTCTCTAGGAGGAAACGCCATACATCATAATACCAAGGTTTGTTGTCCAAGGTATTCACAGAGTTACACTCTTCTTTACAGTCTATGATTGATTAATAAGCAGGAGTCGTTTGCCTCGCGACTCTGAAGGTTTTAACCTCAATCCATTCAGGAATTTCAACAAGTGATGCTAGCATGGCTAGGAAGTCTGCTAAGCGGTTCTTATCTCTAGGAAGATAGTAGAAAGTGACCTCTCTGAACTGTTTGACCAAGTCTTGGAGGTGGTCGTTATATTTATGGAGTGTAGGATCTTGTACCTTCCACTTCTTGAGTGACTTATAGATTATAAGTTGTGAATCTCCGTACACCTCTAGTTCGGTCACATTTCTTTCTAAGGCTGCTTCAAGCCCTGCTATGCAAGCTTCGTACTCGGCAATATTGTTAGTGGCCTCAAAGTCAAGGCGGATTGCAAGTAGAGTGTAGAAATCTGAGGGATCTACTAGTAACATGCCAATGCCATATCCCTGTTTATTGGCAGCGCCATCGAAAAATAATTGCCACTTATTTTCTGCTATTGACATGATGTCCTCATCAGGGAATCGCGGGTCTTCCCCCTTCGCTTCATCACATGGAAATTCGGCTAAGTGATCCGCGAAGACTCTCCCTCTCACATATTTCTGTGTGATGTAAGTGATATCGTACCCCGCGAGCATGAAGTACCATTTGGCTATCTTAGAGGAGACATGCGACTTCTCGAAGATATATTTCATTGGGTCCATTCTGGCGATTAGTTGTATAGGAAACGCCTCCATGTACGGCTTTAGTCTCTAAGATAGCCATACTAGTGTAGCACACGACTTCTCTAATACAGAGTAATTCAGCTCAGCCCTTTGGAAGCGACGGTTGGCAAAGTACACGGCGTTCTCTTTCTTCGAATCGGGTTGCTCTTATGCTAGCATAGCCCCTAATGCAGTATCATTAACTGTGAGGTACAAGTTCAATGGTTTTTCCTTATACGGTGGAACCGATACGGACGGATTCACTAAGTACTCCTTGACCTTATCAAAATCTTTTTGGCATTCTTCTGTCCATTCTAGGGATGCATTCTTCTTGAGGATCTAAAAAATAGGCTCGCACATCATCGTGAGTTGATTAACGAAAAGACTAATGTACTGAAGGCGACCCATAAATCCCTTGACTTCTTTTTGCGTCTTAGGTGGAGGCATGTCAATGATGGCTTTGATGTTAGCGGGATCTGCTTCTATACCACGCTCAGTGACCATGTACCCAAGGACCTTTACTTTCACTACCCCAAATGTGCACTTGGCCGGATTAAGTCTCATCTTATGGTGTCTTAACCTCTCGAAGAACTTTATGAGGTTGACAAAGTGTTGCCTATCGGAGCCTTTAGAGTGTATGATCATATCGTCAACGTACACCTCCATTTATTTATGTATCATGTCATGGAACAATGCAGTTATGGCTCTCTGATAAGTGGCTCCGGCATTCTTGAGTCCGAATGGCATGACCGTATAACAGAACGTCCCCTAAGGTGTATAAACGCTGTTTTGTGTTGGTCCTCCTCGTCTATGAGGATCTGATTGTAACCGGCGAATCCGTCTACGAATGAACGAACTTCGTACTTTGCGGTATTATCGACGAGCATGTCTATGTTTGGAAGAGGAAAATCATCTTACGGAGATGCTCTGTTGAGATCACGGAAATCAACACAAACTCGGACTTTTCCATTTGCTTTGGAAACTTGTACAGTATTAGCCAATCAGGTTGGATACTCTATTACTTTGATGAACCCAACACTCAGGAGTTTCTCTATCTCTTGTTTGACTTGTACTGACCACCCTGGCTTAATTATGCTGAGTTTCTGCTTGACTGGCCTCGAATCAGGAAGCAGTGGTATCTTGTGCTCAACGATCGAATTGGCTAGCCCCATCATATCTTTGTAGGACCAAACGAACACATCCACAAATTCTCGGAGAAGCGCTATGAGGGCTTGTCGGTCTTCCTCTTTGAAGAAACTGCCAATCTTGGCCTCTTTCAGATCATCGTCCGTCCCCAGATTAACTGTTTGCATTTCTTCGGCATCAATAGGACCATTTCCGCCACGAAGACCTACTTGCTTATTAATTTCTTTTAAGATTTGTTCATTTTCTTGATCTATCTCGTCATATGACTTATTATTATCTAATTCGTTAGAGTTATTAGTTAATTCATTATTTAGGACGCTAGCAATCTCGGGATACTCAGAAAGATCTATTTATTCATTAAGAACGTAGGGGAATACACGTTCCGCGATGGCATCCAAGTCCTCTTGGGTGAGCTCATTGGTAGCGGTATCTGACTCTAAGGTAAGAGTTACAAATTTTCTTGCCCTATGGGGATGGGGAGTACATCCTAATTCCTTGGTCAGGAAGTCTTCACTTGCTATGGGTCCCCCAGTTGTGTACCAATTCTGAATAGGCTCGTCACTCTTCTCGATGAGCTTGGTGTAGTCTTGGTTCGGAGCGTCCCCCTTGTCTATTGCATTAATCTGAGTGTCCTCTAGCTTGCAAAGGTTGATAAATTGGTGCAGTAGGTCTTCTCCCAACACAAAGCCCCACTCACTGAATGCCTCGGCCTTGGTACCCCCTAATTCTCGAGGTAGCCACGAGAATTGCATCGGTTCTGTTTTGAGTGAGTACGGATCACAGTCACTGAATATTTCAAAGCCTAGTTGGCGCTTCCCCCTATGGTCAATCCATGGTTCAGGGAACATGAAGTATGGCAAGTTTTCCCCCTCGCGTACAAAGTACCCGTTTAGAGTCTTTCGATAGGGCGGTGCTAGTGGTATAATGTACAAAGTCCACTGCCTTTCTTCTTTGGGGATGCCTTTTAATAGTGACACATACCCTAGACCATATTCTGGGGGGGTATAGAACGATAGGTGGTGGTTATTTTATCCCTTGTAAATGCTTTCCAAGTCCAAGACCGGGGAAGTATCCCTCTTTTAGCATCATGTTAAGTACTGGACGCGTTCCGGAGAATGGAATCGCCTTGGAATAGTCATTTTCATTGTGCACCTCTACCATCTCCACACTATTTTGGATTTCGAACCCGTTGAAGAGGTGGTCGGCTGCCTCATGTTGAATCTCTAGGATCAGACTAGCAGTGACTAGTTCTCCAAGTACGGTGACTATCGTGTCATTATGCTTAAATTTGACACATTGATGAAGGGTTGATGGTACTCCTCCCATTTGATGTAGCCATGGGCGTCCTAGGAGAAGGTTGAAAGAGGAGGGGATGTCAATGACTTGGAATTCTGCCTTTGTAGTTATCTCTCCTACTACAACTGTTAGGCTGATTTCCCCTATAGGTGAGCGTGCAGTGCAGTCAAATCCTCGTACAGTAAGAGCTGACGGTTTTAGCTCTCTTGCGGTAAGGCCAAGCGTTACCATGACTTTCTTTCGTAGGACATTTATGGTGGACCCATTGTCTACTAGGATGCTGGGGATTCGATGCCCATTGACCCTCGCGGTTATGTAGAGAGCTTCGGTGTGCCCTCCACCATATTGTGGTAAATCTAAGTCGGTAAATGTGATCACATTGCCAAATTGGATTTGGCCTACCATTTGCGTTAGCTCTTCGGGAGTTATATCTTTGGGCACTTCGACTTGGGCTAATGCTTTTGAGATCATCATTCGATGTTTATAAGATGAGCCTAAGAGATCCCATATGGAAATGTTGGGTTGTGTTTTCTTTAATTGTTTAAGAAGTGGATCATCAAGTTCAACGGGTTCGGGCTCTTTCGAAGATGATGGCTCTTCTACTCTTGGATCTTTGTTGATTATGACTCGACCGGAGCGGGTGAGTAGATTAACATCTTCTTTTTCTTTATTATTCTTTCTATCTAATACTTGATCCCAAGACAACATGTAACAGAAAGAAATTTCATTATCAAACTTGGGAGTGCTCTCGCCCACATTTGGGACTAGGCGAGTAGTCTCCCCTTTCTCACTAGCTATTTCTATTACATTGATCCCTCGTCCCACAGTTGGGAAAGGGTTTGTCACTATATAAGGAGCCCCTAATTGCTTAGAGTCTATGAGATCTTGGATCACATCTTTGAGGTGGTGGCAAGAGTCGGTGTCGTGACCACTGGCCCTGTGAAATTCGCAGAAGAGGTGATGAGCATGATTAGGAGGGAATTCCTTTGGAGCGGTAGGCTTTCTTGGTGCTACTTTGCCGGCATTCATGAGTATGTTAAACATTTGACTTTGGGTGACACCTTCTAGCTTGCTATAGGTCCTCTGCCTTGTTTTAGTCTTGGACTCAACTTCCATCTTGTAGCATTCTCTCTGAGCTTGTAGACATGCTTGGAGCGTGTCGATCATTTTCTCACAATACTCTTCTTACATGAGTAAGCTCTTTCGAAGTGCATTGACCTCCTCCTCTCGGCTAGCAAATGATTTTAGAGAAATTTGATTTCTCTGTCGAAGAATTCCTTTTGTGTTCGTAGTCGTGTCATGAACTCTTCCTCTATCTCTCTCTTGAAGCGTGCATATAAGACTGTAGCATACACTTCCGAGAGTTGACTCACTTCCCTTTCTAGTCGAGCTTTGAGGTCGTTGAGTTCTTGAGTAAACTTGGTGCTTGACATTGTGTTGGGAGTATGGAGCTACTTTGCTGATCGGACGGACCTAGAGTACGGAAACTGTGTCAAATCCAGGCTGGGGTCCCAACAAGTCGGCTTTTATGAAACAGGGGTTGACCAACACGGCAGATTCACAGAAAAGGGAGGATGTCTCGTACGAGACAATGGATTTCTCGTACGAGGCATCCCGCCTAACAGTCAGATTGCAGATTTTAATCCTATTGGTCGGATGGAATTCAATCCATTTTAAGAGGTTACTACTCTAGTTCATCCTGGAACAGTGGATTCTGTCACCCTAGAATATGAGCCCCTTGTTTTTCACCTGTATTGCACTCTCCCAAACGGACAATTCGGGCAAAGGTCCCATATTCTCATCGGAATCCACCATTCGATTAACCAAACCTAAGTGACCCGTAGTTGTTTTTTACTTTGTTAAACAACACATTAATGCAATCAAACCTTGTGAATTTTAAGGGACAACCGAAAGGGACATGTTGAACGGTGCGGTCGAAACTAAGCCAAAATGGCATCCACAATCCCACACAGAATAGTGAAAGTAGGAAAACACAAACTCGGATTTCCGTAGAGAGGCTCTCCATTCTTTGAAAATCCTTTGTTAAACATTTTACCGAAGGGACATTCGTCATATTCACAAGGGAGGATTATAGATTGTAAAGATGCGTTATCTTGGGAAAAGATTAAAACAACCCTAAGAATCGAACCGACCGGTCTCGAGGAGTGTCTTATTAACTAGTATGTATGCATGAGGTTGATGCAAGGGTTACGTCTAAGGCTCCCCATGAACACAGTCTAGGAGCGTGTCACGGAGTGGGTACACCATCTTTGGAGAGACCGGCGAGGGCCATTCGTTAGAATGGGGGTGCTGACCGACATCGTCCTCCGATTAGGACCCGAGTTTATAGGGTATGTAGTGCAATTAATCTACATGTGTTCACGTGTGTCAGAGTCAAGATCTAGGTGTCAAGGTTAAAATAGAAAGTTTTTTTTTTTAAATTAAAAAACAAAAACATGCAATGGCCGGGCCAAGTGGCTGCCTACGTTTCCCTCTTGTGGAGGAACTCATGCCGTCGTAGTTCACACATAAGGCAAACGCATGTAAAACAGGGGATAAACATTTAGCAAGTACTCCTGCAAAACAAAGGTTAGCCTTATAATATATGGGGAGTTTGTTCGTCGTTAGGAAGGTCCCAAGACTCAGAAACAGGGGGAGGGCAGATCTGGAACTCTGTGTGTGTGTTTGAACCGAATAAAATTCCTTTTCCAAACCAGAGAGTCAGATCCACCAGGCAGAACTGAGATGTCTCGTACGATACAAGTGATACCTCGTACGAGGCATCCAAGTCAGGGAACAGACTAACGTACAGAATGCAAAATTTTGAAACAATGATGATTTCTTTAGACGCAAGTCTAACCCACTTACTGTGATTCTGTCCCCAGCAGAGTCGCCACTGTTTGCGCGCGAGGTTTTGCTTTGATGGCACGCTTTTGACCTTCGATTTACCTTCTTGTTGATTTGAGAGTCGCCACCATGTTATTGTCGGAACACGGACCGAGATGTCTGTATTCGGGGGTTAAGTTATGAATTGGGAAGTGTAGACACCCCGCCTTGGACCTCTCACCCCAATTGCATACAAAGTATTTTTATTTAACTTATTTTCATTAATTTCTGTTACTTCGGTTAAGTTCCTAACTGATTCCGTTAGTTTTGGACTAAACTGCATAACAGAGTTAACTTTTAGGGTCATTCTGTCATTCTGTCATTTTTTACCCGCGGTCGCTTCCGGCACTGCCAGTGAGCCGCGGGCACGTCCCGCCCCAAAAGCCGGACCCACGCGCTTCCCACTTTGGCAGTAACGGATTGCACCTTATTTCCCTCTCTTTTCTTATTTACAAACATCTTTTCTTGATCACAAAAACCATCCTTTTACATCCACATTCATCCCCCCGTTTCTCATTAACTCCCAATCCCAAATTCTAAGCCTTTTCCCAAAAACTAATATTTCTTTCATTTATTATTTGATTTCTTTTATTTCTTTTATTTTTCTTTTATTCATTTATCTTATTTGTGATTGGCCATTCCATTTCACATGGATGACCAATTTCCCTCCATCATTTCCCTCTCTTTTTTACCTATAAAAACCATCATCTTCTACCTTGGAAAAGGACTTCTTTTTGGACTTCTTTTTGGGCTCCAACCTTGATTCACCAACTACATTATACACAAATTCTCCCAACAAGAGTTCTTAGTAACAAGACTCTACACAAATTGTTCTACAACAATTTCATTACAACAACAACACTTTCAAGTCAAGGTTCCAAGTCCTCTTTCTCAAGGTACAACTCCATTTTCTTCCTTTGTTTTCTTCTTCTTGATGTATGCAATCCCCATTAATGGGAAATGACCACATGACTACTTCACATATTGAAGTTAGTTAAGGTTATCTCCCTACATTTTAATCTTAACTTTAATTCACCATGTTAATTTCTCTTCATCTCTTAATGTATACTTTAACATTACTTGTTACATGTAATCTTTATCATTAAATAAATAAAACAATTCTATTTTATTTCCCCTTTATTTCCCCTTTTCTTCTCATCACAATTGTTAGCACATTTCTATTTAATTAATTGAAGGACATGTAAATATTAGAACACCAATAGTAGCAAGACCCGCGTAAGCGGGGAGGAGTGGGTGTTTAATTACTTCCCACTCCGTCACCTAACCCCCGAACCCTTCTCTCCCGAATCTCTGATTTTGTACATAAATTAGGCTATTTCTAGGTTTTTCTTATGTTCCTTTAAAAACATAGGTGGCGACTCTAAACAATCTAAAACAAGTTAGACATCCTAGGATAATTCACCGCTCTAGCCAAGCCGTGGTTCCCCGGGGTATCTACAGTGGCGACACTGCTGGGGAAGATTTAGAGGGTTAAACTTGCGTTCTTAACTTTTGGTGTTCTTATTACTGTTTTCTGGGCATTCTGGTAAAAAGGGTAGGAAGCGCGCGCCTCCGGCCTTCTTGGCCTAAAGCGCGCGCGTCCGACCCTTATTACCAGAATCGCCCGCCTCCTTTCTTGTCCTTCAATTCCATGTTTCTGTGCTAACAAATTCTGCAGGGGAAAGTTTTCTTAATTAAGGGTCAAGGCAATCCCTTGAACCCACTGATTTGCAGGTTCTCACCCAGAAGCGGGTGCCTCTGCCCTTCTTCCTCTCACGCGCGCGCCTTCCGCATAGGCAACACAATGCGCGCGCTTCTGGGCGCATTCCCGGAACAGAACAGTGCACAGAAACAGAACAGAATGACAGTGTGTGGGCACCGGGCCTGCATACAATTTCTTTTACTTTCTGTTTATTTTTATCGGTCACACGGGTGATTCGAAAGTTGTAATTATGTGCTTATTTTTTTATTTATTTATTTCTTTTGAAAAAAAAAAATGTTTTGTCACATGTTAGACCTCACACTACATGCACATATTCTTATCAACTGCTCACAATCGAGTCGCACAAGTCCAACCCAAAACCGTCGAGGCCCGTCCTAGAAAGTTTCAAGCTCCACTCGACCTTGGCTCTTTCGAAGCGGTAAACCTCAGCCCGTGGCGTAGTTCATGACTACATGCCGGGGGTGACCTTTGAGCCTCATATTCAAGCCGAGCACAAACCACACAATTCTAGTTTAGGGTCTAACACTCCGTGACTCAAGTCGGTTTTCCATGTACCTAGATTTCCCTAAACTAATGTCTTCAAATCATACATGCCAACTTGTTGCAATGGACGAATAAAACTCCGTCCCCAAAAGTGGTTATTTTGGACGAAAATAAAAATCCGTCCCCGTATGTATGATTTACTACATTAATTTAGTTTAATCCCGACACATGTAGGGCTCACAAGCGTGGTGGAATCCGATGAGTATATGGGACCGCGGGAAGGTCTATATACTAGTGTGACGATTCCACTATTTTTTTCTAGAAACCCCAAAAAAGGACTCCGTCCTTCCGACTTTTGTAAATAAATAAAAAAAAAGAGTCGTTTTTCTTTATATGGTTGAGTCTTTTTTGTGTTTGTGGGTTAAATTTATTTTACTAAAAATGTGTTTGTGGGGCAATCTAAGATCAACCGTGCTCTTCCAATAGGTCCAATGGCTTCCAACGGCGACAACAACAACGGTGGAAATGGATTTCGTGTCCAACGAAGGGTTACTCAACGTAATGAAATCAATGGGGGAACAAATGGATAGGATTGTCGAGGATGCCCGCCGTAAAGACAATTTGTGGCAAGCCCGTTTCAATATCGACAAGAGGATTCACAAAGAAGAGGTTTCCCAACTCAAGGCCCGTCTTGATTATGAAAGAAGAATTCACGAGGAAGAGGTTTCTGAACTCAAAGCCCGTTTGCAAGAGCTCACTGACGGCAAAGCAAAGTTCAATGGTAAAGCATGCTCAAGTGGCCCGACCCTCAAAAGCTACAAAGGTACCACCAACAACCGAGTTTTCACTCCTCTCCTAGGAGTAACCCAAGCCGAGGCATTTGAAACTTTGGTGGCAAGTGGGAAGGTCAAACCTTTGGAAGGTACAAGCCGAAGGCGATACTGAAGAATCATGCACATAGTGAATGGTGCGGCTACCACAAGCATAGTGCCATACTACCGAAGGGTGCTTCCTTCTCCGAAACATCATCCAAGATTTGTTCGACAACGGCGAATTTACTGTGGGTGAAGAGCAACCTTTAGAGAGTGCCAACATGCAAGAACTCATCAAAGAAGAATGATTTGGTTCCGAAATGAGGCTTCTACAAGAAATCATGCCACAAGGAGACTACAACGACAATGGGGACTACAACAACAATCTCCGTTTCTCTTTCTCTACCTAGTAATAGGAATTAAAAAAAAAAAAAAAAGAGTCAAAGTCCTCTTAAGTGTGCATTAAGTTTTCTTTGTCCAATTAATGTGAAATTTTGAGTCAAGTCTCATCATCAAATAAAAGTCGTTCTTATCCTCATACACTCTTCCAAGTTGTTCAATCTAATTCTTAGCAAAATGATGAAAAGATATCTAAATGAGTTTTGGAATGAAGGCCATCACTTGAACGCCTAGGGGCTAAACATTGTGACGAAGGCAACATCATCAACGACGAAGACAAAGCCAAGACATCAAAGGTGAAGCAACAACCATGAAAAAAAAAATCAAGCAATGTTTCAAAGGGGGGATTAAAAAAAAAAAATGCTCGCTAGGTTGAACTCTTCAAATCAACCTAGGCAAAAGTTAGAGCACAAAAAAAAAAAAAATCCCCCTCAATCAAAGAAGTTCACATCAAGATCAATCATCATCATCCACCAACGAAGGACGAAGCAACAATTCCATCCCGAAGAATGGAGAATCCACAAGAACTACGGTGACCTGAGCCTCTACACTGGAGGAACGTAGGCAACCTGCGGGTCCGATCTCATTCAAGAAAGAAGATATGTTTAGCCCTAGAGCGTTATGGTGATCGGCCTTCATCTCGAACTTGTCAAGACATCTTTGTACGATTCATTTGCCAATGAATTAATCACCAAAAGATTGAACAACTTTCTTAGATTTGAAATCATTTCGCACTCCTTGTCGAGTCTAGGGACTTCTATTCTTTCTGCATACTCCCAATTCCTTGCAATCAAAATTGGGGCTTTCCTTCTCTTCTCTCTTAATGACATACTTTCCCTCGTGAGTCATTCAACTCAATAAAAAAAAAATACATGTCAATACTAGGGACACTTCCCTAGTCGAGTCAATGTCACTCATCTTTAGTGACAAAAGGTTTCACCGCAAAATCACATGTCTCTCATCCTTAGCTAGAGTCAATGCACACTTCCTCATTAATCGAGTCAAAAATGAAGACGCAAAAGAGATGCCCGCTAGATTGAAAACCCGAAAGGGCGGTTCTAGGCAAAAAAACAGGTGCGTCATAAAAAAAATGAGAGAGTGAGAGAGAGAAGGGAAAGAGAAATGGAGATCCCCGGCCTCTAAAGAAGACAAGTTCTATATTGAATCTCCTCGGCAAGTCATTCCCCACCGGTCAACTTTGGGATTGCAAAAAGCTTGACAAGATATGGCACCATCAATGTTGTTTTGGGTTATTGGCATCATTCTCCAGCAGTGTGCATTTTTGGGTTCATGAAAAAAAGGCCCGTGGTAACCAAGATCCATCCGAGAACAAGACCATCATAAAAGGGCACGAGGTTGCACAAATAATCCCTAGCTAGTCAACTGGCTTGGGCAGCAAATAGCAACAACATGTGTCTCAGTTTTCAAAGCTTCTTCAAGTATGTGTTTCTAAAGTACGCCGAAAGGCTCCCCGAAAATGGAGTAGCTCTTGCCATATCCTCTCATGTTTATTCCCTCACACGAGGATGAGCCACTCTTGCTTTGCTCAACAAATGGTGACGCCCTAGGGGCTATGTGACTCAAGGATAAGGACTTCGTTTGCTTCACTTGACAATCAATACACCCCAGAGGCTATGTTCGAGAAAGATGTATGAGACTATCCTCAAAGTCTCCCAAAAGGGATGTCAAAAAGCCCTCTTGTCGCGTGTGCCCATGCTCGTTCCCCCAATCAAGGATGGACCTTTCTCGCAATCAATGATGGCACTCTAGGGGGCTACGGTCAAGTCTTAAAGGCTCCCTCGGCAAAGAGCAATTAACTCCCCAGCAGTATCCCCAGCCAAGTCATGTGCAACATTGGAAGCTTCCTCAATTCGGCACCGAAGGTCTCAACGGGCTACGGCATTACATTAATTCAAGTAAAGGGCAGTATTAGGGCTTCGCGACCGACAGTCTTTTGGGCAACAATACTCGAGCAAGTGCAATGTGGAGTAGTCTTATGGCTCCATGAGAACAATCAAGCTTCAAAGGGTCTCTCAACACTTCAAGTCAAAGGCTCTTGGTTTTAAATGAAGACTCCGATGTTATGAATGAAGTTGATGATTTTTGTTAGAACTCACAGCGAGATTTTGAAGGAAGTCTTAGAGAAAAGGAAAAAGATTCAATATGCTAAACTCTAATCAAAACAGGGTTATAGCGGGAAATGCCACGGCCAATCCCAATGTTTCTGCAATTCAGCACCCCCTTCTCCAAGATCAAAAGCACAAGGCGCAGCTCAGATAAAGTTGGGCCACAGCACTAGTTGCCTCAGAAGATCCGTCATTAGTTCAACTAAAGAAGAGTCAAGCAAGCATACTCATTTGGGACTTTATCACACCAAGACCTTATCATCCGCGACCTCGACGGCACCGCAAGACATTACTGCATCTTTTGACATAAGCCCTCAGCCATTGGGTATCGACCACAATGAGGCCATTCATCTCCCCAGAAAGAGCAAGAAGGAGATCTCTATCAAGAATTCTACCAAACGGTACATCCGTTCTCAATGCCGAGCCAATCACGAGGTAATTTGGGGCTTACAATGAAAGGTCTTCACATCCCGCCATCTACAAGCCCACGACACTTGGGGCTTTGCAATCTCTCGAAGCTTGGCATCAACGATCTCCTCTTGGGGCTTGCTCACTACAACAACAAAGGGCGATTTACTCGAATGGGCCAAGAGCTGATTTATCTTGGAGCTATGCAAGTCCCTCAAAATTTGGCATCAAAGGCATTCTAGGGCTTTACAATCATCTCGGCATCAAAGCCTTTTTGAAGCCCCATAACCGACAAATCTTTTGGGGCTAGACATCAATTTTGTTGGGCACACCAGCGACAACGGAATTCAAGCGAGGCAATCCAGACTTCGACTGAGCATGACTTGATCTTGGGTTGGCTTTACAAACACACAATGGCTAAAATGGTTCACCCACGAAACTAAAAAAAAAAAAAAAAATCTCTTTTCCTCACATGTGTGCATATTCTTTCCTTTCTAATCTTAAAAAAAAAAAAAAAAAAAAAGATTTTTTTTCTTTCTTTTTCTCCTTCTATGTGCAAAATTATGTGCTTTACTTTGCTCCTAGCCTCTCCTCCAGCGTTCTCCATCATCCAAGAACTACGCTGGTCTGATTCTCTTAAAGGGATACGTAGGCAGCCTTTGGCACGACCAACCCATCATTCAGAGTACCATCTCGCCAACCCAACATCAAGGGCATTCTCTCACCAACATCTAAAGAATGGACATTCTCCATCAAAGCATCCTCCGCGGACATCAAAAATCCATCTCCACTCAAGCGGTAATGGTAAGTGAAGGTATGAATACATCCAATGCTTTCCTCAAAATCACACCGCACACAAGATCACTTTCTACATTCTTACTTCTCTCTCATTACAAAGGTGCTTTCAAATCACATATCACACCACAATCACAATTTTCTCTCGCAATTCCTATTTCACATCTCACACAAGCACGTATATCTGCAAAGCATACACATAACAGGTGCCAAACAGAGCACCAGGTTCCGCACAGAGCACCAGAATCAACAAGTGCCGCACAGCGCATCAGAATATGCCGCACCGCGCACCAGAATCAACATGTGCCGCCACAGCGCATCAGAATATGCCGCACCGCGCACCAGAATCAACAAGTGCCGCATAGCGCATCAGAATATGCCGTACCGCGCACCAGAATCAACAAGTGCGCACAGCGCATCAGAATATGCCGCACCGCGCACCAGAATCAACAAGTACCGCACAGCGCATCAGAATATGCCGCACCGCGCACCAGAATCAACAAGTGCCGCACAGAGCACCAGGTGCCGCACAGAGCACCAATTTTGGTCCATGGTGGACCACTAAAATCACCATACCTCTTCCATCAGCAAAAGTCGCTCACACAGGGAGCGCATTTCTATCCTTTGTAATTTTAAATTCCTGCTTTATCGAGTCTTTTCTTTCTTTTTCTCTGTCGATGTCCTCGGCGGTTGTCTTTACTTTCGTCGACGCGTTTTGCTTTGCAATCCACGTCGCCGAGGGGCTCTGTAGACACCCCACCTTGGACCTCTCACCCCGATTGCATACAAAGTATTTTTATTTAACTTATTTTCATTAATTTCTGTTACTTCGGTTAACTTCCTAACTGATTCCGTTAGTTTTGGACTAAACTGCATAACAGAGTTAACTTTTAGGGTCATTCTGTCATTCTGTCATTTTTTACCCGCGGGCGCTTCCGGCACTGTCACAGAGCCGCGCGCGCGTCCCGCCCCAAAAGCCGGACCCGCGTGCTTCCCACTTTGGCAGTAACGGATTGCACCTTATTTCCCTCCCTTTTCTTATTTACAAACATCTTTTCTTGATCACAAAAACCATCCTTTTACATCCACATTCATCCCCCCTTTTCTCATTAACTCCCAATCCCAAATTCTAAGCTTTTTCCCAAAAACTAATATTTCTTTCATTTATTATTTGATTTCTTTTATTTCTTTTATTTTTCTTTTATTCATTTATCTTATTTGTGATTGGCCCATTCCATTTCACATGGATGACCAATTTCCCTCCATCATTTCCCTCTCTTTTTTACCTATAAAAACCATCATCTTCTACCTTGGAAAAGGACTTCTTTTTGGACTTCTTTTTGGGCTCCAACCTTGATTCACCAACTACATTATACACAAATTCTCCCAACAAGAGTTCTTAGTAACAAGACTCTACACAAATTGTTCTACAACAATTTCATTACAACAACAACACTTTCAAGTCAAGGTTCCAAGTCCTCTTTCTCAAGGTACAACTCCATTTTCTTCCTTTGTTTTCTTCTTCTTGATGTATGCAATCCCCATTAATGGGACATGACCAACATGACTACTTCACATATTGAAGTTAGTTAAGGATATCTCCCTACATTTTAATCTTAACTTTAATTCACCATGTTAATTTCTCTTCATCTCTTAATGTAATTCTTTAACATTACTTGTTACATGTAATCTTTATCATTAAATAAATAAAACAATTCTATTTTATTTCCCCTTTATTTCCCCTTTTCTTCTCATCACAATTGTTATCACATTTCTATTTAATTAATTGAAGGACATGTAAATATTAGAACACCAATAGTAGCAAGATCCGCGTAAGCGGGGCGGAGTGGGTGTTTAAGTACTTCCCACTCCGTCACCTAACCCCCGAACCCTTCTCTCCCGAATCTCTGGTTTTGTACATAAATTAGGCTATTTCTAGGTTTTTCTTATGTTCCTTTAAAAACATAGGTGGCGACTCTAAACAATCTAAAACAAGTTAGACATCCTAGGATAATTCACCGCTCTAGCCAAGCCGTGGTTCCCCGGGGTATCTACAGGAAGGTCAAGGAGAACCCAATTCACCCAATCTAGATTGGTCTTACTAAGAAATCATCATCATCGTTTCAAAATCATGCATTCGTGTACCAAAAGATAAAAACAAACAAATAAATAATGACTTATTTATTTGGGATGTCGGATCATGTGCTTCGAGACCATCTCCATGGGTTGGAAAGGCTCTAGGCTGATCCTTTAATGGAATCACACTACTTCAAACACAAAGAAGGAGATGAGAAGATAGAAAAGCAAAGATTTACCTAAGCATTTTCTTCAAGAATCCTATGGATGGCCTTGACTAAAGGCCTTGATCCTCCAAATTTCATGGGTATCAGAGAGGGGCTAATTAGAAGAACTTCTTTGGTCAGATTTTGAGTGGTTGTTTGGTGAATATAGAGTCTACCCTTTTTCTGGTTCAAGAACCTTATATTTATAGGAGATTTTGACCTAGGGTTTTGTCCAAGAAGGTAAGTTGAAGTGGGAATCAATGAGTTGATCTCCACAGAGGTATTTTTGGACTCTAGGATCGGCCATTAGGTTTTCCCGGATTTCATGAGTGTTTGCCAAGAAAAGGGGTTAAGATAAACAAGGAAACTGACCAAAAACCCGACTGTCGAGGGGGATACCTCGTACGAGAAATCAATGTCTCGTACGAGGCATCTAAGCACTGGAATCACTTATTTGCCCTCTGCGATAGTTTTAATGTTCAGTTTGGCCCCTAACTAACAGAGTCAGTCAGAAACTTAACGAAACATGTCCAACTTCGGAGCCAATCTACCTCATGGGGTGTCTACAGGTAAGGATGTGTTCTATGGCTTTCAAACGGAGTTCATCTAGCAAGGCTAGTTTATCATGACGACTTTGGAGCCAATCTACCTCATGGATTTTTATTTCCTATAGGATCCTTAGAGACGGAACTTCGAATTCAGCCGGGAGCATGGCCTCCATCCCGTATGTTAGAGCAAAAGGGGTTTCTCTGGTAGCCGTTTTGACTGACGTTCGGTAGCCCCATAACGCTAGATGCAGGTTTTCGGGCCAATCCCTACCCCGTGTTGCCATCCTTTTGATGACCCTCTCAAGTGTTTTGTTAGCAGCTTCTACCGCTCCATTGGTTTGAGGCCTATAAGGGGAGGACTTGTGGTGGGTGATTCGAAATTCTCTTAACAGTCGATCACATTCGCCCTCAAAGTGCGAGCCATTATCAGTGATGACCTCATTCGGGACTCCGTAACGGCACATGATGTTTTCTTTCATAAATTCCGCGACCTTCTTTGAGGTCAAGACCTTGTAGGATTTGGCTTCGACCCATTTCGTGAAATAGTCCACGGCTACCAAGACGAATTCATGACCATTGCTCCTGGGTGGGTAAATCTTTCCAATGATGTCAATTCCCCAAGTTGAGAAAGGCCATGGGGTTGTCATGCAGTACAAATGATAAGGCAGCTGGTGATTAAGGTTGGAGAACCGCTTGCACTTATCACACTTCTTCACGAATTGTATGCAGTCGGTCTCCATCGAGATCCAAAAATACCCCATTCATAGGATAACTTGCATTAAGGCCCGAGCATTCATGTGGGAGCCACACACTCCACTATGGACCTCTTTCATGAGCTCCTGTGCTTCCTTTGCACTTATGCACCTTAGGAGAAGGCCTTGATGGCATTTCTTGTACAAGATGTCTCCCAAGATCACATAGTGAGATGCTAACCTTTTGAGGGCTGCCATGCCCTTGGCCTTAATCCCATCCTTGTATTCTCCTTCCTTATCTGTGAAGGAGGCTTCTCCTTCTATGAGGAATCGGTAGATTTGATTGTACCACGGCTCTTCTTCCTCCTTCGTGATCCTACTTATCTCACAACAGTAGGCCGGATTTTCTTTTCTACCCACTCTGAAGAGTTTTATTGATTTTCCCTCGGGGATTTCCACTAAAGAAGCCAAGGTAGCCAAGGCATCCGCGAAGCGATTCTGATCCCTTGGTAGGTAATGAAAGCTGACCTCTTGAATTGGGCCATGTGTTCCTCCATGTGGGCATGGTATTTTTGTAGCCCCAGGTCCACGTCTTCCATTTGTTAGACTCTTGGTTGATGATCAAGGTTGAATCCCCGTAGACCTCCAATTCTTTCACATTCCTTTCAAGGACGGCCTCTAAGCCAGCTGTGCATGCCTCATATTCGGCGGCATTATTGGTCACGTCAAAGTTCAATTTAATGGCAATAGGGGTATGCTCGTCCTTCGGATCCACTAAGAGCATTCCAATGCCATTTCCCCTTTTGTTCGCAGTGCCATCAAAGAACAGTTGCCATTTGTTTTCGCCCTCAATAGCAAATATCCCTTCGTCAGGGAATTGGGGGTCAGTCTCCTTTTCTTCATTGCTAGGGACATCTCCCAAGTGTTCCGCCATAACTCACCCTTTGACTGCTTTTCGCGTCACATGACTGATATCATATTCTGCTAGGAAGAAAGACCATTTGGCGAGTCTCATGGACAGAGAAGGTTTTTCCAATAAACATTTGATGGGATCTATTTTGGAGATGAGCTGTATTGAGTGGGAGTGCATGTAGTGCTTCAATTTTCTTACCACCCATACCAGTCCGGAACACGTGTTTTCAATGGCAGAGTAGTTAAGTTCGATCCCTTATAGTTTCCGGCTCACAAAGTAGATGGCATTCTCTACTTTTGAATCTCTTTTCTCTTGGTCCAACATAGCTCCCACCGAGGCATCTGTTACTGTCAAGTATAACAAGAGAGGCTTATCCTTGTGTGGAGGTCAAAGGATTGGTGGATGGGTAAGGTAGGCCTTGATTTTCTTGAAGGCCCTTTGACATTCCTCATTCCATTCAACCTTGATGTTTTTCCTCAACAATTTGAAAATGGGCTCGCGCGTGGGGGTGAGTTGGTTTATTAAATGACTAATGTATTGCAGTCGTCCCATGAAATCTTTCACCTCCGTTTGAGTACGAGGTGGCCTCATTTCTACAATTGCCTTAACCTTTTGGGGGTCAATCTCAATGCCGTGTTCGGTGACCATGTACCCCAAAACTTTGCCACGGGAAACCCCAAAAGTGCACTTAGCCGGGTTGAGCCTCATGGAGTGCTTTCTCAACCTATAAAATAACTTCCTCAAGTCGATTAGGTGCTGCCCATCGGTTCCTTTGGAATGGATGATCATGTCATCTACATACACCTCTATTTCCTTATGGATCATGTCATGGAAGAGTGCGGTCGCGGCCCTTTGGTAAGTAGCCCCAGCGTTCCTTAGTCCAAAAGGCATTACGGTATAGCAGAAGGTCCCCCATGGGGTGGTGAAGGCGGTTTTTTCTTGGTCCTCTTCGGCCATTTTGATCTGATTGTACCCGCGAAACCGTCTACGAAGGACTTGACCTTGAAACTAGAGGTCGTGTCTAGGAGCATGTCGATGTTCGGGAGAGGGAAATCATCCTTGGGATTTACTTTGTTGAGGTCCCTGAAGTCAACACAACACCGGACCTTTCCATTAGCCTTTGTCACCGTCACTATGTTAGAAAGCCATGAAGGATATTCTATCACCCTTATGAAGCCGACTCGGAGCAATTTCTCAATTTCCTCTTTGACTTGCAATGACCATTCCGGTTTGATTCGTCGAAGCTTTTGCTTAATCGGTTTCACTTTGGTGTCCACCGGAATCTTGTGTTCTATAATCGAAGCATCCAACCCTGGCATGTCATATTCCCTGAACAACTCAACCAAGTCTCTTCTCTCGGCCCCTTTGAAGTAGTTACCAATCTGTGTCTCTTTTGTCTCGTCTGTAGTCCCCAAATTAACTTTAGTCAAAACCTCTTCAGCAGCTTGGGCACGGTTTTCCTCTCGGTCAATAACCTGCTTTGAAAGTTCTTAAATGTATTGTTCATTTAGTATGTCTACATTATTAGGTGATTCATCATTAACCGTTTTTAGATTGTTAGTTAATTTATCATCTAATAAGTTGGCAATGAAGGGATACTCGGAAAGGTCCATCATTTCATTCAATGCAAAAGGGAATACAATGTTTGCCACAAGATTATAATCCTCAGGCATGAGGCCCTCGGAGGAAGCAGACTCAAAATCAAAGACAAGGGATTGAAGAAACTCGACTACATCAGACCCTATGACATTTTCTAGGGGCGGGGAACCAATCCAAGTTTCGTGGTCATTTCCTCTTTGCTAGCCACCAGTCCGGAGAGAGTCACCCAATTCTTCAGAGGCATGTCATCTCGCCCAACCAAGGTGCAGGGGTCGAGAATCCCAGGGGATCCGTCCCCTATTGCAGTAACTATTCCTTTCCCCAAATAACCCTTGAGTTACCACACCATTCCATTCGTCGTCCGTGACTTCCTCTTTGGCTTTCTCAGGAGCCCCCTCCTCAAACTCGTACCTGTCATACCGAACCCAAGCGGGTTCTTCTTCCTTTCCGTTTCCTTATTCATGTGTCACCGTGGTCTTGGTGGGACCAGGCACTTTAGGCATATCTAGGAATTCCCTTCTTACGGGGTTGGCGGTCATCCCTCGGAATCTCATAAGGTCCTCTTGAAGCTTGTCCCAATTGGTCACCATTTGCTCCGTTTTCCTCGGGGCTTCGGTCTGGTCTCCTCCTTCCTCAAAGTAACGGATCATATCAAAGGTATATGGGCAGAGGCTAGGAGTTGGCTTATACCCCAAGCCGTGGAGAATCTTTTTCTCCATAATCTCGACGATTTTGTGAGCCCCTTAGAGCCTCTTTCCAAGACCGAGTCCCGGGAGGTAATGCATCAAACGCATCATCTTCATTGCGGGAGGAATTTTATCCTTGGTGAGCATGAGGTCTACGCAACAAACATAGGCCTTAGAAGGAATTTCTATGAAGCCAGTCAAAATCATACCATTTTCCTCATGCTTAATTTCCAACACAGGGATTCCATTGGTGTTTGTTCCTTCCGTGGTTACACTGTCCCCATAGATTACCATTAGGTTATTCCCTTGCACGTATTTTACGCATTGGTAGAGGGTAGAAGTCACTCCATTAACCTTGTGAAGCCACAGGCGTCCCAACAAAGCGGTGAATGAGATCGGGATGTCAAGCACTTGGAATGCCGTTGGCACCACTTGTTTCCCAAACCAAAGATCCAAGGTAGCCACCCCTATGACTGATCGTGCCGTTGAGTCATAAGCTTTAACCGTGATTGCGGAGGGTTTGAGGTTTTCAACTTTAAGACCAAGTAAGCCCATCATCTTGGCAGGGAGGACATTCATGGTGGACCCATTGTCGACCAAGACCTGGGGAAGGCGACGGTCATCCAACTGTACCGTGATGTAAAGATCCTCATTGTGGTTGGCTCCGAATTTGGGAAGATCTAAATCTGCGAAGGTGATGATGTTTCCATACTGAACACCGGGTAAGACGACATAAGGAGGGACCAAAGAGATATATTGGCTTGGTTCCTTTTCAGTTGAGTAAGGACAGGGTCTTCCTTTTCGAGATCCACGTCTCCCGCTTCTTTGGCAAAAGAGGGTGGTAAGCGGTGCTCCTGTAGTGTAGGTTTCTTGGGATTTTCCGTGTGTACCTGCCCAGAGCGGGTCAAGACACTTATTTCCGTGGAGTCATAAAATCCTGTGGTGGAGGTTTCTTGGGATTTTCTTAACTCATTCACTGTGGTTATTTCCTTTTAGGCATAGGCGGACTCACGGATTTCTTTGATAGAAATAGGGCGGGTGTCCTTTTCTTCCCAGATTCCTACGGTCTTTCGAAGTTTCTCCAAGGTCAACATACAACAGAAGTGGTCCAGAAACATCGACCCATCATCGCTAAACTGAGGTGGTGGCGAGAGTGGTGGCAAGGATAAGAAGTCATCTAAAGCTGAGAAGTCTTCCTCTCCTCTTGGGGATGGGATATGGGGAGGCAAGTAGGAAGATACCTCATCATCGTCACTTTCACAGAGAAACCAGAGCTCTTCACGGGACATGGAGCGGATCGCCCTTCGCATTTGGGCGAGGTTCCCTTCGTAATTGGAGGTTTCCGGGCTTCTTGCCACTTTAGACATATTTCCCTCATTGTGGGGACACACCCTTTCAACCAATCTTTTGCCGGTTGACGAGCTACATGGTTCTATGACATGGAAGTGATCGTTGTGAGGAGGACAACACTCGTTTGAATTGTGGCTTTGGCCCTCCACCTCGTTCTTAATAGCCCTTTTCATTTCATCCATGCACTCTTCGTACGTTAGATTGTGCTCAGTGAGCTTAATCACGACCAACTCATTGGCATTCCGGTGTTGGACCCTTGCACTCAGTATATTGGCCACCATACAATCCGGGGGGGATTTCATCTTTCCCTCTTTTACACATGCCCACAGGATGTCCTTCCACCTCTCCCCGATTTCCACCAGTGGGGTGTTAAATTCCAAGAAGGTTACCGGTGCTGGTTCTTCAAGCTCAACCATGTTCATGCTGTTTTGCCCGAACTCAATCATGTTGACGGCGCTGTTGTCGGGGAAGGGGTTATTGACTACATTTGGACCACGAGGGTGTTCAAGCTTCCCCTTGTCAATCAGGTCAAGGATGATGCGTTTTACTACATGTAGACACCCCATTTTGGACGTTCATTTATAATCACACTACTTCTGTGTCTCGCCTTTGATTTGGGTCAAAACACGTTAAGTTGGACATGTTTCGTTAAGTTTCTGATTGATTCCGTTATTCAGGGTCCAAAATGAACATTAAAACTACTGTAGAGGGCAAAAAGTGAATTCCAGCACTGAGATGCCTCGTACGAGACATCCCCCTTGACAGTCGGGTTTTTGGTCAGTTTCCTTGTTGATCTTAACCCCTTTTCTTGGCAAACACTTAAGCAATCCGGGAAAACCAAATGGACAATCCTAGAGTACAAAAATACCTCTGTGAGAATCAAGTCTTTGATTCCCACCACAACTTACCTTCTTGGCCAAAACCCTAGGTCCAAAACCCCTATAAATATAGTTGTTCTTGCCTAGAATGACTAATGGTCAACTCTAGACTCATTATTCACCCCACAACCACTCCAAATCTGATCAAAAGGTCCCCATAATCAGTCCCTCTCTGATACCCACGAAATTTGGAAGATCAAGGCCTTTAGTCAAGGCCATCCATAGGATTCTTTAAGAACGCTTAGGTAAAACTCTTTGTTTTCTATCTTCTCATCTCCTTCTTTGTCTTTGAAGTAGTGTGATTCCATTAAAGGATCGGCCTAGAGCCTCTCCAATTCATGGAGATGGTCTCGAAGCACATGATCCGACATCCCAAATAAATAAGCAATTATTTATTTGTTTGTTTTCCTTTTAAATACATTTTGCATAATTTTGAAACGATGATGATGATTTCTTAGCAAAACCAATCCTAGATTAGGTGAATTGGGTGCTCCTTGACCTTCCCAATTCATAACTTAACCCCCAAATCCAGATATCTCGGTCCGTGTTCCGACAAAAACATGGTGGCGACTCTCAATTAAAAGGGTAAATCGAAGGACGAAAACCTCCTCGGAACCAACAACCGCAAAAAACCCGCGCGCAAACAGTGGCGACTCTGCTGGGGAGAGATCACAGTAAGTGGGTTAGACTTGCATCGAAAGAAATCATCTTTGTTTCAAAATTCTGCATTCTGTACTGTATCCTGTTCCCCGACTGAGATGCCTCGTACGAGGGATCCCTTGTCTCGTACAAGACATCTCAGTTCTGCCCAACTGATCTGATTCTCTGGTTTGAAAAAGGAATTTTGTTCGGTTCAAACACGTACATAGGGCCTCAGATCTGCTTCCCCCCTCTGTTTCTGAGTCTTAGGACCGCCCTAACGACGAAGAAACTCCCCGTATATCTTAAAGCTAACTTTTGTTTTGCAGGAGTACTTGCTAAATGTTTCATTCCTTGCTTTACATGCGTTCGCTTTATGTGTGAACTACGACGGCCTGAGTTCCTCCACAAGAGGGAAACGTAGGCAGCCACTTGGCCCGGCCATTGCATGTTTTTTATTTTTACTTTAAAAAAAAACTCTCTATTTTTTTCCTTGTCACCTAGATCTTAACTCTCACACACGTGCACACATGTAGAATAGTTTCACTACATACCCTATAAACCCGGGTCCCAATCGGAGGACGGATGTCGGTCAGCACCCCCATTCTAACGAATGGCCCTCGCCGGTCTCTCCAAAGATGGTGTACCCACTCCGTGACACGCTCCTAGACAGTGTTCATGGGGAGCCTTAGCCGTAAGTCTTGCATCAACCTCATGCATACATACTAGCTAATAAGACACTCCTCGAGACCAGTCGGTTCGATTCTTAGGGTTGTTTTAATCTTTGCCCAAGATAATGCATCTTTACAATCTATAATCCTCCCTTATGAATATGACGAATGTCCCTTCGGTAAAATGTTGAACAAAGTATTTTGAAAGAATGGAGAACCTCTCTACGGAAATCCGAGTTTGTGTTTTCCTACTTTCATTATTCTGTGCGGGATTGTGGATGCCATTTTGGCTTAGTTTCGACCGTACCGTTCAACATGTCCCTTTCGGTTGTCCCTTAAAATTCACAAGGTTTGATTGCATTAATGCATTGTTTAACAAAGTCCAAAACAACTACGAAATCACTTAGGTTTGGTTAATTGAATGGTGGATTCCGATGAGAATATGGGACCTTTGCCCAAATTGTCCGTTTGGGAGAGTGCAATACAGGTGAAAAACAAGGGGCTCATATTCTAGGATGACAGAATCCATTATTCCAGGACGAACTAGAGTAGTAACCTCTCAAAATGGATTAAATTCCATCCAACCAATAGGATTAAAATCTGTAAATCTGACTGTTAGGCTGTATGCCTCGTACGAGACATCCATTGTCTCGTACGAGAAATCCTCCTTTTTCTGTGATTCTGCCGTGTTGATCAACCTCTATTTCATAAAAGCCGACTAGTTGGGACCCCAGCCTAGATTTGACACAGTTTCTGCACTCTAGGTCCGTCCTATTAGAAAAGTAGCTCCACACTCCCAACACAATCGCTTCAGCAATTTACATCTGTGATCCCGCGACCAAGAGACTAGAAAAGGTTACAGTAATGGCCGGTACCCCCATCACTGACTTAGAGACCGCCAAAGCAGTCATTGCACGACTTGAGCAGCAAGTCAGAGAGCAAGCCGAAATTTCCGCCCGTGAGAGTGATCGTCATGCCAAATACATAGACATCGTCTTGGAAGAACTCCAAGAACTCAAGAAGAGTAGTAAGAAGTCGAAAAACCCCTCCAAAGACGAGGAGTCCTATGCTAAGAAAAAGAATAAGATGGACGATGACTCCAACTCTGATTCAAATACATCCGACTCTTCCTCCTCCTTTGATGACGAGGATACTAAGGCAAGTGATAGGAAAAAGAAAGCTAGTGATGACACCAACTTCATCAACTCCGCCACTGCTGAGTTTCTCGAAAAAAGGTTTGCACATCTCGGTCTAGCAAAAGGCTCCATCGTTCCATTTGACCCCCATTGCGCTCTGCAAGTCAATCACTAAGCTACCACGAAAGTTCCGCACTCCTGACATAGCCAAGTTCAACGGAACTACCTGTCCTCGTGTTCATGTTGAAATTTACACTTGGGCCATGCTTCCAATGAAAGTAGATGACACCGTTTTGGCCCAAAGCTTTCCCCAAACTCTAGAGGGGGCGGCAGGGATTGGTACATGTCTCTCCCCTTATCCATAAGGACCGATTGGGCTACCGCATGTGAAGTCTTCCAAAGGCGCTTCGAGGACAATACTACTTACCGTCCCACTAAAAGAGACCTCGAGCAAATCCAACAAGGTACTAATGAGACATTCGGTGACTTTGTCAAGAGATGGAGAGCCAAGCTCACCGAGATCGTTGATAGGCCAACTACAGACGACCAAATGCATATCTTCCTGAAATCACTCCGTAATGAGTACGAGGACCGCCTCTCCGGCACTTTCTTCCCAAGCTTATCTGAACTTCATAAAGCCGGTCTTCGACTGGATGACATCTTTAAAAGTAGGAAAGAAGCTAAGAGAGAAAGGGGATACCGTTACCCTAGCAAAGGTCTACTAGCAAAGACACATCTGTCAATGCCATCGGTTTCAATAATCAAGGGAGGAGCAACTATTCCTCCATCCCTCCACCCAACAAAGAAAAGAAGAAAGAGAGAGTCTACAACAAATTGGAAGGTGTCACTAAAGGAGAGCTCTTCGACATACTCGTAGAAGCCAGTAAGGTCGCACCAAGGAAGCCACCTTCTACTCTAAGGGAACTCCCCCCAAATCACGCCCATCATCTCTACTACAAGTTCCACCAGTTCAGTCCCCACTACACCAATACTTGCAACCACCTCAAAGATGTGATCCAAGATCTCATACACTCTAAGCAGCTAGGGGTTCCTAATGTAGTGACAAACCCCCTCCCAACTGTAGGAGGAGGGATCAATATGATAGAGATAGCTAATGAAGAAGAGGAGACTACTCGCCTAATCCCAAATGTGGGTGAGAGCACTCCAAAGTTTAATAATGAAATTTCTTTCGGTTACATGCTGTCTCATAATCAAGTACTAAGCACGGAAAATGACAAGTTTAAACACGAAAGCAAACACTTTCCATACTTCATGTTCCCTGAACCATGGATCGACCATAGGGGGAAGTGCCAACCCGGCTTCGAAATCTTCAGTGACTGTGATCCATACTCCCTTGAAACAGAACCGATGCAATTCTCATGGCTACCTCAAGAATTAGGGGGTACCAAGGCCGAAGCATTCAGTGAGTGGGACTTTGTGTTTGGAGAAGACCTACTGCGCTAATTTCTCAACCTTTGCAAGCTAGAGGACGCTCAGATTAATGCAATAGACAAGGGGGACGCTCCAAACCAAGACTACACCAAGCTCATCAAGAAGAGCGACGAGCCTATCCAGAATTGGTATACAACTGGGGGACCCATAGCAAGTGAAGACTTCCTGACCAAAGAGTTAGGATGTACTCCCCATCCCCATAGAGCAAGAAAATTTGTAACTCTTACCTTAGAGTCAGATACCGCTACCGATGAGCTCACCCAAGAGGACTTGGATGCCATCGCGGAACATGTATTCCCCTACTTTCTTAATGAAAAAATATATCTTTCTGAGTATCCCTAGATTGCTAGCGTCCTAAATGATGAATTAACTAATAACTCTAACGAATTAGATAATAATGAGTCATATGACGTGATAGATCAAGAAAACGAACAAATCTTAAAAGAAATTAATAAGCAAGTAGATCTTCGTGGCGGAAATGGTCCTATTAATGCCGAAGAAATGCAAACAGTTAATCTAGGGACGGAGGATGAACCGAAAGAGACCAAGATTGGCAGTTTCTTCAAGAGGGAAGACCGACAAGCCCTCATAGCGCTTCTCCGATAATTCGTGGATGTGTTCGCGTGGTCCTACAAGGATATGTCGGGGCTAGCCAATTCGATTGTTGAGCACAAGATACCGCTGCTTCCTGATTCAAAGCCAGTCAAGCAGAAACTCCACATAATTAAGCCTGAATGGTCGGTACAAGTCAAACAAGAGATAGAGGAACTCCTGAGTGTTAGGTTCATCAAAGTAATAGAATATCCAACCTGGTTGGCTAATACTGTACAGGTTTCCAAGCAAATGGAAAAGGTCCGCGTCTGTGTTGATATCCGTGATATCAACAAAGTATCTCCGAAAGATGATTTTCCTCTTCCCAACATAGACATGCTCGTTGAAAATACCGCGAAGTATGAAGTCCGTTCATTCGTCAATGGATTCGCCGGTTATAACCAGATCCTCATGGCCAAGGAGGACCAACACAAAACAGCGTTCACCACACCTTGGGGGATGTTCTGTTATACGATCATGCCGTTCGGACTTAAGAATGCCAGAGCCACTTATCAGAGAGCTGTAACTGCATTGTTCCATGACATGATACATAAATAGATGGAGGTATACATTGATGACATGATCATACACTCCAAAGGCTCCGATGGAAAACACTTTGTCGACCTTAGAAAGTTCTTTGAAAGGTTGAGACACCACAAGATAAGACTTAATCCAGCCAAGTGCACATTTGGGGCAGTAAAAGGAAAGGTCCTTGGGTACATGGTCACTGAACGTGGTATAGAAGCAGACCCTTCTAAGATCAAATCCATCATTGACATGCCTCCACCTAAGATGTAAAGAGAAGTCAAGGGATTCATGGGTCGCCTCCAGTACATTAGTCGTTTCATTAATCAGCTCACGACGATGTGTGAGCCCATTTTTAAGCTCCTCAAGAAGAATGCATCCTTAGAATGGACAGAAGAGTGCCAAGAAGCCTTTGAAAAGGTCAAGGAATACTTAGTGAATCCGCCAGTGTTGGCTCCACTGCAGACGCAAAAACTGTCCATTATGTTCGGACTGAGTTCAAAAATTGCCGAAAATCTCTGCATTCTGAGTCGAAGTTTTGCGAGAAAAACATCCCAAAATGTTTCCTTTATTCATTTGAGACCAATCCAACGTGAGATCATGTCAAGTTCTCATTAAACTCCTCATTTCGAGATGCCAATGGGCGAGGAGGCTGAAATCAGGGTTGAGGCCATGGACCCGAGATTGCTTACATATGAGTCTCTTACTCATATCTCCCACTTTTTTTCTGCGGGATTGATATGTAATGCAACCTTCCTTTGTCGATTTTTCGCATTTTGGGGCCATATCATTTTTGCCCATAATACTGCTGCAGTAACTCTTTGTTGACTGATGCATGTTGTTACCCTTACTGATTTGTTGCAAAGGGAATGCTTGGACACCCATTTTCATCTTCACACACCTGTTTCTGTATGGAGGAAATTTCCCGAGAATGTACAAGCTTGGGTGGCCGCTACATGCTTCGGCCCTTTCATTACCGGTTTACCCTCGCTGAAGAATGATCCTGATGTGATTCAGGATTTGAGGGAGAGATGGTGGGATACCACTCACACTTTCCACTTATCGATGGGGGAGGTGACCATGACCCCGACTGACTTTACTGCCTTGACTGGCTTATTTTTTCATGGGGTGCCCGTCCCTTACGGTGTGAGGGGGACTGCTCGAACTCGTGCTGAGCTGTTGGATTTGGTTGATTCTGAGTTCGTGGTAAAGAACTCCCGAGTGACTTGGGGGAATTCTGAACTTATTTTAATGTCCTTGCAGCCGAGTCTCGAGGTGTTACCGCTAACAGGGTTAAGGCGGTAGCCCGGTACTTTATTTGGTATGCTTTGTCCCACACCCTATTCGCGAATGGGGGAATTTCTTCTTCTTTGTCCCTGCTAGACCTTCTGATTGACTTGGACCAGGCTGCTCAGTACAACTGGGGTGCAGCGGGTCCTGCTGCTTGTTATCACGGCATGGACTTGACCAGTCGTTCGACTAAGAGCTCGGTCACAGGCTTCTCTCTTGTTTAGGAGGTACATTTATCGTTTTGCCCTTTCAGATTTCTGCCTTTACCTGTACATTTTGACTGTCATTAATCATGTCTTTGTTTCTGTTTGCAGCTGTGGGATTTTGCCATTCTGGGTATGAGGGACTTCAGGATTGAGAGAGAGGGTCAGCCCTTGTATCCTGACTGTGCTAGGTGGTCTTACAAGGCCAGAAATGTGAAGACCGGTACTGCCCCTATTAGCTTGGTTTTAGCCCGGCAATATCTGGACAACCTGAGGCCGAAGTCTGTGTCTCAGTCACTGTTTCCCTGGAGACCGATATATGGTGGCATAGAGCATACCCTGCTACCCACTCACTCAAGTTTGCTGATGAGCTCAGTGGAATGCATGGCCATGTACTTGGAGGAGGGAGTATTCTGGCAGCATGGGAGCCAGGTGGTGGATTACTTTAACCTGCCCAGTCCGGTGGTTCCGGATTTTCCTCCTTTTTGCCCTCGGAATTGGGGGGCGCTGTCTGAGGATGATAGGGCCATGTATATGGTAGGGATTGAGGCTTCCCCCTTCATCTTTCTACAGCAGGACTACGGCCTTTTTTGGGCGAACCATCTAATGTCGGGCTTCATAAATGCCGACCCTTGGGGAACACAGTTGCCCCCTCGACCTCTGTTCAGTTTTATCCTACTGGTGCCGGTTATTGTTGTTGGTGTTAGTGCCCTAGGCACGGTTGTTAAACGTTGTATAAGTTATCATTTTATTCATGATGATAAAGAGATAATAAGATTATTATTGTTGCTCATGTTTGCTTATAATAATCTCCATCCCTAGAGCTTGTTAAGCACTAGTATAAAGGCTAAATGATCATGGGATGATCATGTTAGATTTATGGGTACTTGTTTGGAACAAGGTACTGGACATGACCCGCGGTATGAGATTTATGTCATGGTCGATGTCATATATAAATCTCATATTAGTTATGTCATTTGAATCCTTAGACATGAAGTTATTATAGTCTTCCACTTGATGAACATTATGTTTGACATATTCAAACGCTGCCTTAACACGGTAGTTATAAAGGGTATGATTGGCATGATTGGATTCACGTAGGGAAGAATAATAAGCCAAATGGATTTGACCTTTTTCGAAGAGATGTCAAGCTTGGGCCCCTCGAAGGAATGATGTTGGTGAAATGTTTGGCCAAACCCAAATGGATTGATTGGATCAATGTCATTTGGATTATCAACATATTCGGAATCGAGAAAGTATTGAACAATACAAGTTGACTTGTTGACCATGACTTGTGTTCAATGACATCGGAGACAAAGGGATTATGACATGTTCTAAAAGGAATACGAACTTGTATCTAGTTATACTATTTGGGTAGGTATGACGGTTTGCTAGAACCTAATCATATCTTATGGTTTCATGTTTGAACCCATTGCCAACTTAGTGTAATCCTAGAGGGTCACACACAAATAGAACGAATCGTAAAGGACTAAATGGGAATTATGGAAAAATATCAGTGTTTGGCTCTGGCACGGTCGTGCGCCTTAAAATGGCACGGTCGTACCATAAATCCAAACCAAGGCAAACCTGTCGACATGATTGGCACGACCGTGACAAATTACCAAGCACGACCGTGCCGAAAATGGGCGGCTGGGGAATTCGCGCGGACTAGATGGCACGACCGTGCCAGATTGTAGGGCACGACCGTGCCACTCAAGTCGGCCAGAATTCCTTGTTGCCTAATTTGGTGACGGGATTTAGGTTTCCTAAGTCCTTAAGGGTTAAGGATTAGGACCTATTTAAGGATCCTTTCAGCAATCATTAAGCACATGATTATGAGTGCCTCCATAAGATTTTGAGAGGTTATTTTCTTGTTCTAAGATCCAAAAAGTGAAGAACAAGAATATTCATAATTCCATATAGTTCTTACAATTGTGAAAGCGTGTTTCATAATTTGGTCTAGCAACCAAGATCAAGTGTTCTTGATATTCGTTCGTGGTGTGGATACCGCTAGAGGGTGAATCTTATCATCTTTATAGTTCGTGATTCTTGCTTTGTTCGTGATCAAGACTTCAAGCCTCCATCGAATTCAAGGTTGAAAAATCAAAGGCATCAAGGGTTAGTATTCTAGTATTCATTATGTTGTATTTGACTTAATCATATGAATGGATCTATGGGCTTTGGGGTTTCATAAATTTTAAATGCTTAATTCCGCTGCGCATGTTACTACGAAACCCAACAATTGCTTCAATCATCCCTTGTCTCCTTTATATTATACCTACTCCACCTTTGGGGTTGTTGAGGAGTAGAGGGAGATTGTCCCTGAGGAGATGTCACCGGAGAGAGAGCCTCCCGCTCAGACTGCTGTGGTATGATTTCTGCTTTTCTTGCACATTTTTTATTATGGCCCATTTTCTGTCCCAGTCTCATTTTATCCCAGTACACTGATGTGGTTTCTTGTTTCTGTTGTGACAGGTGCCCGTAGCTGCTTATAGGCACATAGGCCGCCAGAACAAGGGGATGCGGAGGAGACTGCGCCAGCTGGAGGAAAGGTGCTGGATCTTTGTAGGGACATGGCAAACCTGACCAGGGAGGCTGCAGGGACCATGTCTGGAGCTGCTAGAGTTATGGCTCGGGGTGCCCGTAGTATGGGGCACGGTTGCAGAGATGTGGCCTAAGATGTTGATGATCCTGTCACAGATGCTGTCACCTCAGCGAGGCGGTCACTGAGTCAGAGCCTTAGCCATAGCGGTGCTAGTTCCTCGGTGCAGGTGCCAAAGAGGCGCAGTCATGAGATCACAGTCGAGGAGTCTGAAGAAGAGTTTGACGACGGCGAGGAGACCGAGAGCGGGGATGAGGGTGAGCACAGTGCTGCTGGCGATGATTCTGAGTAGACTGGGGAGGAAGGGTGCCTGAACATTTTTTTTTAACATGTAATAACATTTAGCAAGTATTTACAGTCCTAGCTATTTCATCTACATTTTTTTTATATTTATATAGACTCGATCTTATGTGTTGACCTTTTTACAAACAAATGTGTGCCCAAAGTGTTTGTGGAATGTTGTTTTGCTGCTGTAGATTCTGAACTGTTTGCAGGTTGAAGGCGTTGAAATGCTGGGCTGTTGCTGAACTGACAAGGCCTGTTCTGTTCTGCCGTCTTTTAAAGGCGTGCACGCATGGACTAAGGCATGGGATGCGCACGCGTTTCAGGTCCAATGGCGGAGGCGCCCGTGTCTGGGCTGCTGATTTACGGCCCCTTTATTTTCTGAACTGGATTCTCCAACAGTTATAAATTTGAACTCATTTCGACCAGTTTGGTCACACAACAATATTCTTCACTAACTCTCATCACTTTAAGCCCCAAATTCTTTTCAATAATGGCTCCCATGACCTTCTCTTTAAAGGTAAAAGTGTCCGTCCCGGAGGGTGAAAATTCGATACCCGTCCCCATTGTGAAGGCACGCCCGAGTGTCTTTGATTGTTTGGGAAGACCTAATGAGGTTGTTGTGGAACCTTCGAAGCCAATGGTTCATGTGGAACCCCCTAGGCCACGATATTTCCCTAAGAAGAAGAAGGGGAAAGGTAAGGGTAATTCTCCTTATGTGTGGAAGAGCCCATACAAGGCTCCGGTCAAGGCTTCTTTTTACAAAGGCAAGGGGAAGGTCGTTGATGAAGCTACGTCCCGTCCTAGCGTCTTCTCTCGTCTTGGCGGTTCCGAGGATGCTCCTCCCCCACCTAAGAAGGTCAAAGGCCGTAGCAAGAAGCAATGGGTTCCCAAACCGAAGAAAGATTAAAAATTTCTTAGTACCCCAAGATTGCAATAAAGATAGACCACTTGTTAAGATTTAATGTTTTATGTCTTTTATTGCTCAACATTATCCATTGTAATGGCAAGAATGATTTGAGAATTGAATAAAAATTGCATTTTGTTATGACATGATTGGGTAAAAAATGTTGTTTTAGGCCGCACCCGAAGGTTGCCTACGTTCCTCTCGTAGAGAGGCTCAGGTCTCCCTAGTTCAAACAAATGAAGACCATTTTTTTTTGTGTGTGCACCATGTTTTTTTGCCTAGACCGCCCTTTCGGGTTTTCAATCTAGCGGGCTTCTTTTTTGCACGTGCTCTAATTTTTGCCTAGGCCGCCCTTGCGGGTTTTCAACCTAGCGAGCGTTTTTTTTTAATGGTATTCATTTGCTAAGCGTAGAACTTTTTGAGCTTGTCGAGGTTGACCTCCTTTGGCAATTGATCACCATCCAAGTCTACGAATTGGACTGTACCGCCGCTTAGTATCTTTTTTACCACGTAAGGACCGGTCCATCGAGGCTTCACCTTCTTGTTGAAAGCCCTTGCCATTCTTTGTTGATAAGCCCTTGTGCGTTCAAATGCTCTTAACCTCTTTTCATTGAGTAGGGCTAGTTGCTCGTATCGACTTTGCATCCAATCAACCTCATTGACTTGGTTCTCGAGTAAGACCCATAGATAAGGAACCTCGAGTTTGACTGGGAGTACGACTTCAGAACCATAAACTAATGAGTATGGAGTTTCTCCAGTTGCTGACCGTATTAACGTGCGGTAGCTAGTGGTAATTTCTCAGGCCAATCCCTTCCTGTTGAAGCTATTTTCCGTATGATGACCTCAATTGTCTTGTTTTCTGCTTCGACCGCTCCATTAGCTTGGGGACGGTATGGGGATGACTTGTGCTTGGTAATTTTGTAGTCAACCAAAAGTGCATCCATTTCTTTCTCAAAGTGAGAACCATTGTCGAAGATGATCTCATGAGGGATACCGTATCGGCACATGATGTTATTCTTCACGAATTCGGACACTTTCTTGGCGTTGAGAACTCGGTAAGCTTGTGCTTCGACCCATTTTGTGAAGTAATCCACGACCACTAGAATGAATGACTATCCGTTGCTTCTCGTAGGATGGACTTTGTCGATGATATCTATGACCTAACAAGAGAACGGCCAAGGTGTGGTCATGTTGTACAGTTGTGAATGTGGAGCATGTTGTAGATTAGCGTGGAACTGGCACTTGGCACATTTCTTGACTTTCTCGATGCAGTCTCTTTCCATTGTAGTCCAATAGTAACCAATACGGAGTATCTTCTTGGATAACATAATCCCATTCATGTGAGGCCCACATTCACCCTCGTGGACTTCGCGCATGATTTCTTGGGCTTCGGTTTCATTTGCACATAAGAGATTCATCCCTTAATGATGTCTTTTATAGACTCGGTACCCAATCAACACATATCTAGCGGCTAGATTGTAATGCTATTCGAGATTTACCATTGCTGATCTCGGGGAAAGTGCCGCTGTTGAGAAGGTTCATGATGTCTGTGTACCACGGGGGGTTGTCTTGGACTTCATTGATCTCAATGTTCATGCAGTATGTCGGACTTGTCCTTCTTGAAATTTTGAAGGGTTTCACCTTTTTTCCTTTGGGCATTTCAACCAATGAGGCTATGGTGGCTAAAGTATCGGCAAAGCGGTTCTTGTCCCTCAGTAGATAATTGAACGTGATATCTTGGAACTGTTTAGCTAACTCCTCAAGGTGTTGACCATACTATAGGAGGGTCGGGTCTTGGATTCACCATTTACCCGATGTCTGATTGATAAGGAGCAGGGAGTCACCGAATACTTCTAGTTCTGTGACATTTCTTTCTAGTGCTGCTTCTAGCCCTGCTATACATGCCTCATATTCGGCAATGTTTTTGGTAGCTTCGAATTCAAGACGGATTGCGATTGGAGTGTAGATGTCCATTGGATCGACAATAAACATTCCTAACCCATAACCATGCTTATTAGCTGCACCATCGAAAAAAATTTGCCACTTATTTTCCTCGGTTGTAGTGAAAACCAAGTGCTCATCGGGAAAATGTATGTCCTTCCCCTTCACTTCATCACACGGAAATTCAGCAAGCTGATCACTGAATACTTTCCCCCTGATGGATTTGAGTGTGACGTAAGTGATATCATAGCCAGTGAGCATGAAGTACCACTTGGCTATCCTTGTTGACATGAAAGGCTTCTCGAATATGTAGCGGAGCGGGTCCACTTTTGCTACTAGCTTGATTGGAAAGGCTTCCATGTAATGATTGAGATTTTGAGTAACCCAAAACAGTGATGCACATGACTTCTCCAATACGGAGTAGTTCTTTTCGCCTCCTTGAAATCGGCGACTGACAAAATAAATGGCATTCTCCTTTGTGGAGTCTCGTTGCTCTTGTGCTAGCGTAGCCCCAAGGGCTTCATCATTCACTGTGAGGTAGAGCAAGAGAGGCTTCTCCTTGTGAGGTGGAACCAAAACTGGAGGGCATGTCAAGTAATGCTTCACTTGGTC
Organism: Campanula takesimana; assembly: GCA_026119855.1. Classification (NCBI taxonomy): domain Eukaryota; kingdom Viridiplantae; phylum Streptophyta; class Magnoliopsida; order Asterales; family Campanulaceae; genus Campanula; species Campanula takesimana. Next base: position 628,828 of record JAOWBW010000644.1, on the reverse strand, counting down.
GAAAGCTTCTTGGCAAGCGTCGGTCCATTCTAGAGCCACATTCTTCTTGAGTAGTTTAAAGATTGGCTCACACATGGAAGTAAGCTGGTGCACAAACCGGCTGATGTACTGAAGTCTGCCCATGAAACCTTTGATTTCTTTCTGTGTCTTTGGGGGAGGCATGTCAATGATTGCCTTACTTTTTGAGAGATCTGCTTTAATTCCCCTCTCGGTAACCATGTAGCCAAGAACTTTGCCTTGAATAACCCCAAAAGTGCATTTTGTGGGATTGAGCCTCATCTTGTGTTGCCAAAGCCTTTCAAAGAACTTGCGGAGGTCGATCAAGTGTTGACCATCGGTTCCTTTTGAATGGATGATCATGTCGTCCACATAGACCTCAATTTCTTTATTGATCATGTCATGGAGAAAGTCTGTAACAGCCCTTTGATAAGTAGCCCCAGCGTTCCTTAACCCAAATGGCATAACTGTGTAGCAAAATGTGCCCCCACGGTGTTGTGAAAGCAGTCTTGTATTGATCTTCCTCTGCCATGAGAATCTGATTATACCCAGCGAAGCCATCCACAAATGAGCGGACCTCATAGGCAGTAATGGAGTCGACTAGCATGTTGATGTTGGGTAGTGGAAAGTCATCCTTTGGAGAAGCTTTGTTCAAATCCCGGAAATCCACACATACACGGACCTTGCCGTTAGCCTTTCTGACTGTTACGACATTTGCGAGCCATGTTGGATACTCAATAACCTTGATGAAGCCCACAGTAAGAAGCTTCTCTATCTCTTCTTTGACTTGTAAAGACCATTCTTGCTTGATCTTTCTGAGTTTCTGCTTTGTTGGGTTAGCATCGTCTCTGATCGGAATCCTATGCTCGGCGACCTTTTCTGTCTAAACCCGGCATGTCTTTGTACGACCATGAAAATACGTCCACAAACTCTTCGATAAGTGCAATCAATCTGTCTTTCTCTTCCCCCTTGAATAAGATTCCGATCATGGTTTCTTTCGGCTCTTCCTCAGTACCCAGATTAACAACATGCAATTATTCGTCAACCCCCTGGACCATTTTCACCACGACTATGGACCTGTTGAGAAAGTTCATTTATGTATGTTGTGTTTTCATGGTCTATTTCATCATTATTTGAATCGTTATTAACTAGTTCATTAAATTCGTTATTAGTTAATTCATCATGCATGATGTTTGCAATCTCGGGGTACTCAGAAAGATCAAATTTTTCATTAACAAAGAAAGGGAACACACGCTCGGCTATGGCCTCCATATCCTCTTGGGTGAGGGTATCAGAAACACACTCGGACTCGAAAGTGAATGTGCACACGTCTTCCTTTATAACCTTGCGCGGTATGTAACCCATCTTCTTGACCAAGAATTTCTCGGATACCACGAGCCCCTTTGTAGAATACCAGTTATTGATTGGCTCTGAGCTTGGCTAGATCTCGCTGATAGTTTCCCTTCTCGTGTCGGTGTCGTAGATGCCATTCACTTGGCACTCATCCATGATGGCCAATTCTTCGAACATGGAGGCTAAATCCGTCAATTCTTCCCCCACGGTAATCTCTGTCTCGGACTCTATGGTCACTTTCTTCCCCCACCATTCTCGGGGCGATATGGGAGTTGGTTCCTTCGGATTTCTGAAACTCACAGTCGGCAAAGACTTTAAGACCGGGCTTTCTGATGTCCTTGCTGTTAACCCATGGCTCGAGAAAGATCACGTACGGGACGTCTTCCCCCTGATGGACAAAGTAGCCATTCAGAGTCTTGTGATAAGGCCTTAAATTGGGAATCTCATAATGACGGCCTTCTCTACGAGCTCGTGCCTTTTCATTCTTGACTGCTTGCTCGTACTTCAAGTTATCTTCGGAAGTCGACGCAGCCTTGCTGCCCTTCTTCTTCACCCTCTTTAAGTAGTCTCCTATTATTTAGTCCCTGCACATTTAAACAAATGTGAGCACCACATCCGGTATCCAATACCTAAGAATCAGTGGTAGAAAGGAGAATATCTATCATATAGATACCTGAAGTCGATGTAGCCCTTCTTCTTCTTTTGCTCTTCCAAGAAAGCCTTGCAATTACGTTTCCAATGACCAATTTATTTACAATGGAAACAGATTGCATCCTTTTGTGAATCGGGTTTTGCCTCAGAATCCTTGGCAACCTTTGCCTTGCTTATCTTGCGTTTGACAACTTTCTTACCCTTTCCTTTGGCACTAGCCTTTTTCCCATCTTGAACCATGAGCACAGGAGAACCTTTCTCCACAATCTTCATCTCCGCAGTTTTAAGCATACCATGTAACTCGTAGAGATTCTTATCCATTCCATGCATGTTATAGTTCATCACAAACTGATTATAACATTTAGGCAATGAATTAAGAATGAGATCCATGGCTAGCTCCAATGAGATTGGATAGCCAAGTTTCTCAAGATGCTCTACATAGCCTTTCATTTTAAGAATATGAGGACTCACTTGTAGCCCTTCACTCATTTTGCAAGAAGTGAATGCAACAATGGTCTTGTACTTCTCTTGCCTAGCTTGCTCTTGAAACAAGGCTCTTAACTCTACGCGTATCTTATAGGCTTCCAAATGTTCCAAACTTTGTTGGGGTTTTGAGAACATAGTGGCAAGCATGAGACAACTTACATCTCTAGAATCATTACGATGTTTCTTGTAATTGTCACTTTCTGCCCTAGGGGCATTGGCTTCTGGTTCTGCAGGAAGAGGCCCATCGATAATGTACAACTTATCTTCTTGCCTTAGAACAATTCTTAGGCTACGGATCCAATCCATAAAGTTCGTACCATTCTCTTGGAGCTTATCCTTCTCAAGGATCGATCGTAACGAAATTGATTGAGTGTTGGTTGTCATTATCTACAATTATGCAAAAAATTCCAAAATTTAATAAGTACCAATTTCATTAAAGAAATAAATAATGTATTTTTCCAAAAAATACTCCCACTAAATTATACCACCTTCTTATACATCCAATGTATAATATAATTTAAATGGGTTAAGATCCAACTATAATTTAATTTCACGTACGCTTTGGCGCACCGCTCAAAATCAAATTAATTAGCACAACCTTTCCATGTACAAAATTTTGATCCTTGCTTGTTCATATCCTTGCTTGATTACTTGTGCAAATGCTTGTTCATTATACTTGTTCATATATTGTTCATACATTGTTCATGATATTAAAATAGGTGAAATACGAGGGGCTTATAGACGTAGTGTTGGCCTCCACTGATCCGGAATTTAGATTAGTTGCGAAAAAGAAGAGAAATTTTTTCCAACCATCTAAAAGGATAAAGATGCGTTTTAAAGAAAGCTCGAACAATAAATGGAAGCATGTTTTAAGTTGCGCTCTAACGTTTGTTCATGTGAAAGATCACCCAATAAAAATGTTTTTTTTTTTTTTTAAGAAATGAAATGGGTGAATTCCCCAAAGTGCATGGCTCGGGTCTTTCCCCAAAATTTGACCCTTCAAGTCAAATCAGTTTTCCCTTCCGAGTCGAATCTCCGTGTGTCAAAGTCCATTTCTTACTCAAAGCATGGTTTTCCCGAGAATCTCACCAAAGTGCCCTTATAGCTTGTTCGTCCCTTATGTGATAGGAAGCAATGGAAGCTGTTAGAACCAATTGGTAGGAAAATAGGCTAGAGGGGGGGGGGATGAATAGCCTTTTTAAAACTTTTCAAGAAACACTTTTATAAATGCAAAGCCACTTATCAGTTTGCAAACTATTATCAGTAAGCGCAGCGGAGAAGATATGACTAAGTTTTAACTCACACTTAAATCGGTAAGAAATGGTTTTCAGAGCTTAGTTTAAACACAAAGTTGTTTCCAAAAGTTCAATGCAGTTTCAAGAGATTGGTCAAAGGAAAATACAATGAATCAGTGTGAACAGTTAGATCAGCTGGTGAGAGATTTTCAACCGGCAAGAATAACGTAGCTGACAAGAGACACAGAGATATGGAGAGGTTCACAGTGTAATACTGCTACGTCCTCTACCAAGTTTGGTCAGAACTTGGATTTGGGTTAAGAGTACTATTAAATATTTCTAGTCTATTACAAGCATGGCTTTGCCGGTATACAAAGACTAAGTTCTAGAAATTTCTAATGGATCGTAAAACAAATACTGACCAAATGTTTTTGAGCGGCAAGTTCAAAAGAACTTATCTCACTCAGGTAGGTGTGTGAATAACTCAATCACAATATTCCTTATATAAGTCTAACTTGGGAATATTAACAAAGAGATGAGTTTGTGCACGAGTGTATGTCCTATTAATGTCTAATGATTATATGGACGGAATGTTGGGCTTCAATGAATGCTTCAACAATCAACTCTCTTCAATGCACCAACCTTCTTCAATGCAGCAAGTCCTCTATTTATAAGAGGAGCAGATGTTTTAGTTTGTTGAAGAAGGATAATATTTGAATTTCCAGCTGGGTAGGTGAGGAGCATTTAATGCGGTATCTTGAGCATTAATGGTTAAGATTTGTTGTACACGCATGCTTGGAAAAGTCTGATGGGTAAAGACCCCTTTGTCTCAATCGGTTACCTGCAAAAGCAAGTAGAGATAGAGTATAGCTAAAAGTACCTATGTGTCAGACGGCACAGTAATCACTACAGAGCAGGTAAACTACTTTTTGATAAAACAGTATGAAAGGACAAGGACAATCAGCAAGGTTGACTTTAAGATGGAACGATGTAACCTGACTGACAGTACAGACTGTCTTTCTTTATCGGCATGTTGAGAATGGAGTTGATCGGCAACTTGTGTAGCAAGTTGATCGGAAACTTGTCGCATGTTGAGAATAGAGTTGATCGGCAACTTGTTTACTGGTCTGCTGATTTGCTTCCTCTTGCTAGTTTGTCTTGTTTGAAGAGATGTAATACACCTGTGCAGGTCACAAAGAATCCTAAGGGTACCTAAAGAGGTTCTAATAAAATTGGGGGATCCTAAGTGTAGACATGATTGGGATTAAGTAATTCTAGTGTCTAGGAATCTATTTGAACAACAATCTCCTCCTAATTACTTATGTCCAATCACCATAATACTAAGGACATCTCTTATCTTAGGGAAAAGTTTTCTACAGATATCTAGGTATAATCATTTTCTAAGATAAGTCACACTAAATGTCTAATGTAAAAGGTGGATTCACCAAAATAAATGGTGAAGCCGGTTCAATGAATCGGCAGAAGTGTTGATCTGCAAAAAGGATTAGCATAGTATAATGCAGATAACACATGTATATAAGAGTGACATATTAGCACAATCAAAATATCATTAGGAAAAGAAATTTGTCTATGGAGGTCTTCATAAGATATCTACATCATAGGCTATGTCGACTCAAGAATCAGCAGCTGGATCTGAAGTCTTGGGAGCTTCTGATGGAGTCGAGTCCCTTGGAGTAGATTCAGTCTTTTTCGCCTTCTTCTTTGCTCTTTCCTCTTCCTTTTCAGCTTTTCTTTTCGCCTTGCTATGTCTTCTTTGAGCACTCTCCAATCTTTCAGTTAACATCTTGTTGTTCGCCTCAAGTTCAGCAATCTTTAACTTGGCTTGAAGAAGTTCATTCTGATTTTCAGCAAGTTTCTCAACTGAAGCCTCAAGTTTATTGCGGGTATCATTGTGCTCGGCAAGTAGAGTCTTCTGCTGAGAGACAAGAGAGCCATTTATCTCTGACAGATTAAGTACATGATCAGTTCTGTCTTTCAGCAGATCTTTCATATCATTGTATACTGATGTCCTGATCCTGATAACATCCTCCTCCTGATTGGACTTACGTATCTGCTTGGTAAGCTCCTTGGTGGATTTCTTGAACAAATCCATAATGGAATGGGAGAAATCAACCAAATCACCACGACTAGTAGGTTCGTTCTGATTATAGTCTTCTCTTTCTTCAAACAGATGGAAGTCGTAAATGCTGTTGAAGATCATAGGCTTATCAACGTAAATCGGTGCAGCAAAGACTTTGGGATTTTTGAGAAATAGAGAAGAGTCAAAATCCATATTTTCTAAGTCAGCATCCTCAATCTGTACATCATCAATAACAATCTGCATCTCATCATCAGAAATAACTATAGGCAACGGAGAAGATGGAAGAGGAGCTGGAGGTGGAGGTAAAGGAAGAACTTGATGGAGTACAGGATCCTCATCGGCAAGAACAATGGCATCAGCAGAGATAGCATCAGCAGAGATAAAGTCAGCAGGAATCGAAGTAGAGACAATATCGGCAGAAAGAGAATGGACAATCACCAGAGGATAGTTAGGATGGACAATCATATCCCTGTCTCCTGGTAGATGAAATATGTCGTTGTCTTCCATAGACATTAATAGAGCAAGCTGAAACATCATACAAGCAATGCCTTCCAAAATCATAATCACTAACCTAGCATTCATCAGCCTAGAGGTGTAAACCAAGTGATCGGCACGTTGCTTCTTCAAGAACATAGGCAATGTTATAGATAGAGAAGCATTCTTTACCAAGTACAGTAGCCCACGAGGATCAGTGTGGCTTACTTCAAGAATGTCAATGAGCTCATCGTCAATCATTAGGCATTTCCTCATCCAACCCTTCGTGGTAATGCAAACTTCCTTGGGAGATGGACCCAGAAGGTGAATTTTATCTCCAACCTTTAGCTTCCCAGGTAGGCAATGCAGAGGATCATAAACAGGTTTCTCTACCTTGAGCTTTGACACTCTAGGAGCTTTCCCTTTCTTCCTTCTGAAGTCCGGTTTAATCCAGGGCATAAAGACCAAGCCTTCATCAGCAGACTCACCAGCAAGAAACTTATGCTTGGTGAAATGAGGATGTTCTTTGCCGAAAGGAGAGGTAATCCTCTGAAGTGTAGATCGGAAAGACCTGATAGGTTAATGGATAGGAAATAACTGTTGGCCATAACTATTTGTAGGAATAGAGATGGCTGAAGTGCACCAGTTGGAACTCATCATTTCCTTGGCATGAAGCTCAAAATTGTACTCAGGAGGTGGAGCAGAATCAGCTTCAGCAAGAACAGGAGGCTCTGCATTCATAAGAACAGGCAATTCCACATAATCAGCAGGATCTATTTCATGGGCACTATCATCATCAGCAACAGCAGCAATTTGAGCAGGTGGAGGAAGAGGGGTATCAGCAGACGGTAAGGTGAGCAGAGGTTGCAAAAGCACTTCCTCAAATTGCAAACTTGCAGCGATTTCAGCATCAAGATCAGTAACTCTTTCCTCAGTACCTCCTCCTAAATCAACAATCTCTATAATCCCAGTAGGTTCAACAATTTGTAATCCAGGAGTTACCGTTACTAACTGAGTGTCTGAAGTTTGCTCAGCAAGATGAGTGTCAGCAGTTTGCTCATCAGTCTCATGTTCAGCAATTACTCCTCCTGAAACAGATATATCAACAACTACATCATCCAGTGGTTGAATGTCCATAGTTTCCTCAACAGGTGTAGGTTGGCCGGCAGAACCCTCAATCAGAGGTTGAGTATCTGGATTTTTCTCAACTTGAAATCCTAGAGTCTCCTTGACAGGTTCATCGGCACGTCCACCTTCATTACTACTTTCACTCACCAATACAGATTCAGCAAATACTTCAGCAGAAGAGGGAGCTTTAGTCATAATAATTCTTATCGGCATCTGGTCATTGCTGATTGTCTCAGAAGTGGAAGGAGAGTTATAAGCAACTCTGTGAGCACAAACCAATTCTTTTTCATACAAGTCAGCACCATCATCATTATCATCATCATCATCATCATCATCATCATCATCGGCAGTACCAATATTAACGGCAGAATGAGCATCGGTATCAGACACAGTCTTTCTGCTGCTAAGTGAGAGGCCTGAGTGACTAGATTGGCAAGAACTTCGGCAGCACGACGATCGGCATCTCGCTTCAGCAGAAATTCGTTTGACTGTTCAATTAAATCCAAAGTGACCTTCTTGACCGATCGGTAGAAATGAGCATTGAGAGGACTATCAGCAGGAGCCTCATCATCATTGTACATCAGGAAGTCTTCATCATTTTCCAGTCTACCAATCTGATAAGGATCAAATTCAGTAAATTGGGATAGCTGATTGAATGTTCTGGCATATATGATCCATACATCCTGAACCATCAAGTCTTGTCTAATTCAATCTTGAAATAGATAGACCTGGTTCCAGTGAAGTGGCAAATAGTCAAAGTAACGACCAAAATTCAGCTTCAGTTCAGCTGCTTTCATCTGCTTGAACTTTGAGAGAGGGACGAACTTCTCATTCCACACATCAGTGCGACTGTCAATCCTCTGATAGTCAACATAATTAGCACTTTTCCCTGATGGCACAGTGTCCTTCATTTCTTCATGAAACTGAAGTAGACGACGAACAAAAGAGGGCAAATGATCAATAGGGAACACCCATTTCTTGGACAAGACCTTGTTAGTAAAAGACCAAGGATTTCTGTAAAAAGTGTGGAAGGTGGGATTTCTGATGGGAGCACATTTTCTTGGAGTTTGAGCCTTAAGATTCTCAATAACAGTTTCAATGCTCTTACCACCGGAAAAGTCATCGGTAAAATCTTCATCTTGAATTTCAACTTTGACAGAAGGATCGGTGGTGAGGGAAGCACCGGCAAGATGAGAAGGAGCAAATCTGATCAACTTAGCTCTTGGATCGGCAGAAGAAATAGGAGCAGAAGGAACTTCGTCGGCAACTGGATTTTGCTTCTCCATCGGCAAGCCCGTCTCATCGGTACCTTTTTCCTTCTTGGATTTCTCCTTATCAGCAGCCTTAACCAATTTTCTTTTCCGTGGAGCACCAGGAGTAGAGTAAGCAAGAACTCGATCGATAGAAGGAGCAGGAGTAGAGACTGCAGAAATAGAAACGACTGATGGGATTGTCTTAGCTCTTTTCCTTCTTTGAGCGATAGCAGGTGCAGGTGCAGCATTAAGGTCAATAACACTAGAAGCCTTCTTTTCTATTCTATTCCAGTCCAAAATATTTTAATTTGCTGAAGGCGATGCTGGACGGAAAGCGATCCGCTTTGACTATGTTGATATTCCTTCTCAAGATCATACTAATCAAGAGATAATGACATCCTTTCCCAGGATTGGGTTTGTTTTTGCTCCTATCAGAAGACCATTTGTCAGCAGCAGTAGCAATGATCCTGAAAATGTAAGCATACCAGTTGAACTTTTTCTGCAGAACAATGGCGGCCATAGCTTCAAATTGAACATCAGTTACATTGCTATGTGAACCAGATCGGCAAATGAGGCACCGATCAACTAGCTCAGCAAGAGCATAGTATCGGCGAGGATAATGAATCTTCAAATGATTTGTGCCACTGAGTCTTGGACTGGCTCCTCTCATAAGGTTCCATGCCCTGTCCAACTCCTCATCATCAACAAGAGCACTCAACCATTCATTCCCAAGAGAGGGAAATACTTTAGAAATAGAAGAGGGAGTAAGAGAAATTTGCACGCCTAAGACTGTGGAATTGACGGAGACGATGACTGAAGTGTCGGCCGGAGAATGGACAACAATGGAGTTGGAGAAGAACTCTTTAACAAGATCCAAGAACACAGAATCAAATCCAGATGGAGTAATGAAGGAGTTGAGCAAAGACCCAATAAGAAGATTCTTCAAGAAAACCCCGCCGGCTTCGTCATTAAAGTAGTCGGAGTCAACATAACCTCCGTAGATATCTTTTTCGCCGGACATTGTCTGCAAGTTACTCAAAAATCTCACAATGTTAGAAACAAAGGTAAATCAAAACAAGGATGATTTGAAATGAGCAAAGTTTAAACATTATTAATTACTAGATTATGAAGATATAAGTAAATAGGAAGTTGAATAAAGTAATCCGGTTAGAGGAGTGAGAGAGAGAGAGCAGTTAAAATGGCGGAGAAAGTTTGAAAGATATTGAAAGGGCGTTATATATGTTATGGAGGGGAGAGAGAATATGAGAAGACAAGAATATTTAGAAGTAACTGTATCAATTTACTCGGAGAACGCGCGCACGCATAAATTTAATGCGCACACAAATCGGAGAGAAATGAACAGTTAAAAGTTAGAGGGAGAAGGGGTAAATCGTCATAACTAAAAAGTGATTGATGACTTGTTACCTTACTGATGTCTCGCAATAAATGGGAAACATCATGACACGATTTTGGGGTAGATCAGTAAACACACTTGTCAGGAGAGTGTGACCGATTAGTACCTTTGATTTGACTGCTTACGTCATGTGTCAGGAATCTTATCTTTTTGGAGAGACGTGCTGATTTGATATTTTTTACGGATCGACAAGATGATTTGGTCGGCAAGATATAATGATCGGCATGTTGTTGTCAGCAATATTTTGTCGGCAAGATTTTCACACTTGCTGATGAGATCGGAAAAATAATTTGGCCTGCAAGATTATCACACTAGCTGATGAGATCGGCAAGACTAGCACAATCGGCAGAGTTAGCACAGTTTTAATCATAGAAATCAATCATACCTAGTTCACCTCTTAGGAACTCAAATCTTTTCTGGTCTAAGGGCTTTGTCAGTATGTCTGCTCTTTGGTAATCGGTATGAACTTTGAGCAGCACCACGTTTCCCTTTTCAACATGTTCCTTCAGAAAGTGATACTTGATGTCTATGTGCTTGGTTTTGGAATGCATGACCGGGTTGTTGGAAACCGAGATGGAAGATTGATTGTCACAATAGATGGGACAAATTTGAGATGGAACTTCATAGTCAACAAGATGCTGCTTCATCCAAAGGATCTGTGAACAGCAACTGCCGGCAGCTATGTACTCAGCTTCAGTAGTAGAATTGGAAATTGATGCTTGCTTCTTACAGGACCAAGACACCAATCTATCACCAAGAAATTGGCAAGTCCCACTTGTACTCTTTCTTGTTATCCTGCAAGCTACAAAGTCTGCATCTGAATAACCTATTAGATTAAAAGATGAATCTCTCGCATACCATAATCCAAGGTTAGCAGTGCCACATAGATATTTAATGATACATTTAACAGCTTGCAGATGAGATTCCCTAGGGTCAGCTTGAAACCTGGCACAAACACATACAGCAAATATAATATCTGGTCTACTGGCAGTAAGATAGAGGAGTGAGCCGATCATACCTCGGTAGACAGTCATATCTACTTTCTTACCAGACTCATCCTTATCTAAGTGAATGTTAGTGCCCATAGGTGTGCTTTGAGAGTGAGCATTTTCAAAGCCAAACTTCTTAATTAATTCTTTTGCGTACTTAGCATGACTGATGAATATTACCTCATTGGATTGCTTGACTTGAAGTCCAAGGAAATATGTCAGTTCACCCATCATGCTCATCTCGAACTTGCTCTGCATTAGCTTCTCAAATCTCTTGCAAAGTGATTCATTAGTCGAACAAAAAATAATATCATCGACATATATTTGAACAAATAATGAATGACCCTTGTGCTTGGCAACAAATAAAGTGGTATCGATTTTACCTCGAGTGAAACCTAAGCCATCACTAAGTAAGAACTTAGAAAGGGTTTCATACCATGCCCTTGGAGCTTGCTTTAGGCCGTAGAGAGATTTCTTCAATTGGTAGACATGATTAGGCTTCTTAGAGTCCTCGAAACCAGATGGTTGTTCAGCATACACAAGTTCTTGGAGTTCTCCATTCAGGAAGGCACTTTTTACGTCCATTTGATACAGTTTGAATTCTTTGAAGGCGGCATAGGCTAAGAAAAGTCTTATAGCTTCCAATCTTGCAACAGGAGCAAATATCTCATCGTAGTCAATCCCTTTTTCTTATCGGTATCCTTTAGCAACTAACCTTGCTTTATTCCTTATGATCTTCCCAGCTTCATCCAATTTGTTTCTAAATACCCACTTTGTACCAATCACTTGTTGAGATGATGGTCTTGGCACTAGTTCCCACACATTACATCTTTTGAACTGATTTAGCTCCTCCTGCATAGCTTTCACCCAGCCAGGATCAGCAAGAGCTTCTTCAGTCTTCTTTGGTTCTATATTGGAAACCATAGCAGATGAGAAAAGACTCTCGGCGAATTCTCTACAAAGGTTTCTTGTCAATCTTGGTCCAAAGACATCACCAATCACATTTTCTAATGGATGATCACGAACTGTTCTAACTTCCCTTGGTACATCTTGTCTGACTGTATCTTGTTGTAAAGATTCGAGAGGAGGGTCAAGATCAGCAGGTGGAGTAGGAGAATTAGAGTTTTGGGTGAGAGGTGGATTAGATTGAGAGCTTGTTGGGAAGGGCCTTATAACAGATATTGGTTGAGGACTAGATCTGTTATCAGTATGATCAGTAGAATTTTCATCGGCAAATGGATTGTGAAATTCATCAGCAGATTTTGGTTCTGCCGATGAAGGGAAGTATTGAGCTTCAGCTGATTATTCTACTGATATAACTGGATCAGCAGCTGGAACTTGTCCTGCATGGTTAGTATTGCTGGATTTACCTGTCTCATGAGCACTAGATTCATTAGTACTATTTGGAGCCTTGTCAGACTCTAGCAAATCAAATTCATCAAAGGTTACATGAACAGATTCAACATTTTTTAAAAGTTTCTTATCGAAAACTCGAAAGGCCTTACTGTGTTTAGCGTATCCAACAAAGATTCCTTCATCAGCTTTCTCATCAAATTTTCCTCTGTACTCTTTCCCATTGTAGAGAACATAACATTTGCAGCCGAATATTTTGAAGAAGCCAATATTGGGAATTCTGCCTCTGCAGAGTTCATAAGGAGTCTTGTTATGGAATTTGTTGATGAGAGATCTGTTCTGAGTGAAGCAGGCGATATTGATGGCTTCAGCCCAAAAATATTTCGGCAGCCTGGCTTCAGCAATCATGGTCTTACCAGCTTCTATAAGAGTTCTGTTCTTTCTCTCAACGACACCATTTTGTTATGGTGTACCGGCAGCTGAGAAGTTTTGGTCTATGCCATGATCATCACAATACTGAGCAATACCATTGTTCTTGAATTCAGTGCCGTTGTCTGATCTCATACTGATGATATCACTCTCCTTCTGGGTCTGTAGTAGTCTAAATAACTTGGTACCAACAGCGTAAGTATTATCGTTGTTGCTGAAGGTTTCTACCCAAGTATATCTTGAATAGTCATCTACTACCACCAGAGTGTATCTACTTCCCCCAATACTTGCAGTAGTTGTGGGGCCAAATAGATCCATGTATAGCAGTTGGAGGCACTTAGATGTAGACATGCAGGGCTTGCTGTGGAAAGATGTCTTGTGTTGTTTTCCGAGTTGGCAGGCCTTGCATTTCTTTCCATGATCAGCAAACACTTGAGGCAGACCGGTTACCAAATTTGAACCGGCAAGCTTGGATAGATACTTGAAGTTCAAGTGACTGAGTCTCTTGTGCCATAGCCATGAGTTCTCACTGATGTTCTTAGCTACAAAACAAGCATTAGTAACACCAGTAATAGTACTTAAATCTACTGCATAAATGTTACCTTTAGGTTTGGCAGTGAGAATAGTTTCATTGGAAGCAATGTCTTTCACATAGCAACTGGAAATAGTAAATACACATTGCATTCCTTTATCACAGAATTGTGATATTGATAGAAGGTTGTGTTTCAGACTATCCACTAGAGAGACCTTCTGTACAGTGACTGCACCTCTCTTGATGGTACCAATACCGATGATTTTTCCTTTGGCATTATCACCGAAAACCACTGGGGGACTTGATGCTTCTGAGATATCGGCAAGTAGATCTGCAAATCCTGTCATGTGTCTTGAACAGCCACTATCTAGAATCCACAAATCCTTGTTTGCACCAGTTGAGGCCATGAAGCATTCTTGAAATAAAACGGTATGCTTATGGTCCCCCTTATTCTTGGGTCCGAGGGTTAGTTCCTCTTTGGCAACCACATCTGGCCACCACTAGAGGACGTAACCTCAGTGGGTCTAGATAGGTGCTTCAAGAGGCATTCATGAGCCTTGTGACCATAATCAGAACAATTAGAACATCTCACTTGACTGGTGGGCTGTGGAGTCGGTAGAACATCATTCTGTTTAGTCAGTGCATCGGCAGAACTAGAGAATTGAGCAGGCACAAACTTAGTAGGTTTAAAGGTGACAGTGTTGCCTTTCTTTCCATTCTGTTTACCTTTGGCAGTCACCTTTTTAGGTACTTGTCCATCGGCAGCAGAGGTGGTTAGACCGGCAGCACTTGCTCTGCTGATGTATTCACCAAAAATACCGTTATCGGCAGAATCAGTATCAGCAACCTTAACATATCTTTGTTTGTGCTTATCATTCCTTTTTTTCTGGTTCTTAGGATACTTCATTGCCACAGCACTGTATATTGTCTTAGCATCCTTATGCACTAAGTTAACAGGACTACATTCAACTTTTCATCCTTTTTCTCGGTCGCACAAGTTTCAGTAGAGCTACTACTGCTGGAATCAAATCCTAACCCAGATTGGTCCTTATATGACATTTGGGTCTGTAGGATTGTTTCAACAGCAACTCTAGATTTTTTGTAAGAATCAACAATCCTTGAGAGATGATTGGTTCTTTTCACAAGATCTTCGATCTGAGCTATCAATACTGCTACTTGGCTTTTGAGATCCAGGTTTTCTTTCTTTAGAGAAATAGACTCAAGCTCGTGTCCTTTGAGAACTGAAATTTCAGACATAAGCGAGCTATTCACGTTAGAAATTCTTTTGAAATCAGCAGCCATCACTTTATGAACGCTACTCAGCTTCTCATAATCAATAAAAAGTTCATCCATTGTCTCTACCATCTCAGCCTTATATAATTCTGGAAGAGGGTCGGCTGAATCTTTTGAAGTAGAGAGAATGGGTTCAGGTGAGAAGTCAGGTAGAGAAGAGATGGGTTTCGAAAGGCTTTTGGCAATATTGGGATGTTCGGTGAATGAGAATTTTCTTGTCATCGGCAAGGGTTTTGTTTTAGAAGCATTGAAGTGAGAAGAGTTACACTGTCCATAGAGTGAAGTTCCCACTTGATGAACCTTGTATCCTATTGGGTTTTCTGCTTTGATGCTTACTTCCTTGAAGTATGATTGAACTCTTCCAGTTGGTACTTCTTTGACTGGAGTCTTTGGCGGCGAGGGATCTCGGTAGATTGGAGTCGGCAAGGATGAAAGATCGGCATCATCTGAATCTAATGCAATTAAACTTACATCGGCATCTGCATCTTCATCGGCATCTTCGTCTGAATCGGCTTTACACCAGACTGGCAAGGCTTTTTCTGTGCTATCATCGGCAACATAACTTCGAGACTTTGGATATCTCTTGTTTACTGATTTCCTCACGTATTCATACTTTGGCTGAGGACATTTTGAAGCAAAGTGACCAGGTTTTCTGCAGTTGAAGCAGACAAGATCACCTTTGCTGTTTCTGCCATCGGTAGTACTGGTACTTGGTTTATTGTAGCTTGCTGATTTTTGAAATGGTGGTGTAAAGGATTTTTGTTGCTGGTGACTTTCTTTTTGCATCCTTTTGAAGTCTTTAAACCTCTTGTAGTTTTTGGCGAAGGCGGCAAATTCGTATTCTTCCATTGTTTGTTCTGAAGGTGTTTCTGAGCTTTTTGAACAGCAGGGTGTTTGATGGGGATCTATAGGAGGGAATTTGGTTGAAGGAAAGGATACCTGAGATTGAGCTGATAGAGACAAGTTTTTGAAATTTTTATCGAGAACGTTAAGTTTTTGCAGTTCTCTCTCATACAAGAACAGACTAGACACAAGATTCTGAATAGAGGTCTTGTTTAAGTCTCTAACTTCCCTAGCAGCAGTGACCTTAGTATGATACTCATTTCCTAAAGATCTTAGAAAACAAATATTAAGATCTTTCATAGTATACACTTTTCCTAATGAAGCACATAAATTACTTACCTCGTAGAATCTGTCGTAGGCACTTCTAAGAGATTCACCATCTAGTTTCTTGAAAGATTCAAACTCAGCAATGCAGTCGTAGAGTCTGTTGTCTTTCACCTGCTCATCTCCTTCAAAGTATGCAAGGAGTTTGTTCCAGCATTGTTGAGCCGTGGAGCACAAGTCAATCAGTTTATATTGCTTGTCGTCCAATCCACATGAGATAATGTGGCATGCCTTTCCATCTAGAGCAACTGAAAGTTTGTCTTCATCAGCCCATTCTTCTCTAGGTTTTTCAATCAAGGTTTCATCAACTTGAACATGCGTTTCTTATTCAGTGTCTTGATCAGCATGAACAGTCAGCGGAGTGGAGGGAATTGGTTGGTAGGTGGTTGAGACCTTTAGAGGAATGATTGGACCACCTTCTATTACTTGCATTAACCGGTTATCGATTGAGTTCATATACTTTATCATACGAGATTTCCAGACACCAAACTCATTGACGTTCAACAACGGAATGGTAGTGATGTTGAACGACTGCATGATTTTTCCTGTCATGGTATCGGCAATACAAGCTGCAAAGCTTGGAAATTTCTTTCAAAATTCCAAACTCTGATACCAATTGTTAGGCCCAATTGGTAGGAAAATAGGCTAGAGGGGGGGTGAATAGCCTTTTTAAAACTTTTCAAGAAACACTTTTATAAATGCAAAGTTACTTATCAGTTTGCAAACTATTATCAGTAAGCGCAGCGGAGAAGATATGACTAAGTTTTAACTCACACTTAAATCGGTAAGAAATGGTTTTCAGAGCTTAGTTTAAACACAAAGTTGTTTCCAAAAGTTCAATGCAGTTTCAAGAGATTGGTCAAAGGAAAATACAATGAATCAGTATGAACAGTTAGATCAGTTGGTGAGAGATTTTCAACCGGCAAGAATAACGTAGCTGACAAGAGACACAGAGATTTGGAGAGGTTTACAGTGTAAATACTGCTACGTCCTCTACCAAGTTTGGTCAGAACTTGGATTTGGGTTAAGAGTACTATTAGATATTTCTAGTCTATTACAAGCATGGCTTTGCTGGTATACAAAGACTAAGTTCTAGAAATTTCTAATGGATCGTAAAACAAATACTAACCAAATGTTTTTGAGCGGCAAGTTCAAAAGAACTTATCTCACTCAGGTGGGTGTGTGAATAACTCAATCACAATATTCCTTATATAAGTCTAACTTGGGAATATTAACAAAGTGATGAGTTTGTGCACGAGTGTATGTCCTATTAATGTCTAATGATTATCTGGACGGAATGTTGGGATTCAATGAATGCTTCAACAATCAACTCTCTTCAATGCACCAACCTTCTTCAATGCAGCAAGTCCTCTATTTATAAGAGGAGAAGATGTCTTAGTTTGTTGAAGAAGGATAATATTTGAATTTCCAGCTGGGTAGTTGAGGAGCATTTAATGCGGTATCTTGAGCATTAATGGTGAAGATTTGTTGTACACGCATGCTTGGAAAAGTCTGATGGGTAAAAACCCCTTTGTCTCAACCGGTTACCTACAAAAGTAAGTAGACACAGAGTATAGCTAAAAGTAGCTATGTGTCAGACGGCGCAGTAATCACTACAGAGCAGGTAAACTACTTTTTGATAAAACAGTATGAAAGGACAGGGACAATCAGCAAGGTTGACTTTAGGATGGAACGATGTAACCTGACTGACAGTACAGACTGTCTTTCTTTATCGGCATGTTGAGAATGGAGTTGATCGGCAACTTGTCGCATGTTGAGAATAGAGTTGATCGGCAACTTGTTTACTGGTCTGCTGATTTGCTTCCTCTTGCTAGTTTGTCTTGTTTGAAGAGATGTAATACACTTGTGCAAGTCACAAAGAATCCTAAGGGTACCTAAACAGGTTCTAATAAAATTGGGGGATCCTAAGTGTAGACATGATTAGGATTAAGTAATTCTAGTGTCTAGGAATCTATTTGAACAACAGAAGCTAAATCCATCATAACAGAGCGTGATATAAGGTTGGACGCTCAATCCCGACTGGAAGGATGGGTAAAGCTTCTGGAAAAGATGGTTGGCGCAATGGAAGACCGGGTAAAAAGGTCAGAAGCCAGCCGTAACGGGCTAGTCAATACTGTTAGGCAACTTAGGGAGGAAATCACGGAAATCCTTCGGGGAAGGGTTGAGGAAGTTTGGGAGAAACATAGCCAAAGGCTCAGAGAGACCATTGAAGAAGAGTGCAATCGCAAGTATGAGCTCATGCACAGCCGAGCTGATTTAACTGATGAAATGGAGAAATACAACTCGAGGTACACCAGAGAATGCGTTCATAAAATCGCGCAGTCGATCAAGGAGATAAAGGAATCCTCACAAGAACCATCGCCCCCGTCAAAGGCCACTCCGGGCAGCTCGATCCTGTGCAAACAAAGCCCCCATGGGCAAGTCCAATCGATTGCCTTGTACCATGGCAAACCCGCAGCCATCATAGGAGGTGTGCTTCCCTAAGGAAAATGAGCCTACTACTGTTGGTTCCATAATCTGGGAATGCCCAGGGATCAGATGCTAGATCGACTGCTAGAGATCGGAAAGATCGAGTTGCTCAGCCGCAACGTGATTTGGAATAAGCCTCCCTCCCAACGCTGTGATCAGAAACAGCACTGCAAATATCACCAAGCCTTGGGTCATTCCACAGGAACCTGCCCAACCCTGAGGAACAAAATCCAGGAACTTATTGATGAGGGAATCATCACAAAAAATGGAGATCAAGCTTTCTTAAAATAAAAGATCATGTTTTTATTAAAAAGGTCAATCCGTTAATGAAGCGTTCTTCTCAAATCCCGATTATAATTTCACCTTGAGGTTTAATATGCTAAAGTCCTTCGCGGTTCTGTCCATTGGAAACATTGACCAAGGAACATCAAAATTGGCGTCCGAGACAACCGTCCACATGAGCAAGAAAATTAAAAGGTTGGAACACTGTCTATAAGGAGAGGCCCGTGCTTCGAAAGCCCAAAAGCGGCTACATCAAATGGAGATCCGTACCTTCGCCGAGTGCCACACACAAAGGATACGCACCTTGAAAGGAAATCACCAAAAGGAGATGGCCAAAGCAAACTCCCCACTCATGAGCAGACAAATCCGACAATTACAACGCCAAGCCAAATGGAGACCTCACGACATCTTTCCCGACGACATGGAACCCGAGTTCCCTGTGGAAGACATGGAATATGCCTCCGACAACCCCTCCAACAATTGAGGAAGAAAATGGATCATCGTACTTCATTGGAGCCCATCCCTACAAAAAAAGATAAAAAAAAAATAAAAAAAAATTAGGTCTTCCAGCCTCGTAGGATCTAGACCTTCATCAAAGTCCATCCCAGACAGTGTCTTTTCATTTATAAAGGTCCGCACTCGGACATGTGTGTACAAAGTTATCTAAATAAAAGAGTCATTTTCATTCTCTTCTCTCTAGACTTGAGACATTATTTGCAATGTACATTTACTCTTGAAATTTCCTTGCTTGTTATTATCAATTGATTGCTACGTCCCTAAAATGATGAATTAACTTCTAAGCATACTCACAATCAAAGGTTTTTGAAACCAAAATTTTACAATGAGTACAAAAACCTTTTGGAAATCATTTGTACAAAAAGGTTGTGCACAACAAAAGAATTTTAGTAACCAAAAATTTTATAAAAGGGGTAATGCACAATGAGGCTTTGAAAACCAAATTTTATGTCCAAAAGATTTGTGCATTACCAAGCTTTGAAAATCGAGTTTTTGCCAAGAAAATGAACGCAAGGGTGCACAAGTAGAGGCTGTAAAAGGAACCTGGACAAGAAGAAATGCAAGGGGACAATCAGAATGCTTCTGCCCTGCACAAAATTGTTAGCTTGAAGCATTCTATGGGCCCAGCCAAACTAGCCGTACGGCTAGAGCAGTAGCTCCATTATTTTTGAAAAATTTTAACTTCTGATCAACAAGCCCCAGTTTATTGAATTTCCAGAACAGCTTCACTCCCAGAAATCAAAACAAAAACATAAAATACACACAAAACATGCACAAAGTCAACAAATGGGGACGGGAGTTTGACCCACACAAAAGTGTCCACAAAGCTTCTAAAAAGAAGTTTGAAAATACTTTATTCCACAGCGGAGTCGCCACTGTAAGATACCCGCGGGAAAACGGAGAAAGTTCCCTCGAGAATCAAATACGGCACTTTTAATGTTCAATGGAGTCGCCACGTTAGTTTAACTTTAAACTCAAACTTAACGAAAAATGGTTAGAGACAAAGGATTCGGAGGTCAGGTTACACTTTAGGAAAAACTTAACCGGTAGTTCACCCAAAGTTCCTCGAAAAACCGAGTCTCCCTAAGTTTGTTAACCAAAATTGTGCAAGTGTGTGTGTGTGTGTTCTTGAAAATGGGAGAAACTGACTTTTAACAAAATCAGTTAGAAACTTAACAAAAGAGGGTTGTTTTGTATATAGTTTAACAGAAAAAGGGAAAGACTGAAAAAAATCACCCCTCTGACCAAACTAGCCATACGGCTGGGAATGTCATCCTTGGGGTTTTTACAGATTGTCAAGAAATCAGCCAGTTTCAGGCAGAAATAGAGCATTCTGCTGAAACTGGACTGTTTTACATCTTTCCAGTTTATTTACTCACACAAAGCTTGAATTAAATCATCCCTATGCTCTTAATGACTAACTAAACACCAAAACACAAGGTATTGGGTGTTACCAAGGCAATAATTGGGGAAAAATTAAGAAATGTGATGAACGTGGCATTTGAGTCAAAATCATCATTTGGATGGTTAAAGATGGAAACTTTAACATCCAAATGGATGATTCTTCCAAGGAAAGGCCTTAGGATATCAAAAATAAACCTTTGGATGGATAAAGATTGAGTCTTTACCATCCAAAGGGACATTATTGGAGTTAGATCAAGGTTTGAATGATAAAGATTGAAACTTTATCATCCAAACTTGATCATTTCACCATAAAATGAACTTAAAAGTAAAGACACAAAATTTAACTTGCATAAATGTAAAGACATAATATAAATTGCATAAAAGTAAAGACATAATGTAAAGAGCATTAATGTAAAGTGCATTAATGTAAAGATATAATGTAAAGAGACATTAAATGATAACAAGCCTTGATCATCTAAGGTTTGAACCCTTGATCATGTATAGAACATGAGGGTACCATTGATTCATATAAAGAACTTGGTTCCAATTCATAATATGTGCAAGAATAATAAATATATAATGTAAATAAGGCAAAATAAAATAGATTATGAGATGAAAAGAAGATGGGGAGAAGGAGGCCTCACCAATTTTGGTTCTAAGCCTATCTTCTTTCTCTCTTTTCACTTAAGAATGTGTTTGTATCCCTAATCTGCTCTCAGTTTGTCAAAGTTTACACACACAAATGATTTTCTCCCCCCTGGAATGATCAGTAAGGGTCTCAATTTATAAGGACTTAGGGTACCCATAGTAGCCGTACGGCTAGGGCTCTCCCGCTTCCAAACCATCCGTACGGCTCCGCCTGGCGAGCTTCTGGATTTTTCCAATTTTAATTCCAAAATAGTCCTAGAATTTTAGGTTTATCTTAGTGAGGTCCTAGCCTATCAGTTTATCCCTGAATGGTGCTAAGAATTCCTCTAAAGTTGGTTAATTTCAGATTGGGGTACTTACAGGTAGCCCCATAATGCTAATGGTAACTTCTCGGGCCAATCCCTTCCTGTTGAAGCCATTTTCCGTATGATGACCTCAATTATTTTGTTTGCTGCTTCGACCTCTCCATTGGCTTGGGGGCGGTACGGGGATGACTTGTGCTTGGTGATTTTCTAGTTAACCAAAAGTGCATCCATTTCCTTCTCAAAGTATGAACCATTGTCGGAGATGATCTCATGAGGAATACCGTATCGGAAAATGATGTTATTCTTCACAAATTCGGCCACTTTCTTGGCGTTGAGAACTTGGTAAGCTTGTGCTTCAACCCACTTTGTGAAATAATCCACGGCCACTAGAAGGAATGACTGTCTATTGCTTCCCGTATAATGGACTTTGCCGATGATATCTATGCCCCAACAAGAGAATGGCCAAGGTGTGGTCATGTTGTACAGCTGTGAAGGTGGAGCATATTGCAGATTAGCATGGAATTGGTACTTGTCGCATTTCTTGACTTTCTTAATGCAGTCTCTTTCCATTGTAGTCCAATAGTAGCCAATATGGAGTATCTTCTTGGCTAACATAATCCCATTCATGTGGGGTCCGCACTCGCCTTCATGGACTTTGTGCATTATCTCTTGAGCTTCGGTCTCATTTACGCATAAGAGATTGATCCCTTGATGATGTCTCTTGTAGACTCGGTTCCCAATCAATACATATCTCGCAGCTAGCTTTGCTTTTGTAACGCTACTCGAGACTTCCCATTGCTGTTCTTGGGGAAGGTACCATTGTTGAGAAAGTTTATGATGTCTGTGTACCACGGGGGGCTTGTTTAGACTTCATTGATCTCAATACTCATGCAATATCCCGGACTACTCCTTCTTGAAATTGTAAAGGGCTTCACCATTTTTCCCTTGGGCATCTCAACTAGTGAGGCTATGGTGGCTAAAGCATCGGCAAAGCGGTTCTTGTCCCTCAGCAAATAATTTAACATGATGTCTTGGAACTGTTTAGCTAACTCCTCGAGGTGTTGACCATACTGTTGGAGGGTCGGGTCTTGGATTCTCCATTTACCCGATGTCTGATTGATATGGAGCAGGGAGTCACCAAATACTTCTAGATTTGTGACATTTCTTTCTAGGGTTGCTTCTATCCCCGCTATACATGCCTCATATTCGGCAATGTTGTTGATAGCTTCAAATTCAAGACTGATTACAATTGGAGTGTAGATGTCTTTTGGATCGAAAAGCAACATTCCTATCCCATAACCGTGCTTATTGGTTGTGCCATCAAAAAAAAGTTTCCACTTATTTTCCTCGGTTGTAGTGCAAATCAAGTCCTCATCAAGAAATTGTAAGTCTTCCCCTTTCACTTCATCACACGGAAATTCAGCAAGCTGTTCACTGAACACTTTTCCCCTGATGGATTTGAGTGTGACGTAAGTGATATCATAGCCGGCGAGCATGAATTACCACTTGGCTATCCTTATTGACATGAAAGGCTTCTCGAAGATGTAGCGGAGCAGGTCCACTTTTGCTACTAGCTTGATTAGAAAGGCTTCCATGTAATGTTTGAGCTTTTGAGTGACCCATACCAATGCTGCACATGACTTCTCCAAGACGGAGTAGTTCTTTTGCCTCCTTAAAATCGGCGACTGATAAAATAAATGGCATTCTCCTTTGTAGAGTCTCATTGCTCTTGTGCTAGCATAGCCCCTATGGATTCATCATTCACTGTGAGGTAGAGCAAGAGAGGCTTCTCTTTGTGTGGTGGAACCAGAACTGGAGGGCATGTCAAGTAATACTTCACTTGATCGAAGGCTTCTTGGCAAGCGTCGGTCCATTCTAGAGCCACGTTCTTCTTAAGTAACTTGAAGATTGGCTCACACATAGAAGTAAACTGGTGCACGAACCGACTAATGTACTGGAGTCTGCCCATGAAACCTTTGATTTCTTTCTGTGTCTTTAGAGGAGGCATGTCAATGATTGCCTTGATTTTTGAGGGATCTGCTTCAATTCCCCTCTCGGTGACCATGTAGCCAAGAACTTTGCCTCGGATAACCCCAAAAGTGCACTTTACGGGATTGAGCCTCATCTTGTGTTGTCGAAGCCTTTCAAAGAACTTACGGAGATCGATCAAATGTTGACCGTCGGGCCCTTTTGAATGGATGATCATGTCGTCCACATAGACCTCAATTTCTTTATGAATCACGTCGTGGAACAAGTATGTCACAGCCCTTTGATAAGTAGCCCCAGTGTTCCTCAACCCAAATGGCATGACTGTGTAGCAAAAGGAGCCCCACGGTGTTGTAAAATCAGTCTTGTGTTGATCCTCTTCGGCCATTAAGAATCTGATTATACCCAGCAAAACCATCCAAGAATGAGCGAACCTCATGGGCGACAGTGGAGTCGACTAGCATGTCGATGTTGGGTAGTGGGAAGTCATCCTTTGGAGAAGCTTTGTTAAAATCCTGGAAATCCACACAAACGTGGACCTTGCCATTAGCCTTTCTGACTGTCACAACATTTGCGAGTCAAGTCGGATACTCAATGACTTTAATGAAGCCCACACTGAGAATCTTTTCTATCCCTTCTTTGACTTGTAGAGACCATTCTGGCTTAATCTTTCCGAGTTTCTGCTTTTTTGGCTTAGCGTCATCTCTGATCAGAATCCTGTGCTCGGCGACCTTTCTGTCTAAACCCGGTATGTCTTTGTATGACCATGTGAAAACATCCACAAAATCTTTGAGCAGTGCAGTCAATCTGTCTTTCTCTTCCCCCTTGAAGAAGCTTCCGATCTTGGTTACTTTCGGCTCCTCGTCGGTACCCAGATTAACAACATATAATTCTTCGTCAGCCCCTGGACCATTTTCACCATGACTACGGACCTGTTGAGCAAGTTTATTTAAGTATGTTTCATTTTCGTGGTCTATTTCATCATTATTTGAATCGTTATTAACTAGTTCATTAAATTCATTATTAGTTAATTAATCATTTATGATGTTTGCAATCTCAGGGTACTCAGAAAGATCAAAATTTTCATTAGCAAAGAAAGGGAACACACGCTCGGCTATTACCTCCATATCCTCTTGGGTGAGGGTATCGGAAACACTCTCGGACTTGAAAGTGAATGTTAACAAGTCTTCCTTTGTAACCTTGCGCAGAACAAAACCCATTTTCTCGATTAGGAATTCCTCGGATACCACAGTTCCCTTTGTTGAGTACCAGTTATTGATCGGCTCGGAGCTTGGCTTGACCTCGGTGATAGGTTCACTTCCCGTGTCGGTGTTGTCGGAGATGGCATTGACTAGGCACTAATCCGTGATGGAAAATTCCTCGAACATGGAGGCTAGATCAGTTAACTCCTCCCCCACGGTAATCTCTGTCTCGGACTCTATGGTCACTTTCTTACCCCCACCATTCTCGGGGTGACATAGGATTTGGTTCCTCTTCGGATTTCTGAATCTCACAATCGGCAAAGTCTTCAAGACCGAGCTTTCTGATGCCCTTGCTGTTAATCCATGGCTCGGGAAAGATTATGTACGGGACATCTTCCCCCTGGCAAACAAAGTAGCCATTTAGTGTCTTGCGGTAAGGCCTCAAGTTGGGAATTTCATAGTAACGGCCTTCTCTGCGAGCTTGGGCCTTCTCATTCTTGACGGCTTGCTCGTATCTCATGTTATCTTCGGAAGGCTCATATCCCAAACCGAACTTGTTTTTAACAAAAGGGACCTCAACGGGTTTCATTCTCCCTTGTTGGTGCTTCCCTAGGCCTAAATCGGGAAAGTAGTTCATATTCCTCATCATACGGAGGACTTTGTGATTGCCGAGGGTCCATGATCCATTTCCCCCTTCTTTGTCGATGGCGTTGATTGAGACGCCAGAGAGGGTAGAGTCTTCTAACCCATGTTGAACTTGGTGAACGGGGTCCCCATTTCTATGGATAGTGACGTTTTCTGCCATGACGGTCACTATTTCATCTCCATTTTGGAACTTGACACACTGATGGAGAGTTGAAGGGACGACATTAGAACTGTGTATCTGTTTGCGCGCGGGTTTTTGTTTGACTTTGAGGTGCCTTTTCATCCTTCAATTTACCCTTTTTGATTGTTTTGAGAGTCACCACCATGTTGTTGTCGGAACACGGACCGACATATCTGGATTCTGGGGTAAAGTTATGAATTGGGAAGGTCAAAGAGCACCCAATTCACCTAATCTAGGATTGGTCTTGCTAAGAAATCACCATCATTGTTTCCAAATCATGCAAAATGTACGCAAAAGGAAAACGAACAAATAAATAATTACTTATTTATTTGGGATGTTGGATCATGTGCTTCGAGACCATCTCCATGGATTGGAGAGGCTCTAGGTTGATCCTTTAATGGAATCATACTACTTCAAAGACAAAGAAGGAGATGAGAAGGTAGAAAACAAAGAGTTTTACCTAAGCGTTCTTCAAGAATCCTATGGATGGCCTTGACTGAAGGCCTTGATGATCCAATGAACATGGCTTGAATGGTGTTGTGGAGGCTTGAATTTCATGGGTGAGGAAGAGGGGGTGATTATGGGGACCTCTTTGATCAGATTTGGAATGGTTTTTGGGTCAATGAGGATTGTAGCCCCTTTTCGGTTCAAGAACCTCTATATTTATAGGGGTTCTAGACCTAGGGTTTTGGCCAAGAAGGTAAGTTGTGATGGGAATCCAAGACTTGATTCCCACAGAGGTCTTTTTGGACTCTAGGATCGTCCATTAGGTTTTTCCGGATTGCTTAAGTGTTTTCTAAGAAGAGGGGTTAAGATCAACAAGGAAACGACCAAAACCCGGCTGTCAAGGGGGATGTCTCGTACGAGACATCAATGTATCGTATGAGGCATCTCAGTGCTGGAATTCACTTTTTGCCCTCTGTAGTAGTTTTAATGTTCATTTTGGCCTCTGACTAACGGAGTCGGTCAGAAAGTTAACAAAACATGTCCAACTTAACGAGTTTCGACCCAAATCAAAGGCGAGACACAGAAGTAGTGTGATTATGAATGAATTTCAAATATGGGGTGTCTACAGAGCCCCTCGGCGATGATACTTATGGATAAAGTAATGTCGTCGATAGAAAAGACGCCATTTTGAACTAGGGGTATGGTCGTGCTAAAAAGCTGCCTACGTATTCCTCGGAAGGAAATCAGACCAAACATAGTTCGACTCTGAAAACACGCAAAAACTGAGGTTTAAGGTATTTTGAAAATCATTTTTGAAAATCATTTTTGAAAACAATACTTGTGGTAAGTAAAGTTTAGAGTTTAGAGAGTACCCATACTGAGGAATCAATGGCCTTGACCCAATTCTGAATATACTCCTTTTTGTTAAGGACGAACCGTCTCCAGTTGCAATCCATACTGTGGAATCAATCTCTTTGACTCCAATTCTGAACATGCAGATTTCGTTGCTCACCCATGATCTTGGATGTGCGGTGAGAATAAATTCGTACTGAGAAACAACTTTGCTTGTTCCAATTCTTAAAATATCCATTTGTTGACGACTCAATGTTCCATCTTGAACCGGGTTCAGATTCGACCTTTCAGTCAAAAGCAGGGTTTTTTCTGACCTTTCTGTTAAAAGCAGGGCTTTTCTGGAATTTCCCAAGAAAACTTGGTTTTCTGAGATTTTTCTGGAGATATCTCGTACGAGATAGCGATGTCTCGTACAAGGCTTCTCAGTTTTTACGCATATCAGAGACGATATCAGGCGCTGAATGTGATTTTCAAATCACTTTTCTTATTTCATTTCGGGAATTCTCAACCCTAGGCGATTTTTTCATCCAAAAATCTTTATTTTCACCAAGTTCTAGTGATTCTTAACCCTTTCAAATGGCCAGTGCAAATCGTTCTCATAGGGAACACCCCTTTGGTAGGCACATGAGAGGCAAAGTGTGGGTGACGGATGAGTTGTGCCCGTTTCCTAATGATCATATTTCTCACGCCGTTCGGACGAGGCGGGTAAGGATCTCTTCCTTTGACTGAGTTTCCATGTCAATTTCGTCGTTGCATGTCTCAATTTGGTGCCTTCGTAGTTCGACTTTCATCGACTTTTGCCTAGAATTATAGTTGCTAGGGTTTATCATGCATGGCTGAGCTTTCGATGGAATTTCACCCTTATTGATGTTGAAAATTATTGTAGTATAGTTGTACATGATTTTGACTGTCGTTCTAGGCAATTCTGTGATTTTTTGGGTAAAATGTTTAAATGAGGATTTTACCGATTTTCTGACATTTGTCGCTGTTGTTTGCAGTCATTCAGGGTGATTGATAACTGTAGAGGCAGCATACGAGTGGTTGCCGAGAGGTGGGAAACTCTCAATGGTGAGATGAATGAAGAGATCGAGAATCTCGGGCTGGACCCTTCTTTGACGGCCTAGTTGGTGAGAGGAGGAACGTTCACTTGCTCCAGGCTATTCGAGAGCGTTGGTGGGACAGCACTCATACTATGCATATGCGGTGGGGGGGAGGTTACCATGACCCCTACTGACTTTCATGCCATTACTGGGCTTGCCATCGTCGGTGAGCCACTTGAGGTTGATACGGATTTTCTCTCCCAGCGGGGATGATATGAGGCATTTTCTGGGCTTCTCGGTGCGTACCCTAGGCAAGGGTGTCCCTCTGAAGGCTTTGAGGGACAAGGTTGATGCCTACGTTACTATTAATGCCGGTCAGATGCATTGAGAGACACCCGTATCGCAGCCGTCCGCAGCTTTCTGTGGTGGGCCTTTTCTGAGATGCTATTTGCCAATCATGCGTCGACAGCCCTGTTCACTCTCCTGAGTGTATTGAGAGACATGCAACATGTCACTGATGCTAGCTGGGGTTCTGCAGGCTTGGCCCACTGCAATGTGGCGATGGATGAGAGTAGGCGGGATCAGGCGAACGCTGGCTTAGGCAGATACAGTCATACCTGGGAGGTATAATACTTATCTTCTTTTGTATTCCTCCTTAATTTCAGCCCCAGTTTATTTTCTGTCTTGGTAACTCATTCAGTTTTGACATTTTTCTATGTTTCTCCCATTTGCAGGCTTGGGGATACGCCATGTTTGGTCTCTTTACTTTTAACCTTCGATACAACACTGATATATTACCAGATACTTTGAGATGGAGCTGGGGTAACAGGGATACCCGTGATGAGCATGCAGAGGGGGCTGATATGACAGTGGAGCGTATGCGGCTGTATTTTGACAGATGGGAGGTCGTCCCCTGAGTCCCCTATCACCTTCTTTCCTTGGTGGTGTTTGGGCATTGCCCATGCGTACGGGTTTGCTGGTATGAGGTTGCTGATGATTGGCCTCAATGGGGGATGCTTCTATTTAGGAGAGAGAGTCTCTCGCCAGCAGGGTAGTGGCAAACTCGATGTTATCGTCCCCTTGGACCTGCCGGCTCACATGCTTAACTCTTATGCCATCGCGGAAGAGGAGAGAGGGGACCTCATTATTGGTTAGGATGCTTTTGACCATAGGTCCTTGGAGGCTGATTATCAGGACTTTCTCTCTTACCTCATTCCCCGGTTGATTCTAAAGGGTGATCATGCTCAGAGCCAGGGAGTTATACACGTCCCTTTCCGTCCACAGCTCGGACCAGCTTCTTTCTCCTACAGCATGGCTGAGGGGATAGAGAGTATCGAAGACCTTCCCTCCGATTATGACATGCCTGAGGAGCTCATACCTCCTGCTGATGCGACCATGGTATGATTTATGACCCTTCTTCCGTCATTTCTGTCATTCTACCATTTCATCTCTATGTTTATCATTTATCTGAAGATTCTGACATCTCTATTTGTTTCTTCTCAATAGGTGCCCATTGCTGAGTATAGATAGGTCGCGTTTGTTAAACGTTGTATAAGTTATCATTTTATTCATAATGATAAAGAGATAATAAGATTATTATTATGGCTCGTGTTTGCTTATAATAATCTCCGTCCCTAGAGCTTGTTAAGCACTAGTATAAAGGCTAAATGATCATGGGATGATCATGTTAGATTTATAGGTACTTGTTTGGAACAAGGTACTGGACATGACCCGCGGTATGAGATTTATGTCATGGTCGATGTCATATATAAATCTCATATTAGTTATGTCATTTGAGTCCTTAGACATGAAGTTATTATAGTCTTCCACTTGATGAACATTATGTTTGATATATTCAAACGCTGCCTTAACACGGTAGTTATAAAGGGTATGATTGGCATGATTGGATTCACGTAGGGAAGAATAATAAGCTAAATGGATTTGTCCTCTTCGGAGAGATGTCAAGCTTGGGCCCCTCGAAGGAATGATGTTGGTGAAATGTTTGGCCAAACTCAAATGGATTGATTGGATCAATGTCATTTGGATTATCAACATATTCGGAATCGAGAAAGTATTGAACAATACAAGTTGACTTGTTGACCATGACTTGTGTTCAATGACATCGTGGACAAAGGGATTATGGCATGTTCTAAAAGGAATGCAAACTTGTATCTAGTTATACTATTTGGGTAGGTATGACGGTTTGCTAGAACCTAATCATATCTTATGGTTTCATGTTTGAACCCATTGCCAACTTAGTATAATCCTAGAGGGTCACACACAATAGAACGAATCCTAAATAAGGACTATATTGGAAATTTGGAAAAATTGGATTTTTCTGGGCCTTTGGGCGACCGCCCAAATGGGCTGGGCGACCGCACAAGAAATTGGGCGGACGCACACCTCAGTTTGGGCGGCCGCACAGTACTGTCGGGGACAGATTCCTAATTTGATTCGGAAAGGAATTTTGGACGGGTTTTAACACAAGTTTCCTATTTGGAATAGGTCTAACTTGTATATAAACATCAAAATTCGGCCAAGAACAGAACCTAAGCTTTTGTGCAAGTCTCCAAAGAGTTTGAGAGAGTTTATTTTGTTCTAAAAAATCCTAGATTGAAGAACAAAATTATACCCAAAGAAAATTCCATATAGTTCATATTAATTATGAAAACGTGTTTCATAATTTGGTCTAGCAACCAAGATCAAGTGTTCTTGATATTCGTTCGTGCTGTGGATACCGCTAGAGGGTGAAACTTATCATCTTCATAGTTCGTGATTCTTGCTTTGTTCGTGATCAAGATTTCAAGCCTCCATCGAATTCAAGGTTGCAAAATCAAAGGCATCAAGGGTTCGTATTCTAGTATTCATATTGTTGTATTTGACTTAATCATATGAATGGATCTATGGGCTTTGGGTTTCATTAAATTTTAAATGCTTAATTCCGCTGCGCATGTGACTACGAAACCCAACACTTCTTTCTCCTACAGCATGGCTGAGGGGATAGAGAGTATCGAAGACCTTCCCTCCGATTATGACATGCCTGAGGAGCTCGTACCTCCTGCTGATGCGACCATGGTATGATTTATGACCCTTCTTCCGTCATTTCTGTCATTCTACCATTTCATCTCTATGTTTATCATTTATCTGAAGATTCTGACATCTCTATTTGTTTCTTCTCAATAGGTGCCCATTGCTGAGTATAGATAGGTCGCGGGACGGCTTGCCCAATTCATGGCCTATGCCAAGAGGGTGAAGATAGAGACTGCGGATCTCTTAGGTCGATTGGCTTGCCAGACAGTAGAGTCGGCTTCTTACGGGAAAAGACCTCGGACTGATGAGTGATCACGTGGTGGTGGCGACGTCTCCTTTATTTTGATGCCGAGTAGATAGGATCCCCCATTCCCTCTTTTTGTTGATGATGTATTTATTGCCTCGGCTGTCACGACCCGAAATATAGGCTCTATTTTATTAATAATTAAATGATTATTATTTAATTATTTGCTTATTTATTTATTTAAATTATTATTTATTTAAATAATTATGTGTGCAATTTATGTGTTATAATAATTTATGCCTAGCGTTTTATTTGGGTCTTAATTGTTAGTAGGGAGTGTAGTATTGTGTGTAGTGTGAGAGAGGGGGCCTAAGTGCAAGTTTTTGAATAATTCCCCTATTTCCCCCTCACCTCCCTCACCTTCTCCCTCACTCTCCCCTCTCCTTCCAGCCATCTCTCTCTCTCTCTCCTCCAAAAGTGGTAAGTTTTCTTTCTTCTTCCTTCTGTCTTCATTTACTCCTTCTTCCTCTCATCTTCTCTCATTTCTTAAAACTTGAACATTGTTTAGATCGTCGATAGGATCGTAGGAAGCCAAAAAGATTTGAATTCCGTCAACTTTGAGAAATCCGGGTAAGTTGCTTTTCCCCCTATTTTATGCTAGAAATGCTACTCCATGTTTATTTGATGTTATGAATGCCATTTATTGCATCTTGGGTGGATTTGGGAGTGATTTGCATTTTGTTCATTTTTGTGAAATCTTGGGTATTTGAATCACCCTTGAGTGAGGTCTTTAGTTGATATTGTTGGAGTTATTTTGGCTCAAAATGGTGTAGGTACCTTAGTTCCCTTCTTGGTAGTGTTAGAAATGGTAAATAATTGGTTTGTATTGGATTTGGGGTTGTTAATGGAGGATACCCAGAAATTTGGCCGGAAATTGCCTTTCCGGGCAAGGAGGCGCGCGCATCCCTCCCTTAGGAGGCGCGCGCACCCTTAGGCCATCCTTGAATCAAGACCTTCTGTCCTTAGGAGGCGCACGCACCCATTTTTATGAAGCGCGCGCACCCTCTTCTTCTCTCAATTCGATTCCCCTTCTGATCTAGGAGGCGCGCGCATCCCTCCCTTAGGAGGCGCGCGCACCCTCCCTCCCCTGTTATGAATTTATTCCCCTTTTGGGTCCAATCTTTCGAGAGTCGTATTTGGTTCATGCGAACTCCGTTTTAGGCGTATAAATTACCGATTTAAAGCTCTCCTTAAGCTCTTCGATATGAGTAAGTAAATTTGGTAGAGTGCTCGAATTAATTGGATCCTTTGTGGTCAAATGTGATATGGGAATTGTGTTATCATTGTTAAGATTGTTGCAACACGTTAATTGTGTATCGTTGGTTCATTTCACTTTCTTGGTGACTAATTGGAATGGTTCCCTACTTTGGAACCTTAAGTTGTTCATTCATGCTAAATTATTATTACTTAGCATTTAATTGGAAGCCCAGCTGGCATATTTGTTGCATCGGGCGATGGGAAGGATTATAATGGCAAAGCCAAGTCCATTATAATGTTGACCATTGTTTTGCCCTTACTATACCCCTTCTCCAGATTGGCCTTGGAAAGGATAAGTCAGCGTTCCTTTGTGAATGTATCTGGCTAGCGGGCATGACTTTGTGTCATGGTCCTTGTCCCTTGTGACACTTTTATGTTATTGGTTCCGGTACCGGGGTTTTCTCTTCGGCTTTCATGCTATTATGAAGATGATGATTTGTTGATTATTGAAGCTGCGCAGCGATCCTTTATTTGGATGTTCCGGTTTGGAAAACCTTGGCTATATCCTTTGTTATGTGTTTATTTCCGCTGCTATCTGTTATATGATAATTGCTATGTGCTATGTGATAATTATATTGGTTTATTGCGTATTGCATCATAGCATGTCATGTAGTTGCATTAGTAACTTATTGAGATTTATCTCACCCCCTTCTCTTTTATCTTTGTTTTTCCTTAACCCCCCCCCAGGTGCTAAGGATTAGTCTCGCTGATCACGAGAAAGAGGACGTCGAGTGTGGATCCGTTCTTTTGGGAAAGTTGATATAGGTTGGTTTACATTATGTAAATGTGTAACCATTTTGGGGTAGTTATACCAAACAATGACGTCACTAAGAATTGTACATTTGTATTTTGTTGGCATGAACTTGTGGAAGTTTATGATAAGTTGTAATTGATTTTTATCAAACTTGGTTTTGTAAGACTTTGGATTATCACCTTTTGGTATTAAATGGAATTTTTAACCTTGGTATTTCATAGTTTTGGTTTTAGAGTCGACGTCCAGCTCGCGGTCTCGGGCTCGCGGGGTCCGGGGTCGCGACATCGGCGTAGGCGAAGACAACTTTTCTTTCTTTAGTTTGTACCTATGCAACTGTTATTTCCTAACCCTAACACACAATTCATTAGTTGATTTTGGTTTTTATTTCTGACTGTGTAAATGATTTGATTCACATCCAGTTGGTCAACCGAGGGGTACTTTTATGAGATGGATTTGCGTTGGGTCATTTGTATGTGATGTATGAACTGTTTCGAGTGCGTTTCTGAGGTGATTGAGACATGTTTTGACTTGCCGGGAAACCTGGGATTTGAGTAGAGTTGTTGCTGTTCTGAATTGGGAGAAGCCTCGTACGAGACATCGATGTCTCGTATGAGTCATCCTCTGAATCTGCGGCTGTTTCTCCTTTTTCTTTGGTGTCCAAACTTGTATATAAACACCTCTAGTCAGTCCTAGAATACCATGCAGCCTTAAATCAGTTTTGGGAACTTTTCTTTTGGAGTAAAATTCTCAACCTTTTGCTCCCAGTGGCCCTAAGTAAGTCCGTCCCTTCATCAATAATTGTTGATGAGTTTTCCTTGGATTCGGAATTAGTGGAACGCTACAAGAATGACTTAGCAACGTTCTTTCACTCATTTGACAAAGCTCATCAAGAAAGATTTGTGGAGATGTTCGGTTTCAAGATTCTTTTTATCTTGAAGAATCTAAATTTGGAATGGGACCTTCTAAAGGGAGTTTCACGCTTTTGGGATCCATCGACTCATCTTTTCAACTTTTCACTTAATGAGATGGTCCCTACTGTAGAGGAGATGGCGGCTATCCTGGATATGCCATTGACCGGGGTGATTGTGGTTCCTGATTGTAACAAGGTATCGGCGGAGTCTCTTAGGGACTTATTGAGTATAGGCCTTCCTGAGGCGCAGAGTTATATTCATAACCGCTATGTTCATCTCCACTCTTTGCCCAGGAGATTTAAAGGTCGGGTGACTCGTGGTCACGGCGTGGATTCTCAATGCTGCCTCTTGGCATTGTGCTTATTTCGAAGTGTGTTTTTCATAAGCAAGTGTGGCATGGCGAACACGGAGCTCGTAGACATTGTTCTGCAAGATAGAGGATGGGCCTTTAACATAGTCCCTCTTATCTTGGGGGAGACCCTTCATGGTCTTGATGAGCTACACCGAACCGGCTCCATGACTCGGGGAAGTCCATTATTGTTGACTATTTGGCTTAGAGAACATTTCAAATTGTTGGATTCTCCGATCGAGTATTCTCTTTATACGTTCCATAGACGGAGATTGTTGGTGAAGGGTCTCAACATTGAGAAGTAGGCTCATCTTTTTGCTAAAGTGGAGACTGATGATATTGCTTAGTGCCCATCCTTTTAGAAGGTGAGGAGGTTCGTAGCTAATACCCTTGGGTACAACAGGGTCATCCTTCCGGGTTTTAGGGACTCCTCTTTCTATTTTGCTCGGAGGGTAATGCGACAATTCGGTCAATAGCAAGACACTTTCATGTTAGGGGGACGGTCTCGAGACATCTCTTTCATGGACTCAGAGTTCTCTACGAGCTTGGCTCGCGCTTGGGGGCAAGGCACCACTATGGATCGTTATACCAATCTTTTCCATGATGGAGGGAGCATCTATTTGTCCGACAAATATTTGGATTGGTTTCTGAAAGAACTCCATCCCAGTGTCGAGGGTATTGATGAGATCTGCCGCTCTCTGTTGGGGGACCAATTCAATCCTAGCTTGAATTTGAGGAAGAAGGAAGCTAAGGAGGATCCTTCTAATATCAGAGTAGAAGCCACTCAAGATTTTCTGGATAGTGACTTTTACGAGAAGAGAGCGAACGGACTTCCTGGTAAATTTCAAGCTCTAGATAGGCCTCATGTCTTTGCGAGACTGACTCCCTCGGTGTTAAGTAGACTTGATGTTCCTCCCGGTTTCGAGATACCTTTGCACAAGAGGAAGAGGAATGACAAGGCGGATCGTGGTCAAGCCCCTACTAAGTCAAGGAAGAAATAGATCCTTATGAGTATCGAGAGATTGCAACAGATAGACTAATGTTTAGATTTTTAGTATTTTATTTATTTTTCTTTTTCAAGTTGGTATTCATGTTAGAAATTTTCTTATTGCTTTCTTGAAATGCATTCAATTAATAAGAAGACAATATTTTGATTTTGTTTATTGAATGGACCGGACCAAAAGGCTGCCTACGTTCTCCTTTTACATCAATTAAATAAGGAGCTCAGGTCATCGTAGTTCTTGTTTAAGAAAGAGGAAAATGTCTGCTGACTGACATGTCTCTTACGAGATATAGGTGTCTCGTACGAGACTGTCCCCTAATTTTTTTTATTTTTTTTTTATGCACACCCTGATTTTTGCCTAGACCGCCCTTTCAGATTTTCAATCTAGCGGGCTTCTTTTCTCGTGCTCTCTGCTCTAGTTTTTTCCTAGGCCGCCCTTGCAGGTTTTCAACCTAGCGACCTTTCCTCTTTTCTTTTTGAAATAGGGGACGGACTTATGAATAGTAATTCTTCAGCTTGTCCAAGTTGATGGGCTTCAGCAGTTGATCTCCATCTAGGTCTGCGAGTTGTACCGCTCCTCCGGTGAATACTTTCTTGACTATGTAAGGGCCTATCCATCTTGGTCCCCACTTTCCCATATGATTGAATGGTCAAGGACGATGTTCACGTAGGACAAGGTCCCCTTCTTTGATGTTTCTGGTCTTGACTTTCTTATTGAACGTTCGGGCCATTCTCCGTTGATACGCTTGGATATGCTCGGCGGCTCTAAGTCATCGTTCATCTAGCAGGGCTAGTTGTTCATAACGGCTGTCTAACCATGCAACTTCATTCACTTGGTTTTCTAGGAGAACCCTTAGTGATGGTACCTCTAATTCGATTGGTAGCACTGCTTCCATCCCATAGGCTAGGGTGTAGGGAGTTTCACCGGTGGCCGTGGGGATTGAAGTATGGTAGCCCCAGAGTACAAAAGGTAGCTTATCGAGCCAGTCTCTGCCAGTTTTAGCCATTTTTCTAATGATGGTCTCTATGGTTTTGTTAGCAGCTTTGACTGCTCCATTGGTTTGTGGTCGGTACGGTGACGACTGATGTCTCTCTATCTTGTACTCTGCAAGTAGTTGGTCGCATTCTTTCTCAAAGTGCAAGCCATTGTCAGATATCATCTCATGAGGTACTCCATATCGGCATATGATGTTGGTCTTATTGAACTCAACCACCTTTCTGGCATTTAAGACTTTGTAGGATTGAGCCTCGATCCATTTAGTGAAGTAATCGACGGCGACCAATACGAATGAGTGCCCAATATGACCTGTCGGTAAGACTTTGCCAATGACGTCTATTCCCCATGTAGAAAATGGCCAAGGGGATGTCATGGGGTATAACACGGATGGTGGTGCGTGTTGCAAGTTGGCATGTATTTGGCACTTGTGGTATTTCTTAACCATGTCGGTGCAGTCGGCTTCCATTGTAGCCCAATAGTACTCTAGTCGGATGAATTTCTTTGCTAGCATATTGCCATTCATGTGGGTTCCACAGACTCCTTGATGGACTTGGTCCATGATTTCTACGGCTTCGTGCTCGTCAGCACAGAGTAGACACTACTCGTGGTGTTTCTTGTAGAGGCGATCACCTATGATAACGAATTGGGCGGCAAACCGTTTGAGGGCTATCTTTGCTTTAGGCGATGCGTCTGATGGGAATGTTTCGTCTAGGAGGAAATGCCATACATCATAATACCAAGGTTTATCGTTCAAGGTATTTACAGAAACAGGGTCACACTCTTCTTTGCAATCGTGCAGGTCTATGATTGAGTAATAAGCGGGAGTTGTTCGCCTCGTGACTTTGAAGGTATTGACCTCAGTCCATTCGGGAATCTCCACAAGTGATGCTAGCATGGCTAGCGAGTCAGCCAAGCGGTTCTTATCTCTAGGGAGATAGTAGAAAGTGACCTCTTTGAACTGTTTGACCAAGTCTTGGAGATGGTCGTTATATTTCTGGAGTGTAGGATCTTGTACCTTCCACTTCTTGAGTGACTGATAGATTATAAGTTGTGAATCTCCGTACACTTCTAGTTCGGTCACATTTCTTTCTAAGGCTGCTTTAAGCCCCTCTATGCAATTTTCATACTCGACAATATTGTTAGTGACCTCAAAGTCAAGGTGGATTGCGAGTGGAGTGTAGAAATCTGAGGGATCTACAAGTAACATGCCAATACCATACCCCTGCTTATTGGCTATGCCATCAAAAAATAATTTCCACTTATTTTCTGCTATTGTCATGATGTCCTCATCAGGGAATCGCGGGTCTTCCGTCTTTGCTTCATCACATGGAAATTCGGCTAAATGATCCGCGAAGACTCTTCCTCTCACGGATTTCTGTGTGATGTAAGTGATATCGTACCCCGCGAGCATGAAGTAACATTTGGCTATCCAAGAGGAGACATGCGACTTCTCGAAGATGTACTTCATTGGGTCCATTCGGGAAATCAGTTGTATAGGAAACGCCTCCATGTACGGCTTTAATCTCTCAGCTACCCATACCAGTGTAGCACATGACTTTTCTAGTGCAGAGTAATTCAATTCATCCCCTTGGAAGCGACGGCTGACAAAGTACACGGCATTCTCTTTCTTTGAATCAGGTTGCTCTTGTGCTAGCATAGCCCCTAATACAGTATCATTAACTGTGAGGTACAAGGTCAACGGTTTCTCTTTATGTGGTGGGACCAACACTAGCGGATTTACTAAGGATTCCTTGACCTTTTCAAAGGCTTCTTTGCACTCTTCGGTCCATTCTAGGGATGCATTCTTCTTGAGGAGCTTAAAAATGGGCGCACATCATCGTGAGTTAATTAATGAAACGACTAATGTACTAAAGGCGACCCATAAATCCCTTGACTTCTTTTTGCGTCTTAGGTAGAGGCATGTCAATGATGGCTTTGATCTTAGCGGGATCCGCTTCTATACCACGCTCGGTGACCATGTACCCTAGGACATTTCCTTTCACTACCCCACATGTGCACTTGGCCGGATTAAGTCTCATCTTGTAGTGTCTCAACCTTTCAAAGAACTTTCTAAGGTCGATGAAGTGATGTCCATCGGAGCCTTTGGAGTGTATGATCATGTCGTCAACGTAGACCTCCATTTCTTTATGTATCATGTCATGGAACAACGCAGTCACAGCTCTCTGATAAGTGGCTCCGGAATTTTTAAGTCCGAATGGCATGACCGTATAACAGAACGTCCCCCAAGGTGTGGTAAACGCTATTTTTTGTTGGTCCTCCTCATCCATGAGGATCTGGTTGTAACCGGCGAATCCATCTACGAATGAACGGACTTTGTATTTCACGGTATTTTCAACGAGCATGTCTATGTTGGGAAGAGGAAAATCATCTTTCAGAGACGCTCTGTTGAGATCACGGAAATCAATACAGACAAGGACTTTTCCATTTGCCTTGGAAACCTGCACAGTATTAGCCAACCAGGTTGGATACTCTATCACTTTGATGAACCCATCACTTAGGAGTTTCTCTATCTCTTGTTTGACTTGTACCGACCACTCGGGCTTAATTCTTCGGAGTTTCTGCTTGACTGGCTTTGAATCAGGAAGTAGCGGTATCTTGTGCTAAACAATCGAGTTGGCTAGCCCTGGCATATCTTTGTAGGACCAAGCAAACACATCCACGAATTCTCGTAGAAGCGCTATGAGGGCTTGTCGGTCTTCCCCCTTGAAGAAACTGCCAATCTTGGTCTCTTTCGGATCATCGTCCGTCCCCAGATTAACTATTTGCATTTCTTCGGCATCAATTGGACCATTTCCGCCACAAAGACCTACTTGCTTATTAATTTCTTTTAAGATTTGTTCGTTTTCTTTATCTATCTCGTCATATGACTCATTATTATCTAATTCGTTAGAGTTATTAGTTAATTCATCATTTAGGACGCTGGCAATCTCAGGATACTCAGAAAGGTCTATTTTTTCATTAAGAAAGTAAGGGAATATACGTTTCGCGATGGCATCCAAATCCTCTTGGGTGAGCTCATCGGTAGCGATATCTGACTCTAAGGTAAGAGTTACAAATTTTCTTTCTCTAAGGGGATGGGGAGTACATCCTAACTCTTTGATCAGGAAGTCTTCACTTGCTATGGGTCCCCCAGTTGTGTACCAATTCTGGATAGGCTCGTCACTCTTCTCGATGAGCTTGGTGTAGTCTTGGTTCGGAGCGTCCCCTTGTCTATTGCATTGATCTGAGTGTCCTCTAGCTTGCAAAGGTTGAGAAATTGGCGCAGTAGGTCTTCTCCCAACAAAAATTCCCACTCACTAAATGCTTCGACCTTGGTACCCCCTAATTCTCGAGGTAGCCACAAGAATTGCATCGGTTCTGTTTCAAGTGAGTATGGATCACAGTCACTGAAGATTTCAAAGCCCGGCTGGTGTTTCCCCCTTTGGTCGATCCATGGTTCAGGGAACATGAAGTATGGCAAGTTTTCCCCCTCGCGTACAAAGTACCCATTTAGAGTCTTTCGATAGGGCGGTGCTAGTTGCGCTATGTATTAAGTCCAATCCCTTTCTTCCTTAGGGATGCCCTTGGTGGTGACACATACCCTAGACCATATTCTGGGGGGTATAGAATGAGAGGTGGTGGTTCTTTTATCCCTTGTAAATGCTTACCAAGTCCAAGATCGGGGAAGTACCCTTCTTTTAGCATCATGTTAAGTACTGGCCGCGTTCCGGAGAATGGAATCACCTTAGAATAGTTATTTTCATTGTGCACTTCTACCATCTCTACAATACTTTGCTTTTGGATTTTGAATGCATTGAAGAGGTGGTCTGCTGCCTCATGCTGATTTTCTAAGATCGGGCTAGCAGTGACTAGTTCCCTAAGTACTGTGACTACCGTGTCGTTGTGTTTAAACTTCATACACTGATGGAGGGTTGATGGTACTCCTCCTGTCTGATGCAGCCACGGACATCCCAGAAGAAGGTTGAAAGAAGAGGGGATGTCAATGACTTGGAATTCTGCCTTCGTAGTTATCTCTCCCACTGTAACTGTTAGAGTGATCGCCCCTATAGGTGAGCGTGCAGTACAGTCAAACCCTCGTACAGTAAGAGTTGACGGTTTTAGCTCTCTTGAGGTAAGGCCAAGCGTTACCATGACATTTTTTGGTAAGACATTTATGGCGGACCCATTGTCTACCAAGATTCTGGGGATTCGATGCCCATTGACCCTTGCGGTTATGTAGAGATCTTCGGTGTGCCCTCCACCATATTGTGGTAGATCTAAGTCGGTAAATGTGATCACATTGCCAAATTGGATTTGGCCTACCATTTGTGTTAACTCTTAGGGGGTTATTTCCTTGGGCACTTCGACTTGGGCTAATGCTTTTGATATCATCATTCGATGCTTATGAAATGAGCCTAAAAGATCCCATATGGAAATGTTGGCTTGCGTTTTCTTTAATTTCTTAAGAAGTGGATCGTCAAGCTCAACGGGTTTGGGCTCTTTTGAAGATGATGGCTCTTCTACTCTTGGATCTTTGTTGATTACAACTCGACCGGAGCGGGTGAGTAAGTTAACATCTTCCTTTTCCTTATCATTCTTTCTATCTAGTACTTGATCCCAAGACAACATGTAACAGAAAGAAATTTCATTATCAAACTTTGGAGTGCTCTCGCCCACATTTGGGATTAGGCGAGTAGTCTCCCCTCCCCTACTAGCTATCTCTATTACATTGATCCCTCCTCCCGCAGTTGGGAGAGGGTTTGTCAATACATTAGGAACTCCTAGCTGCTTAGAGTCTATGAGATCTTGGATCATATCTTTGAGGTGGTGACACGAGTTGGTGTCGTGGCCGGTGGCATTGTGGAACTTGCAGAAGAGATGATGAGCATGATTGAGAGGAAATTCTTTGGGAATAGTAGGCTTTCTTGGTGTGATTTTGCCGGCTTCTACAAGGGTGTCGAACATTTGACTTTGGGTGACACCTTCTAGCTTGCTATAGGTCCTCTGCCTTGCTTTAGCTTTAGATTCAACTTCCATCTTGTAACATTCTCTTTGAGCTTGTAGACATGCTTGGAGCGTGTCGACCTTCTTTTCGTAGTATTCCTCTTGCATGAGTAAGTCCTTTCGGAGTGCATTGACCTCCTCTTCTCGGGCTAGCAACTGATTTTGGAGAAATTTGATTTCTCTGTCGAAGAATTCCTTTTGTGTTCGCAGTCGGGTCACGAATTCTTCTTCTATCTCCCTCTTGAAGTGGGCATATAGGACAGTAGCGTATACTTCATAGAGTTGACCCACTTCCCCCTCTAGTCGAGTTTTGAGGTCGTTGAGTTCTTGAGTAAACTTGGAGCTTGACATTGTGTTGGGAGTGTGGAGCTACTTTGCTGATCGGACGGACCTAGAGTGTAGAAACTGTGTCAAATCCAGGCTGGGGTCCCAACAAATTGGCTTTTATGAGATAGGGTTGACTAACACGGCAGACTCACAGAAAAGGAGAGATATCTTGTACGAGACAATGGATGTCTCGTACGAGACATCCATCCTGACAGTCAGATTTGCAGATTTTAATCCTATTGGTCGGATGGAATTTAATCCATTTTAAAGAGGTTACTACTCTAGTTCATCCTAGAACAGTGGATTCTGTCACCCTAGAATATGAGCCCCTTGCTTTTCACCTGTATTGCACTCTCCCAAACGGACAATTCGGGCAAAGGTCTCATATTCTCATCGGAATCCACCATTCAATTAACCAAACCTAAGTGATTCCGTAGTTGTTTTGCACTTTGTTAAACAACGCATAAATGCAATCAAACCTTGTGAATTTTAAGGGACAACCGAAAGGGACATGTTGAACGGTGCGGTCGAAACTAAGCCAAAATGGCATCCACAATCCCGCATAGAATAGTGAAAGTAGTAAAACACAAGCCTTATTTCCGTAGAGAGGTCCTCCATACTTTCAAAATCCTTTGTTCAACATTTTACCGAAGGGACATTCATCATATTCACAAGGGGGGGATTATAGATTGTAAAGATGCGTTATCTTGGGCAAAGGTTAAAACAACCCTAAGAATCGAATCGACCGGTCTCGAGGAGTGTCTTATTAGCTAGTATGTATGCATGAGGTGGATGCAAGGCTTACGGCTAAGGCTCCCCATGAACACAGTCTAGGAGCGTGTCACGGAGTTGGTACATCATCTTTGGAGAGACTGGCAAGGGCCATTCATTAGAATGGGGTGCTGACCGACATCCGTCCTCCGATTGGGACCCGGGTTTATAGGGTATGTAGTGAAATTATTCTATATGTGTGCGCGTGTGTGAGAGTCAAGATCTAGGTGACAAAGAGAAAATAGAAAGTTTTTTTTTAAAGTAAAATAAAAACATACAATGGCCGGGCCAAGTGGCTGCCTACGTTTCCCTCTTGTGGAGGAACTCAGGCCGTCGTAGTTCACACATAAAGAAAACGCGTGTAAAGCAAGGAATGAAACAATTAGCAAGTACTCCTGCAAAACAAAGGTTAGCCTTATGATATATGGGGAGTTTTTTCGTCGTTAGGGAGGTCCTAAGACTCAGAAACAGAGGGGATAGCGGATCTGAAACCCTGTGTAACGCGTTTGAACTGAACGAAAATCATTTTTCAATCCAGAGAGTCAGACCAGCCGGGCAGACCTGAGATGTCTCATACGAGCCAAGTGATCCCTCGTACGAGACTTCTCAATCGAGGAACTGATTACAATACAGAATGCAGAATTTTGAAATAAGGATGATTTCTTTCAACGCAAGTCTAACCCACTTACTTTGATTCTTCCCCAGCGGAGTCGCCACAGTTTGCGCGCGGGTTTTTGTTTGACTTCGAGGTGCCTTTTCGTCCTTCAATTTACCCTTTTTGATTGTTTTGAGAGTCGCCACCATGTTGTTGTCGGAACACGGACTGAGATATCTGGATTCGGGGGTTAAGTTATGAATTGGGAAGGTCAAGGAGCACCCAATTCACCCAATCTAGGATTGGTCTTGCTAAGAAATCACCATCATTGTTTCAAAATCATGCAAAATGTACGCAAAAGGAAAATGAACAAATAAATAATTGCTTATTTATTTGGGATATTGGATCATGTGCTTCGAGACCATCTCCATGGATTGGAGAGGCTCTAGGCTGATCCTTTAATGGAATCACACTACTTCAAAGACAAAGAAGGAGATGAGAAGGTAGAAAACAAAGATTTTTATCTAAGCGTTCTTCAAGAATCCTATGGATGGCCTTGACTAAAGGCCTTGATGATCCAATGAACTTGGCTTGAATGGTGTTGTGGAGGCTTGAATTTCGTGGGTGAGGAAGAGGGACTGATTATGGGGACCTCTTTGATCAGATTTGGAGTGGTTTTTGGGTCAATGAGGATTCTAGCCCCTTTTCGGTTCAAGAACCTCTATATTTATAGGGGTTCTGGACCTAGGGTTTTGGCCAAGAAGGTAAGTTGTTATGGGAATCTAAGACTTGATTCCCCGGTATTTTTGAACTCTAGGATCGTCCATTAGGTTTTCCCGGATTGCTTAAGTGTTTGCCAAGAAAAGGGGTTAAGATTAATAAGGAAACTGACCAAAACCCGGCTGTCAAGGGGGATGTCTCGTACGAGGCATCTCAGTGCTGGAATTCACTTTTTGCCCTCTGCAGTAGTTTTAATGTTCATTTTGGTCCCAGACTAACGGAGTCAGTCAGAAACTTAATAAAACATGTCCAACTTAACGAGTTTCGACCCAAATCAAAGGCGTGACACAAAAGTAGTGTGATTATGAATGAATGTCCAAAATGGGGTGTCTACAGTATCCATGGTCGGCCCAAGAGCAAGTTAAATGAGGAGGGGACATCGAGCACTTGAAACGGGACGGACATAACCATGCTCCCAAACTCAATGTCTATTTCCACCATACCCATGACTATACGGGGAGTGCTGTCGTAACGTCAGATTACTTGAGTAGAAGGATTTAGATCTAAACTCTTAAGCCCCAGTATACCCATGATTTGGCCAGGCATTAGGTTGAGTACGGAACCACCGTCAACCAAGACTCTTGAAATAGGTCTCCCCCTTGCTCTCACTTTGAGATAGATGGCCTCATTATGATTGGACCCAAATTTTGGGAGGTCCATATCGACAAAAGTGATGACATTTCCAAAATGTATGTGGCCTATCATAGTAGTAAGGTCTTCGGGAGTTGTGTCGGGAAAGACTGATGTGTCATCGAGATTGCTGATGATAAGATCTCGGTGCTTCTTTGAGGATGCAATGAGGTCCCAAATGGATATATTGGCTTGAGTCTTCTTGAGTTGTGACAACAAAGGATCTTTGGGAGTGTCGCGAGCTTGCGATCTTTGGGAAGAGGTGCTTGGTGCAGAAGTAGTGGGATTGCTTGCTATGACTCGTCCGAATCGAGTTAGCATGTTGAAGTTCCCATTTTGCCTCTTTTTCCTATTCTCTAGTACTTTCCTCATCACCTCATCATAAGTCATAATGTAG
This sequence comes from Campanula takesimana, assembly GCA_026119855.1. Taxonomy (NCBI): domain Eukaryota; kingdom Viridiplantae; phylum Streptophyta; class Magnoliopsida; order Asterales; family Campanulaceae; genus Campanula; species Campanula takesimana. The sequence goes on along the minus strand of JAOWBW010000644.1, from coordinate 583,866 downwards.
CAAGAACTGTCAATTTCATTTATAATATTGGAGCCCTCATTCACAATTGGAATTGAATGAGTGGTCTCCTCAAACTCTCCTATCTCTATTACATTGACATTACCTTCATTGGGAACTATGAATTCCTCTTTGTCTATGAGGTCTTGGATGACATTACGAAGGACGAATCATTCCTCGGTGAGATGACCACTATGTTGATGGTAGTCACAATACATGTTATGGGCATGGTTGGCGCAGATCACATTGGGCTTATACCCTTGGAGAGGAGTGACTTTCCCTTTGGCCTTGAGGGCTTCAAAGGCCTCGGTGATAGTCATTTCTTGAAGAGGAGTGTATACATGGTCATTCTGAAATTTCTTGCCTTGTGGTGGAGGAACTCTTTTGTAATTCCCCTTGTTAGTAGTGACAGCATTGACTGAAGCCTCTTTTGTTGAGTTAGAGGCGGCCTTGTATCGGAAGCTAGGAGCACTTTTCTTGATCTCCTTGAGCAAGTCATCCATTCGGACCCCCACCTCATACATTTGAGAGAAATCAAAGTAGCAAGCCCCACTTAGGTGGGTGCGGAGATCAATCTTTAGACACTTGAGGAAGATGTCCATTTGCTCCTTGGTATTAGGCCTCTCGACAATTTCAGCAAGCTTGTCATTCCACCTTCTTGTAAAATCAATAAAGGACTCATTGTCCCTTTGTGTGGTGTTCTCGAGCTCTTTCTTGGTCAGGCGATGAGTGGTGTTGCCTTGGTATTGACTCTTGAAGGCAAGCATGGAGGCGTCCCAATCGAGATGGATTGTGAGCGGGAGAGTTGCATACCAATCTTTTTCCGCCCCCTCAAGAGTAAGAGGGAAGCATTATGCCATCACTTTGGAGAGACCTTCTTCGGAACCATAGCCCATATGTAAGTCTCAATGTGAGCCATGGGGCAAGAGTTTCCCTTGAACTTGCTGATGTCGGGAATCTTGAAATTGTCAGGGAGAGTGGCCATGGTGCTCATGAGAATGGATGACTGATAAAGGATTGTTTCGGAGCCTTTCCCCAAGTTGAGACCGTTGAAATGTTGATCTATGTAAGCCATAATTGAATCAACCATCTTGTGATCTTTGTTGTCGGTGCTTGGTTCCCCCATTTTTTTGTTACGGGCACTAACATAAGCTCTTTCAAATAAGCCCTTGGTCCACTCAGACTCATCATTGTCCTCCTTGCCTTTAGCATTGGAGAGCTTGGTGAGCTTGGCCTTCATTTGGTCCATCTTGGCTTCATGAGCCTCCCTTTGATTTTCAAGATGGGATTGCCAAAGGTCATCTTTACTTTGGGACTCTTTGTTAAGAGTGGAGATTTGTTCTTGGAGCATTTGGACCATAGCTGAGAGTTGTTCAAGAGACATGGTGTTGTTGCTGTTGGAGTCACCGGCCATTGATGCTGTCGGAGCTGTTGGAGTGATCAATTCATGAACTAGCCGGTTTGCTGAATCTCGTTAGACTCGGTAAGTACCAATTGGACCTAAATTGAAGAAGAGGCCCTTGTCAGTCTTGAGTAACAATTCCAGTCCATGAAGAGGCTTAGAACACACAGTGGGCACACGACTCAAACCACATAAGAAAAAGACTCCTTTATTTTTATTTTTAATAAGTCGGAGGGACGGAGTCCCTTTTGGGGTTTCTAAGAAAATTGTGGAATCGTCACACTAGTATATAGACCCTCTCTCGATCCCATATACTCATCGGATTCCACCACGTTTGTGATTCCTACATGTGTCGGGATTAAACTAAATTAATGTAGTAAAGCATACATGCGGGGATGGATTTTTATTTTCGTCCATAATAACCACTTGGGGATGGATTTTTATTTCGTCCATGATAACCACTTGTTTCTCTTGAAAAAGACATATATGATTTGAAAACATTAGTTTAGGGAAATCTCGTGTCGCGACCCCGAACCCCGCGGCCCGAGATCGCGAGCTGGACGTCGACTTAGAACCAAAACTCTAAAATATAGAAGTTAAAAATTCCATTTTGAATCAAAAGATGATAACACAAGGTTTTACAAATCCAAGTTTAAATCAATAAAGTACATCTAACATAAGCTCCATAGCTTATACCAAAAAGAATAAAATATACTATTCTTAATGACGTCAATAATGGTAAAACTATCCCCAAAAGGTTATACATTTAAATAATGTAAACCGATCCATAACAACCTGCCCCAAAATCTCAATCCTCTCGACGTCCTCCTCGATCTGCGAATCCTAATCCTTTTCCTCCTGGGGGGGTTAAGGAAAAACAAAGATGGAAATAAACGGGGTGAGATAAAATCTCAGTAAGTTACTAATGCAACTACATGACATGCTAATATGCAATAACCAATAGCAATTAACATATGACAGATAGCAGTGGAATAATAAGTGACATGCTGTCAAACAGTAACATCCAATAATCAACCATATAAATAAGCATATAACAACAAATGAGAGGCTCCCTATCGCCAACCGTCCCATACCGGTTGGAAATAACGACCAGCTCATCATGCAACACATAAAGCTGAAATAAACACTCATAAGTGGATACATAGCCAAGGTTTTCCAAACCGGAACATCCAAATAAAGGATCGCTGCGCAGCTTCAATAATCAACAAATCATCATCTTCATAATAGCATGAAAGCCGAAGAGAAAACCCCGGTACCGGAACCAATAACATAAAAGTGTCACAAGGGACAAGGACCATGACACAAAGTCATGCCCGCTAGCCAGATACATTCACAAAGGAACGCTGACTTATCCTTTCCAAGGCCAATCTGGAGAAGGGGTAAAGAAGGGGCAAAACAATGGTCAACATTATAATGGACTTGGCTTTGCCATTATAATCTTTCCCATCGCCCAAACACACACAAAATACCAGCTGGACTTTCAAATAAATGCTAAGTAATAATAATTTAGCATGAATGAACAACTTAAGGTTCCAAAGTAGGGAACCATACCAATTAATCACCATAAAGATGTAAACGATTACTCATGAAGAGTTCAACAACAACGAACACAAGAAGTTCTCATAAAAGAGCACAACAACGATAAACAGAATTTCTCATAAAGAGCACAACAACAATAAACGGTATTGCTCATAAGGAGCGCAACAACATGATTATTAGAATACGATAATTCCATAAAGACGAACCATACCAGATACATTTCAAAGATGATACCCATAAGTTACTCATAAGGAACACAACCCAAACGGTCGCTCACAAATAGTACAACGGCTACAACCCAAAATTATCCTAAACGTTTACTCATAAAGATGTACTAGGACTATGAACTCAACCATCTCATCACACCTGAAATTCCAAAGTAGGAATCAGAATGAATACACTTTAAGTTTAATCAAACCGTAAGTACCCAATTGCCAATACACGCTTTACCTTCGTCCTTAACGAACCAATCCCAAACCCCCAAACGAATCAAAAAGGTTAATCTTTAGAACATGATCACGATCGGACTAAACCCTACACTTTGGTGTTCAACCACAACCCTCTAGGTACTATGGGACATCGCCTAAAACCTAGACCAAGTCTTACTCGAAAATCAATTTGATTGGAACAACCACGAACACATCATAAGATGCCCAAACACCCAATAAAATCCCGAAGTATAAAACTTATAACTTAACTGAACAACCTATACCATATTGTAGTACTCGAAGAGAGCTTCGAAACTAGTTTACACGCCTAAAACGGAGTCCGGATGAGAAAGTTATGGCCTCCGGAAGATCGAACGAAAAACGGACAATCTGGAAAAAGAGGGATGCGCGCGCCTCCAGAAAAAGTGATGCGCGCGCCTCCTAAGGTCAGAAGGCTGCGATTTCGAAGCAGAAAAGGGTGCGCGCACCTCCCAAAACATGGTGCGCGCGCCTCCTTGCCCGGAGGGACGAAATCCGGCCAAAATCTGGGTTTCTACCAATTTTTCTTACCCATTTCATATTACAACAAAAATCAAACATAATCAACCTTCCACCAAGCATAAAGATGAACCCAAAACAACTTATAACTAGAATGGGGACTCAAATAATACCATTTATCAACCAAGATCAAGAATTCAAACCCAACATTCCTAAAATCACCATTTTTGACCAAAACTCAAAATAAATTCCAAATAAATTCCAAATTCAACCAAACTTCAAATATAACACATCAAGCATAATATAAACATGATATGAACACTTTAGCATAAAAATGGGGGAAAAGCAACTTACTTGAAAATTCTCAAAGTTGCCGGAATTCGATTCTTTTTGGTTCTACGCGATCCTATCGACGATCTAAACAAGGTTCACGTTTTAAGAAATGAGAGATTATGAGAGGAAGATGGAGGAAATGAAGAGAGAAGTGAGAGAGAAACTTACCCATTGCTAGAGAGAGAGGGAGATGGCTGGAAAGTGAGGGAGAGGTGAGGGAGAAGAGAGGGTGTAGGGGAATTATTTCCAAAACTTACACTCAGGCCCCTCCTCTACACTACACACAAATACTTACACTCCCTACTAACTATTAAGACCCAACAATATTACACTAACCCGAATGACTCAAATAAAATGCTAGGCATAAATATTATAACACATAAAGTGCACACATAAATATTTAAATAAATAATAATTTAAACAAATAAATAAGCAATTAAATAAATAATGATTATTTATTACTAATAAAATAGAGCTTAGTTTTCGGGTCGTGACATTCACTCCCCCTTAAAGAAAATTCGACCCGAATTTTAACGAGACTTACCCGAAAGACCCAATAGCTACGGATACGATAGTTCCGCCATTTCTCAAATTCCTCAATTGTCCATTCTAAACCACCACGTAGTAACCCTAAATAATGTTCACAATACCACGACCTCTCGCACATAACTTCCTTCAATCATAACCTTCACTACTAATTAGAATCCATAATCAAAATTGGAGAATCCCAATTACTCCCAAACATAACTCTCGAGATATCCCAAGCTCACCTTATTCACAACCTTAATTACACTGCAAAGGTGTCTCCTTTTGTAAATCGCATACTTAGTAGTATTCCCCAGAAATTCAAAACATCACCATCCCGAGCCTAATTAGCTTTTAAAATATAAAAAGGCTAAAGAAATTTCTATTTCCACAATATTCATCGAAATGGCTATATCTCTATGGATTACCATTATAGTGCTCTCGATCTAGATAGCACCTTAAACTAGGGGTGTAATATAAATACAAAATGCTCACTTAAATCTACACCATAATATCATCGTCATAACACTCCAAATCCTTGAAAGCCTAAAATCATTACGAATACTCAATAGTCCGAAAATGGTCTAAATTTTATCTTCAAGGGATTTCCTCTAGCTCCCTTTTAAGTTATAACCCGTGCTCATATACCCAAAGGAAATCAATGAACTCTAAATTCAATAGCTAACCCCAGTTAGTCTCTCACGCATACCTTTATTAACTTAATGATACTTAAGCTCAATGGTACTATCAAGATCATAACCCGATTAGCTAGCCTCATTCCAATAGCTCCATTACCAAATCACAATATTCTTTAATTCTGTCCAAGTATTGATACTCAACTTTCTTCACACACCCTTGATCCAATTCGGTAACGCCACCAAGAAGGGATCTAGAACCATAGAACCACTATCTAACCAAAATTTCAAAATGCCTTTAACATAGATTGAGAAATTATTACTCTCCCAAAATGTACTTAGTCCTTTCTAACTTAACACGCTTACCACCATTAATGATCGGAACTCCTACAACAAACTCATCATCCATAACAAATCGTATACCTCTCCAAACTAACCCATTCCGATGCATTCACGGAGATGTACTAAAAGTGACCAAAATTTTCCTCAAGAGATCCTCATTAAATCCTCAACTCCTATAACCCCACCGATGTCATAAGGACATTGATCTAAATATTAGCACTACAACCTTGTACTATAACAACTCAATTTAACCCAAGGTTCTCCCCAATTACTAGGTACTATTCAGAAATAAAATAGAAATTTTCACAAACGATAAATACGCCCAACAATTCACCGAAACTAAATACTCGGATTTCAATTAAGGAAAGACAGGTATAACTCTACCCAAAGGAACGGTCTCAAACAGTTTTAAGAAACTAGGAATGGAGAATATAACCATCTTCCTACAACAATCGACTAAAGCAAGAGTAACATCAAAATCTTGTAATAGCAACATGGCTAATTTAGCAGGTGAGACATAACCATACTTAAGCACATCATAAGCACATAAGACTTCATCAGATACCCTAAACTCCTCCATAGGAGTAGACACCTACTACACATAAGTCAAAGACTCAGAAGAAATAAATGCAACTAAATGCACAGAAACACATGAATGCAATGATCCTAACATGCACGCGCTCGCTCTCTCGACGCAAAATAATACCTCCTGAAACTGATGAGTCACCCGCTGAGTGCTGATTGATTGCAAATACTCTACCCGAATTCTTGGGCTTCCCCGAAGTATCCCTCTTCTGACCCTGTGATATTCCAGTTCCTGTCCCCGATGACTGAACTCTAAACCTCGAACTATCTTTAACGAAGTGTCCCAACTGACCACACTTCACACATTTTCCTTGCTTCTCCCAACACTTGTCTTCTGAGTGTCCTTTCCTCTGACAGTAACTGCAGACTTTCCCATTTCGTGTACCCTTATTAGAGCCTTGATTTCCTACTGGTGGTTGCCCTTGAAGTTGCCTTCTGAATCGAGTTTGCACTCCAGAATTACCTCTGTTATCCGAATGTTGCTGTTGTGACTTACTCGGCCCTCCTTGCTTACCCGGGTTAACCATCTCAGTCTTCCTTCTGTGTTCCCCAATATCCTGCTCAATTAAGTAGGCTCGATCCACCGCATCCTGATAAGTCTGAATCCGCTGTGCTATAAGCTGAGTCCGGATGGATGTCTTCAAACCCCTGATCAATCTCATCGCTTTCTGCTCCTCGGTCCGCACAAGGTAGTCACAACACCTGGCTGATTCTGTGAACTTAACTGAATACTGTGCTACTAACATCATGCCTTGCTCCAAGCTGAGGAACTCGATCTCTTTCCGGTTTTGATCCACTAGAGAGATAAAATGATCCTTGAATTTCCTCACGAACCACTCCCAAGGATATGGTACAAGAGTCGCATCCCAACTGGTCTTCAGTGACTTCCACCAATGTTCCGCAGTTCCCACGAGCTTATAAGCTGAAAACAGAACCCTATCCTCATCAGTGCAACCAAAGACCTCGTAGATTTTCTCCATCGATTCTATCCATAGCTCGGCCTTCTTCACATCAGGCTCACCGTCGTACTCACTTGGTTTCAACTTCAAGAACTGCCCCAACCCATTTCGCGGAGGTGCTACATGTTCCTCTCTCGGCCCTTGGTCTTGAATTTCTTTCACGGACGCTTCAAACCTGCCCTGAAACACTGCACAGTTTTCTTCCCGTATACCATTCTGATTCTGAGCCCCACTAGAACTTTCACCCGTTCTTCTTCTAGCCATCCCAAACAAATACCTGCATAAAATACTCATCGTTACTCACTCCGAACACAACTACCCACCTAGGTCATACTAATCCACCTAGACTTATACTTAGGGCCAAACCATGGCTCTGATACCAACTGTCGCGACCCCGAACCCCGCGGCCCGAGATCGCGAGCTGGACGTCGACTTAGAACCAAAACTCTAAAATATAGAAGTTAAAAATTCCATTTTGAATCAAAAGATGATAACACAAGGTTTTACAAATCCAAGTTTAAATCAATAAAGTACATCTAACATAAGCTCCATAGCTTATACCAAAAAGAATAAAATATACTATTCTTAATGACGTCAATAATGGTAAAACTATCCCCAAAAGGTTATACATTTAAATAATGTAAACCGATCCATAACAACCTGCCCCAAAATCTCAATCCTCTCGACGTCCTCCTCGATCTGCGAATCCTAATCCTTTTCCTCCTGGGGGGGTTAAGGAAAAACAAAGATTGAAATAAACGGGGTGAGATAAAATCTCAGTAAGTTACTAATGCAACTACATGACATGCTAATATGCAATAACCAATAGCAATTAACATATGACAGATAGCAGTGGAATAATAAGTGACATGCTGTCAAACAGTAACATCCAATAATCAACCATATAAATAAGAATATAACAACAAATGAGAGGCTCCCTATCGCCAACCGTCCCATACCGGTTGGAAATAACGACCAGCTCATCATGCAACACATAAAGCTGAAATAAACACTCATAAGTGGATACATAGCCAAGGTTTTCCAAACCGGAACATCCAAATAAAGGATCGCTGCGCAGCTTCAATAATCAACAAATCATCATCTTCATAATAGCATGAAAGCCGAAGAGAAAACCCCGGTACCGGAACCAATAACATAAAAGTGTCACAAGGGACAAGGACCATGACACAAAGTCATGCCCGCTAGCCAGATACATTCACAAAGGAACGCTGACTTATCCTTTCCAAGGCCAATCTGGAGAAGGGGTAAAGAAGGGGGCAAAACAATGGTCAACATTATAATGGACTTGGCTTTGCCATTATAATCTTTCCCATCGCCCAAACACACACAAAATACCAGCTGGACTTTCAAATAAATGCTAAGTAATAATAATTTAGCATGAATGAACAACTTAAGGTTCCAAAGTAGGGAACCATACCAATTAATCACCATAAAGATGTAAACGATTACTCATGAAGAGTTCAACAACAACGAACACAAGAAGTTCTCATAAAAGAGCACAACAACGATAAACAGAATTTCTCATAAAGAGCACAACAACAATAAACGGTATTGCTCATAAGGAGCGCAACAACATGATTATTAGAATACGATAATTCCATAAAGACGAACCATACCAGATACATTTCAAAGATGATACCCATAAGTTACTCATAAGGAACACAACCCAAACGGTCGCTCACAAATAGTACAACGGCTACAACCCAAAATTATCCTAAACGTTTACTCATAAAGATGTACTAGGACTATGAACTCAACCATCTCATCACACCTGAAATTCCAAAGTAGGAATCAGAATGAATACACTTTAAGTTTAATCAAACCGTAAGTACCCAATTGCCAATACACGCTTTACCTTCGTCCTTAACGAACCAATCCCAAACCCCCAAACGAATCAAAAAGGTTAATCTTTAGAACATGATCACGATCGGACTAAACCCTACACTTTGGTGTTCAACCACAACCCTCTAGGTACTATGGGACATCGCCTAAAACCTAGACCAAGTCTTACTCGAAAATCAATTTGATTGGAACAACCACGAACACATCATAAGATGCCCAAACACCCAATAAAATCCCGAAGTATAAAACTTATAACTTAACTGAACAACCTATACCATATTGTAGTACTCGAAGAGAGCTTCGAAACTAGTTTACACGCCTAAAACGGAGTCCGGATGAGAAAGTTATGGCCTCCGGAAGATCGAACGAAAAACGGACAATCTGGAAAAAGAGGGATGCGCGCGCCTCCAGAAAAAGTGATGCGCGCGCCTCCTAAGGTCAGAAGGCTGCGATTTCGAAGCAGAAAAGGGTGCGCGCACCTCCCAAAACATGGTGCGCGCGCCTCCTTGCCCGGAGGGACGAAATCCGGCCAAAATCTGGGTTTCTACCAATTTTTCTTACCCATTTCATATTACAACAAAAATCAAACATAATCAACCTTCCACCAAGCATAAAGATGAACCCAAAACAACTTATAACTAGAATGGGGACTCAAATAATACCATTTATCAACCAAGATCAAGAATTCAAACCCAACATTCCTAAAATCACCATTTTTGACCAAAACTCAAAATAAATTCCAAATAAATTCCAAATTCAACCAAACTTCAAATATAACACATCAAGCATAATATAAACATGATATGAACACTTTAGCATAAAAATGGGGGAAAAGCAACTTACTTGAAAATTCTCAAAGTTGCCGGAATTCGATTCTTTTTGGTTCTACGCGATCCTATCGACGATCTAAACAAGGTTCACGTTTTAAGAAATGAGAGATTATGAGAGGAAGATGGAGGAAATGAAGAGAGAAGTGAGAGAGAAACTTACCCATTGCTAGAGAGAGAGGGAGATGGCTGGAAAGTGAGGGAGAGGTGAGGGAGAAGAGAGGGTGTAGGGGAATTATTTCCAAAACTTACACTCAGGCCCCTCCTCTACACTACACACAAATACTTACACTCCCTACTAACTATTAAGACCCAACAATATTACACTAACCCGAATGACTCAAATAAAATGCTAGGCATAAATATTATAACACATAAAGTGCACACATAAATATTTAAATAAATAATAATTTAAACAAATAAATAAGCAATTAAATAAATAATGATTATTTATTACTAATAAAATAGAGCTTAGTTTTCGGGTCGTGACATTCACTCCCCCTTAAAGAAAATTCGACCCGAATTTTAACGAGACTTACCCGAAAGACCCAATAGCTACGGATACGATAGTTCCGCCATTTCTCAAATTCCTCAATTGTCCATTCTAAACCACCACGTAGTAACCCTAAATAATGTTCACAATACCACGACCTCTCGCACATAACTTCCTTCAATCATAACCTTCACTACTAATTAGAATCCATAATCAAAATTGGAGAATCCCAATTACTCCCAAACATAACTCTCGAGATATCCCAAGCTCACCTTATTCACAACCTTAATTACACTGCAAAGGTGTCTCCTTTTGTAAATCGCATACTTAGTAGTATTCCCCAGAAATTCAAAACATCACCATCCCGAGCCTAATTAGCTTTTAAAATATAAAAAGGCTAAAGAAATTTCTATTTCCACAATATTCATCGAAATGGCTATATCTCTATGGATTACCATTATAGTGCTCTCGATCTAGATAGCACCTTAAACTAGGGGTGTAATATAAATACAAAATGCTCACTTAAATCTACACCATAATATCATCGTCATAACACTCCAAATCCTTGAAAGCCTAAAATCATTACGAATACTCAATAGTCCGAAAATGGTCTAAATTTTATCTTCAAGGGATTTCCTCTAGCTCCCTTTTAAGTTATAACCCGTGCTCATATACCCAAAGGAAATCAATGAACTCTAAATTCAATAGCTAACCCCAGTTAGTCTCTCACGCATACCTTTATTAACTTAATGATACTTAAGCTCAATGGTACTATCAAGATCATAACCCGATTAGCTAGCCTCATTCCAATAGCTCCATTACCAAATCACAATATTCTTTAATTCTGTCCAAGTATTGATACTCAACTTTCTTCACACACCCTTGATCCAATTCGGTAACGCCACCAAGAAGGGATCTAGAACCATAGAACCACTATCTAACCAAAATTTCAAAATGCCTTTAACATAGATTGAGAAATTATTACTCTCCCAAAATGTACTTAGTCCTTTCTAACTTAACACGCTTACCACCATTAATGATCGGAACTCCTACAACAAACTCATCATCCATAACAAATCGTATACCTCTCCAAACTAACCCATTCCGATGCATTCACGGAGATGTACTAAAAGTGACCAAAATTTTCCTCAAGAGATCCTCATTAAATCCTCAACTCCTATAACCCCACCGATGTCATAAGGACATTGATCTAAATATTAGCACTACAACCTTGTACTATAACAACTCAATTTAACCCAAGGTTCTCCCCAATTACTAGGTACTATTCAGAAATAAAATAGAAATTTTCACAAACGATAAATACGCCCAACAATTCACCGAAACTAAATACTCGGATTTCAATTAAGGAAAGACAGGTATAACTCTACCCAAAGGAACGGTCTCAAACAGTTTTAAGAAACTAGGAATGGAGAATATAACCATCTTCCTACAACAATCGACTAAAGCAAGAGTAACATCAAAATCTTGTAATAGCAACATGGCTAATTTAGCAGGTGAGACATAACCATACTTAAGCACATCATAAGCACATAAGACTTCATCAGATACCCTAAACTCCTCCATAGGAGTAGACACCTACTACACATAAGTCAAAGACTCAGAAGAAATAAATGCAACTAAATGCACAGAAACACATGAATGCAATGATCCTAACATGCACGCGCTCGCTCTCTCGACGCAAAATAATACCTCCTGAAACTGATGAGTCACCCGCTGAGTGCTGATTGATTGCAAATACTCTACCCGAATTCTTGGGCTTCCCCGAAGTATCCCTCTTCTGACCCTGTGATATTCCAGTTCCTGTCCCCGATGACTGAACTCTAAACCTCGAACTATCTTTAACGAAGTGTCCCAACTGACCACACTTCACACATTTTCCTTGCTTCTCCCAACACTTGTCTTCTGAGTGTCCTTTCCTCTGACAGTAACTGCAGACTTTCCCATTTCGTGTACCCTTATTAGAGCCTTGATTTCCTACTGGTGGTTGCCCTTGAAGTTGCCTTCTGAATCGAGTTTGCACTCCAGAATTACCTCTGTTATCCGAATGTTGCTGTTGTGACTTACTCGGCCCTCCTTGCTTACCCGGGTTAACCATCTCAGTCTTCCTTCTGTGTTCCCCAATATCCTGCTCAATTAAGTAGGCTCGATCCACCGCATCCTGATAAGTCTGAATCCGCTGTGCTATAAGCTGAGTCCGGATGGATGTCTTCAAACCCCTGATCAATCTCATCGCTTTCTGCTCCTCGGTCCGCACAAGGTAGTCACAACACCTGGCTGATTCTGTGAACTTAACTGAATACTGTGCTACTAACATCATGCCTTGCTCCAAGCTGAGGAACTCGATCTCTTTCCGGTTTTGATCCACTAGAGAGATAAAATGATCCTTGAATTTCCTCACGAACCACTCCCAAGGATATGGTACAAGAGTCGCATCCCAACTGGTCTTCAGTGACTTCCACCAATGTTCCGCAGTTCCCACGAGCTTATAAGCTGAAAACAGAACCCTATCCTCATCAGTGCAACCAAAGACCTCGTAGATTTTCTCCATCGATTCTATCCATAGCTCGGCCTTCTTCACATCAGGCTCACCGTCGTACTCACTTGGTTTCAACTTCAAGAACTGCCCCAACCCATTTCGCGGAGGTGCTACATGTTCCTCTCTCGGCCCTTGGTCTTGAATTTCTTTCACGGACGCTTCAAACCTGCCCTGAAACACTGCACAGTTTTCTTCCCGTATACCATTCTGATTCTGAGCCCCACTAGAACTTTCACCCGTTCTTCTTCTAGCCATCCCAAACAAATACCTGCATAAAATACTCATCGTTACTCACTCCGAACACAACTACCCACCTAGGTCATACTAATCCACCTAGACTTATACTTAGGGCCAAACCATGGCTCTGATACCAACTGTCGCGACCCCGACCCCCGCGGCCCGAGATCGCGAGCTGGACGTCGACTTAGAACCAAAACTCTAAAATATAGAAGTTAAAAATTCCATTTTGAATCAAAAGATGATAACACAAGGTTTTACAAATCCAAGTTTAAATCAATAAAGTACATCTAACATAAGCTCCACAGCTTATACCAAAAAGAATAAAATATACTATTCTTAATGACGTCAATAATGGTAAAACTATCCCCAAAAGGTTATACATTTAAATAATGTAAACCGATCCATAACAACCTGTCCCAAAATCTCAATCCTCTCGACGTCCTCCTCGATCTGCGAATCCTAATCCTTTTCCTCCTGGGGGGGTTAAGGAAAAACAAAGATGGAAATAAACGGGGTGAGATAAAATCTCAGTAAGTTACTAATGCAACTACATGACATGCTAATATGCAATAACCAATAGCAATTAACATATGACAGATAGCAGTGGAATAATAAGTGACATGCTGTCAAACAGTAACATCCAATAATCAACCATATAAATAAGCATATAACAACAAATGAGAGGCTCCCTATCGCCAACCGTCCCATACCGGTTGGAAATAACGACCAGCTCATCATGCAACACATAAAGCTGAAATAAACACTCATAAGTGGATACATAGCCAAGGTTTTCCAAACCGGAACATCCAAATAAAGGATCGCTGCGCAGCTTCAATAATCAACAAATCATCATCTTCATAATAGCATGAAAGCCGAAGAGAAAACCCCGGTACCGGAACCAATAACATAAAAGTGTCACAAGGGACAAGGACCATGACACAAAGTCATGCCCGCTAGCCAGATACATTCACAAAGGAACGCTGACTTATCCTTTCCAAGGCCAATCTGGAGAAGGGGTAAAGAAGGGGGCAAAACAATGGTCAACATTATAATGGACTTGGCTTTGCCATTATAATCTTTCCCATCGCCCAAACACACACAAAATACCAGCTGGACTTTCAAATAAATGCTAAGTAATAATAATTTAGCATGAATGAACAACTTAAGGTTCCAAAGTAGGGAACCATACCAATTAATCACCATAAAGATGTAAACGATTACTCATGAAGAGTTCAACAACAACGAACACAAGAAGTTCTCATAAAAGAGCACAACAACGATAAACAGAATTTCTCATAAAGAGCACAACAACAATAAACGGTATTGCTCATAAGGAGCGCAACAACATGATTATTAGAATACGATAATTCCATAAAGACGAACCATACCAGATACATTTCAAAGATGATACCCATAAGTTACTCATAAGGAACACAACCCAAACGGTCGCTCACAAATAGTACAACGGCTACAACCCAAAATTATCCTAAACGTTTACTCATAAAGATGTACTAGGACTATGAACTCAACCATCTCATCACACCTGAAATTCCAAAGTAGGAATCAGAATGAATACACTTTAAGTTTAATCAAACCGTAAGTACCCAATTGCCAATACACGCTTTACCTTCGTCCTTAACGAACCAATCCCAAACCCCCAAACGAATCAAAAAGGTTAATCTTTAGAACATGATCACGATCGGACTAAACCCTACACTTTGGTGTTCAACCACAACCCTCTAGGTACTATGGGACATCGCCTAAAACCTAGACCAAGTCTTACTCGAAAATCAATTTGATTGGAACAACCACGAACACATCATAAGATGCCCAAACACCCAATAAAATCCCGAAGTATAAAACTTATAACTTAACTGAACAACCTATACCATATTGTAGTACTCGAAGAGAGCTTCGAAACGATAGTTTACACGCCTAAAACGGAGTCCGGATGAGAAAGTTATGGCCTCCGGAAGATCGAACGAAAAACGGACAATCTGGAAAAAGAGGGATGCGCGCGCCTCCAGAAAAAGTGATGCGCGCGCCTCCTAAGGTCAGAAGGCTGCGATTTCGAAGCAGAAAAGGGTGCGCGCACCTCCCAAAACATGGTGCGCGCGCCTCCTTGCCCGGAGGGACGAAATCCGGCCAAAATCTGGGTTTCTACCAATTTTTCTTACCCATTTCATATTACAACAAAAATCAAACATAATCAACCTTCCACCAAGCATAAAGATGAACCCAAAACAACTTATAACTAGAATGGGGACTCAAATAATACCATTTATCAACCAAGATCAAGAATTCAAACCCAACATTCCTAAAATCACCATTTTTGACCAAAACTCAAAATAAATTCCAAATAAATTCCAAATTCAACCAAACTTCAAATATAACACATCAAGCATAATATAAACATGATATGAACACTTTAGCATAAAAATGGGGGAAAAGCAACTTACTTGAAAATTCTCAAAGTTGCCGGAATTCGATTCTTTTTGGTTCTACGCGATCCTATCGACGATCTAAACAAGGTTCACGTTTTAAGAAATGAGAGATTATGAGAGGAAGATGGAGGAAATGAAGAGAGAAGTGAGAGAGAAACTTACCCATTGCTAGAGAGAGAGGGAGATGGCTGGAAAGTGAGGGAGAGGTGAGGGAGAAGAGAGGGTGTAGGGGAATTATTTCCAAAACTTACACTCAGGCCCCTCCTCTACACTACACACAAATACTTACACTCCCTACTAACTATTAAGACCCAACAATATTACACTAACCCGAATGACTCAAATAAAATGCTAGGCATAAATATTATAACACATAAAGTGCACACATAAATATTTAAATAAATAATAATTTAAACAAATAAATAAGCAATTAAATAAATAATGATTATTTATTACTAATAAAATAGAGCTTAGTTTTCGGGTCGTGACATTCACTCCCCCTTAAAGAAAATTCGACCCGAATTTTAACGAGACTTACCCGAAAGACCCAATAGCTACGGATACGATAGTTCCGCCATTTCTCAAATTCCTCAATTGTCCATTCTAAACCACCACGTAGTAACCCTAAATAATGTTCACAATACCACGACCTCTCGCACATAACTTCCTTCAATCATAACCTTCACTACTAATTAGAATCCATAATCAAAATTGGAGAATCCCAATTACTCCCAAACATAACTCTCGAGATATCCCAAGCTCACCTTATTCACAACCTTAATTACACTGCAAAGGTGTCTCCTTTTGTAAATCGCATACTTAGTAGTATTCCCCAGAAATTCAAAACATCACCATCCCGAGCCTAATTAGCTTTTAAAATATAAAAAGGCTAAAGAAATTTCTATTTCCACAATATTCATCGAAATGGCTATATCTCTATGGATTACCATTATAGTGCTCTCGATCTAGATAGCACCTTAAACTAGGGGTGTAATATAAATACAAAATGCTCACTTAAATCTACACCATAATATCATCGTCATAACACTCCAAATCCTTGAAAGCCTAAAATCATTACGAATACTCAATAGTCCGAAAATGGTCTAAATTTTATCTTCAAGGGATTTCCTCTAGCTCCCTTTTAAGTTATAACCCGTGCTCATATACCCAAAGGAAATCAATGAACTCTAAATTCAATAGCTAACCCCAGTTAGTCTCTCACGCATACCTTTATTAACTTAATGATACTTAAGCTCAATGGTACTATCAAGATCATAACCCGATTAGCTAGCCTCATTCCAATAGCTCCATTACCAAATCACAATATTCTTTAATTCTGTCCAAGTATTGATACTCAACTTTCTTCACACACCCTTGATCCAATTCGGTAACGCCACCAAGAAGGGATCTAGAACCATAGAACCACTATCTAACCAAAATTTCAAAATGCCTTTAACATAGATTGAGAAATTATTACTCTCCCAAAATGTACTTAGTCCTTTCTAACTTAACACGCTTACCACCATTAATGATCGGAACTCCTACAACAAACTCATCATCCATAACAAATCGTATACCTCTCCAAACTAACCCATTCCGATGCATTCACGGAGATGTACTAAAAGTGACCAAAATTTTCCTCAAGAGATCCTCATTAAATCCTCAACTCCTATAACCCCACCGATGTCATAAGGACATTGATCTAAATATTAGCACTACAACCTTGTACTATAACAACTCAATTTAACCCAAGGTTCTCCCCAATTACTAGGTACTATTCAGAAATAAAATAGAAATTTTCACAAACGATAAATACGCCCAACAATTCACCGAAACTAAATACTCGGATTTCAATTAAGGAAAGACAGGTATAACTCTACCCAAAGGAACGGTCTCAAACAGTTTTAAGAAACTAGGAATGGAGAATATAACCATCTTCCTACAACAATCGACTAAAGCAAGAGTAACATCAAAATCTTGTAATAGCAACATGGCTAATTTAGCAGGTGAGACATAACCATACTTAAGCACATCATAAGCACATAAGACTTCATCAGATACCCTAAACTCCTCCATAGGAGTAGACACCTACTACACATAAGTCAAAGACTCAGAAGAAATAAATGCAACTAAATGCACAGAAACACATGAATGCAATGATCCTAACATGCACGCGCTCGCTCTCTCGACGCAAAATAATACCTCCTGAAACTGATGAGTCACCCGCTGAGTGCTGATTGATTGCAAATACTCTACCCGAATTCTTGGGCTTCCCCGAAGTATCCCTCTTCTGACCCTGTGATATTCCAGTTCCTGTCCCCGATGACTGAACTCTAAACCTCGAACTATCTTTAACGAAGTGTCCCAACTGACCACACTTCACACATTTTCCTTGCTTCTCCCAACACTTGTCTTCTGAGTGTCCTTTCCTCTGACAGTAACTGCAGACTTTCCCATTTCGTGTACCCTTATTAGAGCCTTGATTTCCTACTGGTGGTTGCCCTTGAAGTTGCCTTCTGAATCGAGTTTGCACTCCAGAATTACCTCTGTTATCCGAATGTTGCTGTTGTGACTTACTCGGCCCTCCTTGCTTACCCGGGTTAACCATCTCAGTCTTCCTTCTGTGTTCCCCAATATCCTGCTCAATTAAGTAGGCTCGATCCACCGCATCCTGATAAGTCTGAATCCGCTGTGCTATAAGCTGAGTCCGGATGGATGTCTTCAAACCCCTGATCAATCTCATCGCTTTCTGCTCCTCGGTCCGCACAAGGTAGTCACAACACCTGGCTGATTCTGTGAACTTAACTGAATACTGTGCTACTAACATCATGCCTTGCTCCAAGCTGAGGAACTCGATCTCTTTCCGGTTTTGATCCACTAGAGAGATAAAATGATCCTTGAATTTCCTCACGAACCACTCCCAAGGATATGGTACAAGAGTCGCATCCCAACTGGTCTTCAGTGACTTCCACCAATGTTCCGCAGTTCCCACGAGCTTATAAGCTGAAAACAGAACCCTATCCTCATCAGTGCAACCAAAGACCTCGTAGATTTTCTCCATCGATTCTATCCATAGCTCGGCCTTCTTCACATCAGGCTCACCGTCGTACTCACTTGGTTTCAACTTCAAGAACTGCCCCAACCCATTTCGCGGAGGTGCTACATGTTCCTCTCTCGGCCCTTGGTCTTGAATTTCTTTCACGGACGCTTCAAACCTGCCCTGAAACACTGCACAGTTTTCTTCCCGTATACCATTCTGATTCTGAGCCCCACTAGAACTTTCACCCGTTCTTCTTCTAGCCATCCCAAATAAATACCTGCATAAAATACTCATCGTTACTCACTCCGAACACAACTACCCACCTAGGTCATACTAATCCACCTAGACTTATACTTAGGGCCAAACCATGGCTCTGATACCAACTGTCGCGACCCCGACCCCCGCGGCCCGAGATCGCGAGCTGGACGTCGACTTAGAACCAAAACTCTAAAATATAGAAGTTAAAAATTCCATTTTGAATCAAAAGATGATAACACAAGGTTTTACAAATCCAAGTTTAAATCAATAAAGTACATCTAACATAAGCTCCACAGCTTATACCAAAAAGAATAAAATATACTATTCTTAATGACGTCAATAATGGTAAAACTATCCCCAAAAGGTTATACATTTAAATAATGTAAACCGATCCATAACAACCTGCCCCAAAATCTCAATCCTCTCGACGTCCTCCTCGATCCGCGAATCCTAATCCTTTTCCTCCTGGGGGGGGTTAAGGAAAAACAAAGATGGAAATAAACGGGGTGAGATAAAATCTCAGTAAGTTACTAATGCAACTACATGACATGCTAATATGCAATAACCAATAGCAATTAACATATGACAGATAGCAGCGGAATAATAAGTGACATGCTGTCAAACAGTAACATCCAATAATCAACCATATAAATAAGCATATAACAACAAATGAGAGGCTCCCTATCGCCAACCGTCCCATACCGGTTGGAAATAACGACCAGCTCATCATGCAACACATAAAGCTGAAATAAACACTCATAAGTGGATACATAGCCAAGGTTTTCCAAACCGGAACATCCAAATAAAGGATCGCTGCGCAGCTTCAATAATCAACAAATCATCATCTTCATAATAGCATGAAAGCCGAAGAGAAAACCCCGGTACCGGAACCAATAACATAAAAGTGTCACAAGGGACAAGGACCATGACACAAAGTCATGCCCGCTAGCCAGATACATTCACAAAGGAACGCTGACTTATCCTTTCCAAGGCCAATCTGGAGAAGGGGTAAAGAAGGGGGCAAAACAATGGTCAACATTATAATGGACTTGGCTTTGCCATTATAATCTTTCCCATCGCCCAAACACACACAAAATACCAGCTGGACTTTCAAATAAATGCTAAGTAATAATAATTTAGCATGAATGAACAACTTAAGGTTCTAAAGTAGGGAACCATACAAATTAATCACCATAAAGATGCAAACGATTACTCATGAAGAGTTCAACAACAACGAACACAAGAAGTTCTCATAAAAGAGCACAACAACGATAAACAGAATTTCTCATAAAGAGCACAACAACAATAAACGGTATTGCTCATAAGGAGCGCAACAACATGATTATTAGAATACGATAATTCCATAAAGACGAACCATACCAGATACATTTCAAAGATGATACCCATAAGTTACTCATAAGGAACACAACCCAAACGGTCGCTCACAAATAGTACAACGGCTACAACCCAAAATTATCCTAAACGTTTACTCATAAAGATGTACTAGGACTATGAACTCAACCATCTCATCACACCTGAAATTCCAAAGTAGGAATCAGAATGAATACACTTTAAGGTTAATCAAACCGTAAGTACCCAATTGCCAATACACGCTTTACCTTCGTCCTTAACGAACCAATCCCAAACCCCCAAACAAATCAAAAAGGTTAATCTTTAGAACATGATCACGATCGGACTAAACCCTACACTTTGGTGTTCAACCACAACCCTCTAGGTACTATGGGACATCGCCTAAAACCTAGACCAAGTCTTACTCGAAAATCAATTCGATTGGAACAACCACGAACACATCATAAGATGCCCAAACACCCAATTAAATCCCGAAGTATAAAACTTATAACTTAACTGAACAACCTATACCATATTGTAGTACTCGAAGAGAGCTTCGAAACGATAGTTTACACGCCTAAAACGGAGTCCGGATGAGAAAGTTATGGCCTCCGGAAGATCGAACGAAAAACGGACAATCTGGAAAAAGAGGGATGCGCGCGCCTCCAGAAAAAGTGATGCGCACGCCTCCTAAGGTCAGAAGGCTGCGATTTCGAAGCAGAAAAGGGTGCGCGCGCCTCCCAAAACATGGTGCGCGCGCCTCCTTGCCCGGAGGGACGAAATCCGGCCAAAATCTGGGTATCTACCAATTTTTCTTACCCATTTCATATTACAATAAAAATCAAACATAATCAACCTTCCACCAAGCATAAAGATTAACCCAAAACAACTTATAACTAGAATGGGGACTCAAATAATACCATTTATCAACCAAGATCAAGAATTCAAACCCAACATTCTTAAAATCACCATTTTTGACCAAAACTTAAAATAAATTCCAAATAAATTCCAAATTCAACCAAACTTCAAATATAACACATCAAGCATAATATAAACATGATATGAACACTTTAGCATAAAAATGGGGGAAAAGCAACTTACTTGAAAATTCTCAAAGTTGCCGGAATTCGATTCTTTTTGGTTCTACGCGATCCTATCGACGATCTAAACAAGGTTCACGTTTTAAGAAATGAGAGATTATGAGAGGAAGATGGAGGAAATGAAGAGAGAAGTGAGAGAGAAACTTACCCATTGCTAGAGAGAGAGGGAGATGGCTGGAAAGTGAGGGAGAGGTGAGGGAGAAGAGAGGGTGTAGGGGAATTATTTCCAAAACTTACACTCAGGCCCCTCCTCTACACTACACACAAATACTTACACTCCCTACTAACTATTAAGACCCAACAATATTACACTAACCCGAATGACTCAAATAAAATGCTAGGCATAAATATTATAACACATAAAGTGCACACATAAATATTTAAATAAATAATAATTTAAACAAATAAATAAGCAATTAAATAAATAATGATTATTTATTACTAATAAAATAGAGCTTAGTTTTCGGGTCGTGACATCTCGGCACATGAAAACCGACTTAGTCACGGAGTGTTAGACCTTAACTAGAATTGTGTTAGCTTGTGCTCGGCTAAAGAGAGGCTTAAGGTCACCCCCGGCATGTAGTCATGAACTACGCCACAGGCTGAGGTTTACCGCTTCGAGAGAGTCAAGGTCGGGTGGAGCTTGAAACTCTCTAGGACGGGCCTCGATGGGTTTGGGGTTATGAACTTGTGCGACTCGATAGTGAGCAATTGATAAGAATTTGTGCACGTAGTGTGAGTTCCTACATGTGACAAAATATTTTTTACATTTAAAAAAAAAAAAAAAAAAAACAAATAAGCACGTAATTTACAACTCTCTAATCACCCATGTGACCGATAAAAAAACAAAATAAAACAGTCAAACGGTACGAATCAGACATTGATGCAGGAAACTGTGCCCACACCCCCATTATTCTGCTCTGTTCTGGAAACTATTCCTGTTCTGGAAAACCACCCAGAAGCGCGCCCCTCAAGCCTATGTTGTGGATGCGCGCGCATGGCGCAGAGTCTTTGGGAGGCGCTCGCTTCTGGGCAAACCTGTCAGACTGTCAGAGACTTTGGACTCAGGGGATTGCCCTGGTCCTGAATGTCTAATGTAACCCCTACAAAGATGATTAGTGTAGAAGAACGAAGAAGAATGGGAAGAACATTGAGAAGCGGGCGATTCTGGTCTTTGATGTGGGACGCGCGCGCCTTAGGCCAAGAAGGCCAGAGGCGCACGCTTCCCCCATCAGGAACCAGAATGCCAGTAAAATGTAGACTTTGAACAGAAACGCAAGTTTAACCCTCAAACGTCCCCAGCGGAGTCGCCACTGTAGATACTCCGGGAGGAGCCCCAATGCTTGGCTAGAGCAGTGGGTTGTCCTAGGATGTCTATTTGTGTTTTAAGTTTTTAGAGTCTCCACCTATGTTTTAGAGGAACATAAAAAAAAACCTAATATTTAGCCTAAGTTTGATACGAAAACAGAGATTCTTGTTATGAGGTTCGGGGGTTAGGTTAGAGATGGGAAGTACTTAAACACCCATCTCTCCCAACTAATGTTGGTCTTGCTTGTTCAAAGTCTACATAAGTAAAATGTTCTTCCAATTCTTTGATAATGATAAAAGGGGGGTTGAAAGGGTTGTTTTGAATGTGGAGAGATAACTCCTTGACCAACTTCAATGGAATGAAGTGGCCTTTGGTGTCATGTCCCAAAATAGTTTGGGTGATTGCACGTTTGATCAAAATAAGAGAAAAAGAAAAGAGATGAAGTAGAGAAGGGAGAAAAGAATAGTCTTTTTACCTAGACTCAAAATGACTTCAAGCACTTCTTGGGAGATTGCCTTTGGAAATGCCTTGAGAGTATTTTGTGTATAGTATTGTTATGTTGCAAAAAGGAGGTCCTTTGAAAGGTTGGAGAAGAGGGGTTTTTATAGTTGAAAACAAGATGTTTTTGGTGCCAAAACGAAGTCACAAAGATCAGTTTCCCGGGCAAAAATCATGTAAAATGAGCAAGGGAGGGATTCTTGGACAGAATCTGTAACTGACGCCCAGGTGCGTGCGCTTCCTGCCTTGGTGGTGGGACGCGCGCGCTTCTGACCCCAACTGCCGAAGGCGCGCGACTTCAAGATGGCTTTTTTGGCAGAATGGACTGGAAAGTCAGACCTGTTATTTAGTTTAGTCCCTGGACTTAACGAAGTCAGTCAGGAATTTAACGGAAGTAACAAAAACTAACGAGAAACACTTAAAAAAGGGAGAAACATAAGATCAAATGTGAAATCGGGGTGAGCGGTTCAAGGCAGGGTGTCTACAGTATTTTTCGTATTTCTGTAATCTGATTATGTATAAATACGATAATAGATTGTTTGAATTTCTGGAAACTGGATAATCTGGGATTCTGGAACTTGGCACCATACGGCGGTACGGCAAGCGTACGGCGCGAGCCCAGCCGTACGGTGCCTGGTCTGATTTCCAGAATGTTGATCTGTCTTCTGGTGTCTAGAGTGTTCTGTAAATTGTTTACAGAATTCGAATCTGGAACAGAAACGGGTTTCAGACGGCTGGTTTTCGAAACCGTGTTTTCCTGAAATAGTTTTTTGTAAAGAATTCAGAGTAACTGCAGAAATCAGAGTTCTAAAGAGTTTAGAATTGATGTAATATGTGATATTAAGGGACAATGAAAGATCTTGAAACAAGTGTCTGATCTATACGGGAATGTGGATGCCTTTTGGCTTTGTTTCGACCGTATAGAGAAGTTACTTGGTTTCTTGATCCTAGTATAGGAATGTGGATGCCTTTGGTTTAGTTTTGACCGTACGGTTTGTGCTCTAAATTTTAAGATGCTCTGCGGATAGTTTGGGCAATGCTGATTTTGATCCGTTTCAGATGGCTGGTTTTTGAAACCGTGTTTCCTGAAACAGATCTAAGTTCAGAAGTCCAGACATTGAGATCAGAATTTTAAAGGAATTTAAGATTGGCGTAATCTCAAAAGTTTCAGACTTTAATCCTATAACTAGCACAACTAAGGTCACATATAATTAATTCGGTTTATAGATTAACTTTATGTGTATGAACCTTCTTGAAAATTTAAGTCAAGTGCCGACCCATGATTAAAACACTTGGGATTACACGGGTATTTTCATGCGCGCTCTAACCCTCGCAAGGTGTATTGATTTTATCCTTATATTAACAAGATGAGTGAAAGAGTGGTTCCTATGCGTTTAAAGTGGTTCGACTTAATTAGGCTATCAAAAGAGTTTTGTGCCTAAGGCACAGATGAGATTAAAACATGCATGACATAAGATGTCTTGAAAGAATCTCATAAAAGATCTAAGATTCATATATGATATGATTGATAAGGATTTATCTACCTAAATAGTTTAATTTTATGCATCCTACCCTCACGGACGTAAAATTAAATGAAATACGGATTTTAGCCCATTTATATTATATTATACATTAGATGTATAAGAAGGTTATATAATTTAGTGGGAGTATTTGTGAAATAATAATATTTATAATATATTTAATTAAGTTGGTACTTATATGTGGTTACATGTTTGCATAATTGTAGATAATGGCTCAAAATACAAATTCACTATCATTGCGATCTATCCTTGAGAAGGAAAACCTTAACGAGAATGGCTCAAACTTTATGGATTGGATCCGAAGCCTTAGAATTGTTCTAAATCATGAAGACAAGCTATACATTCTTGATGAACCCATTCCTGAAGAGGAACCTGAACCCTCTGCCCCTAAGGATGAGAGAAACGCCTACAAGAAGCACAAAAGTGATTCTCGTAAGGTGGTTGTCTCATGCTTGCTGCCATGTGTCCTGAGCTTCAGAATACTCTTGAACATTTGGAGGCATATGACTTAGGTGTTGAATTGAAAGATATGCTTCAAGAACAAGCAAGGCAGGAAAGGTTCAATAATATAGCTGCTCTGATCTCATGCAAGATGAGTGAAGGACAGGCAGTGGGTCCTCATGTTTTGAAGATGAAGGCCCACTTTGAGCATCTAGAGAGGTTTGGCCATCTCATCTCTGTTGAGTTGGCCACTGATTTTATTCTTAATTCATTACCTAAAAGCTATAATCAGTTTGTTATGAACTTTAATATGCATGGTATGGATAAGACCCTGTCTGAGTTTCATGGGATGCTAAACACATCGGAAAATAAAATCATTAAAGAAGCTTCTCCTTTGGTCGTGGTGTCAAAGGAAGGAAAGGGCTCTAAAGGTAAAGGAAAGGGTAAGGCAAAAGTTTTCAAACCCAAGATAAGCAAGGCAACTGTTGCCAATGCTACTGTGGCTAAACCTACTTCTCAAAAGGATGCAATCTGTTTCCACTGAAATGAGATTGGTCATTGGAAACGAAATTGCAAGGTTTACAAGGAAGAATTAAAGAAGAAGAAGAGCAGTGGGACTACTTCTACTTCAGGTATCTATGTTATAGATGTTCTCCTTTCTACTTCTAGTTCTTGGGTATTAGATACCGGATGTGGATCTCACATTTATTTGAATGTGCAGGCACTAAGGAATAAAAGGCTACTCAAAGATGGCGAGGTGGACCTACTTGTGGGGAATGGAGCAAGAGTTGTTGCATTAGCCATAGAAACATATGATGTCATTTTACCTAGCGGATTAATTTTTGTTTTGAACAATTGTTATTACGTTCTGGATTTGAGTAGAAATATTATTTAAATTTCTTGTTTGGATAATGAATGTTATAATTTTCTTATTAAAAATAAGAAGTTTTCTATTTATTTAAATGATATGCTTTATTGTACTGCATGTTCATTTAATGGCCTTTATATCCTTGATGTTGAGAATAGAAATAATGAAAATATCTATATTGTAAATAAGAAATCCAAACCTAATGATGTAAATCACACTTATTTGTGGCATTGTCGTCTTGGTCATATTAATGAGAAGCGTATCTCAAAACTCCAGAGGGACGGACTTTTAAATTCACATGATTTTGAATCATATGAAACTTGTGAGCCTTGTTTACTTGTAAAGATGACAAAGACACCTTTTACTAAGAGTAGTGAAAGGGCTAATGACTTATTGGGACTCATACATACTGATGTGTGTGGACCAATGAGCAGCAGTGCTAGGGGAAGATATCAATACTTCATAACATTCACTGATAATTTTAGTAGATATGGCTATGTCTACTTAATGAAACATAAAAGTGAATCTTTTGAGATATTTAGAATATTTCAAAATGAAGTACAGAATCAACTTGGCAAAACTATTAAATCACTTCGATCTGATCGAGGTGGAGAATATTTAAGCCAAGAATTTGACAATCATCTTAAAGATTATGGAATTGTTTCACAATTAACTCCACCTGGAACACCACAATGGAATGGTGTGTTTGAGCGGAGAAATAGGACTTTATTGGATATGGTCCGCTCCATGATGAGTTAAGTTGATCTTCCTTTATCCTATTGGGGACATGCACTAGAAACTGCTGCTCTTACACTAAATAATGTTCCAACAAAATCTGTTCCAAAGACACCATATGAGATGTGGACTAGAATGAAGCCTAGTCTTTCTTTTATGAAGATTTTGGGTTGTGAGGCATATGTCAAGAGACTTATCTCTGATAAACTCGCACACAAGTTTGATAAATGTATTTTCGTGTGATATCCAAAGGAAACTAAAGGATATTACTTTTACAACCGCGCCGACAACAAAGTGTTTGTTGCTCGAGATGGTGCTTTTCTAGAGAAAGAGTTTCTTTCTAAGAGAACTAGTGGGAGTAAAATTAGTCTTGAAGAGGTTCAATAACCCGAAAATAACATGGAACCGATAGTTGGATCTGATCAAGTTTCACAAGGAGCTGTAGAACCTAATCAGAATACTCAAGCTCCTCACAGAATTGGTAGGGTGCGATCCGAACCTGGGAGATATGGATTTCTCATGACGTATAGCAATGAATTGGAAGTGATAGTTGATGACGAACCTACTTCCTATCAAGAAGCGATGTCCGCTCCTGATTCAGATAAATGGCGTAGAGCCATGGAATCTGAAATTAAGTCCATATATGATAATCAAGTTTGGAACTTGATAGATGCACTCGAAGTTGTAAAAACCATGGGATGTAAGTGGGTTTTCAAAAGGAAAACAGACATGGATGGAAAGGTGCATATTTATAAAGCTAGACTTGTAGCGAAAGACTATAGGCATATTCATGGTATTGATTATGATGAAACCTTTTCGTCCGTAGTAATGATCAAGTCTATAAGAATTTTACTTCCATAGCCGCATATTTTGACTATGAGATATGGCAAATGGATGTCAAAACAGCGTTCATTAACGGGAACTTACTTGAGGATGTTTATATGCACAACCTGAAGGTTTTGTAAGTCCAGAAAATTCTAACAAAGTATGCAAGTTGCAAAGATCCATCTATGGGTTGAACCAAGCCTCTAGGAGTTGGAATCTTTGATTTGATGAATCGGTCAAAGAGTTTGGCTTCATCAAGAATGAAGATGAACCTTGTGTTTACAAGAAGATTAGTGGGAGTGTAGTATTATTTCTAGTACTATATGTTGATGACATATTGCTCATTGGAAACGACATTCCTACACTGCAGTATGTAAAGACTTGGTTAGGAAAGTGTTTCTCAATGAAAGATATGGGAGAAGCCGCCTACATCCTCGGCATAAGGATCTATCGTGATAGATCTAAGAAACTGATTGGTCTAAGTCAAGATACATATATTGACAAAGTTCTTAAGAGATTCCGATAGGAAAACTCTAAGAGAGGAAATTTGCCAGTAGGTCATGGCATAACTCTAAGCAAGAATCAGTGTCCTAAGACAACTGATGAGCGTGAGAGAATGATTGGAATCCCATATGCTTCTGCTATTGGATCCATCATATATGCCATGATATATACTAGACCCGATGTCTCATATGCTTTGAGCATAACAAGCAGATACCAATCAGATCCTAGTGAGAGTCACTGGATTGTAGTCAAGACGATTCGTAAGTACTTGCGAAGGACTAAAGATTCGTTCTTGGTATATGGAGGTATGGAAGATGATCTAGTTGTAAATGGGTACACAGATGCAAGCTTCCAAACTGACAAGGATGATTCTAGATCGCAATCTGGATTTGTGTTTGTCCTTAATGGAGGTGCTGTTAGCTGGAAGAGTTCTAAGCAAAGTACCATAGCAGATTCTACAACTGAAGCTGAGTATATTGCTGCATCTGATGCTGCTAAAGAGGTTGTTTGGATTAAGAAGTTCATTAGTGAACTAGAGGTGGTTCCTAGCATTGCTAATCCAATAGACCTTTATTATGATAATAATGGTTCTATTGCTCAATCAAAGGAAACTAGATCGCATCAGAAATCCAAACACATACTGGTGTTTTCATATCATTCGAGAGATCATTGATAGAGGAGACGTGAATAAATGCAGAGTACCAACTGAAGATAACATTGCCGACCCATTGATAAAAGGGTCGTCCGCAAGCGAAGCATGATGGTCATGTTAGGTCTATGGGTATTCGATACATTAATTAGGCCTAGTGTAAGTGGGAGATTGTTAGTGTTGTATGCTCTAGGCACGTTATTTGAACGATTAATGTTATCAATTGCTTATGCTTTAATAAAGATATTGAATGTTTGATTATAATATCCTTTGCATGTTTATTATAATAATCCCCGTCCCTGATAATTATGATTAATTATTAGTATAAGTTTAATAGATAATCATTTTATGATTATGTGTATGGGATACAATTAGACTTATGGGTATTTATTGGAGAACAAATACTGGACTGACCCCTATGAGATTTATGTCATGGTCACAATGTCATAATTAAGTCTCATATAGTTATATCACTGGAATCTCTAGACCTGAGGTTATTACAGTCTTCCACATAATGAACATTAAGTTTGACATATTCAAACGTTACCTCTAACCTGGTACTATGAATACCCCTTTCCGTCATGCGGGCGACGCACGGGGAGTCTTTCTTTTATTTATCTTTATTTATATTTTCTATAGGATTAGGATATTCAAATTGGCATTTAACCTTATTAAGAGTCGCCACGTTGTTTTATCGAGCTAAAACATTGAGAAAAAGCTAACAGAGAGGGTTCGGGGGTCAAGTTACGACAAGAGAAGAATATCAAGTTATCACTCCTATCGCCCGAGCAGTCGGACTTTCTATCATGATGAATGTGTTAGTAGTGTGTTAGTGTTTGAGACCGGATCCGAAGATTGCCTACGTTCCTCTCGTTTGAGAAGCTCAGGTCAGCGTAGTTCGCACATAATCAGAATAGAAAGAAGTGGGATCATGCATAATGAAGGGGGAGGAGAAAGAATCATGCAAGATGATCACATCCTAGAATAATGATTGTACCATTGATAAGATCAATGTGTACTCATCATATATATCATTGGAGAGTTACTGATCATGGGAGTAATTACCTAAAGTTTAGGGTTTAGAAGTAGTTTCTAGATCTCATGGATCATCATTGGCTATACAATATGAACATGGATTAAAACATTAGATCTAGCATGTTATGCATGGGATAAGCCGTAGATCTAGCATAATAATAAGAATATCACGAACATGTATGAATGAACACATAAACATGAAGATCGCTACATTAGTCATCGAGCATATTATGAATTCTAGCAAGAACATGAAGAACACGTTATGAATCATATGAATATAGGCGTATAAACATAATGAAACTAGCATAAATCAGATCTAAACTAAGAAAACATGACAAATTCTCACCAATCTTGACAAGAACGAAGTCGAATCTCTAGCGCGGATTCGTCGGACCTTTGGGATTGCTAGAAAGGCTTAGAGAGAGAGTTCTGCCGTCAGTTTAGGCTGTAGAACTCAGGGAAGAGAATTGTATCGAAATTATGAACTGGGGTCACCTATTTATAAGAAAAGTTGACCTGGAGGAAGTGGCCGCCTGGCCGGAACAAGTGGCCGCCCGCCTGGTCCATGGGATTGACACGGTTTTTGAGGCTCTGATCAATCTGAACTCTAGAGAAGGATTAGATAACATCTATCTTTGCAGCTTCATCCGATCAGGTCGTCAATATCTTCTTATCTGGGCTTTTCGGGAAATTCCGGATAAGTCCTGCGTGTCTCGTAAATAACTGGGAGGTCCCTGTGAGTTCTAGAATGCCTAATAACTCATTTTCAGGTTGGGTACTAACGGTAGCCCCTCGACAACGTTTCTTTCAAGGCATGGAGGGTTGTCGATTAAGAAAGGAACCGATCTGAAACACGAGTTTCAAATCGAGGGAGAAGTGGTAAGAGAGTGACCAGGTTGGTCGGGTGGCTGAACCTAAGTCAGGCTACCTACGTATCCAAATGGAATCAAGCCAATCGTAGTTCGAGACTTGCGGGGAAAGAAAGAAACGAGACACCGTCTTTCGCTGGGGATAGTCAAGCGTTCGTCAGATAATAAAGTCATTGCAGATGGACTCTACTGGGGAAAAGAAAGAAGGCCATACGCATGATATGACAAGAAGTTTTTTAAGAATCGAGAACAGAAATAGGGATGGATTCTAACTTCCTATAGAGCGCGTGTAATCGATTTAAAGATTGATTTGGAAGATTAGGGCTTACGGAGGTTCCGACCTTTAATTTATAATCTTTAGGGTTTAAGGAGGTTTCTGACCTTTTAATTATAGATTGATTTTAAGGATTAGGGCTTACGGAGGTTCCAAGCTTCAATTTATAATCTTTAGGGTTTAAGGAGGTTTCTGACCTTTTAATTATAGATTGATTTGGAATTTTTATAGAGGTTTTTCGGACCCAATTGGTAGTAATTTTTATAGAGGTCTTCCAGACCCAATTGGTAGTAATTTTTATAGAGGTCTTCTGGACCCAATTGGTAATTTTTATATAGGTCTTTCGGACGCAATTGGTTAATTTTTGGTCAAATTCTGGTTTAATTTGACTAAGGGGCCAATTTTTGATTAAAAATAAACCGAGGGGTTAAATTGAAAAAAAAAATGGGGAATAACTGGCCGCGTGGCCAGTCCTTCTGGTTGGCTGGACCTTGTTGACGAGGATTGCTGATGGGCGCGTGAGATGGAGGGCTGAGATTGTGCCACGTCGCCTGGAGACACTGGCCGCGAGGCTAGTCCCGTCGCTGGACAGACCCTACAAACAGCCGCCGGCTGTTGCTTTCATTCTCACTTTTCTTCACAATTCTACCAGGGAAAGAGAGAGATAAAAGAGAGATTTTGAGATATTTTTCTATATTTGAGATGGATTTTAATTATATATTTGGCGCAGAGAAGCCTTACGAGCAAGGCGAAGGTGCGGGACAGCAGTTTGAGCAAGGTGAAGGCGCGGACCTGCCTCAACAAGAGGGGCAACATCAACTACGAAAGAGGATGGCTTCTCACAACTTCCGTCCCGATGAATTTCACAGTGGGACAACACTTTGACTTATACGCGGGCATCGACAAACATTGGTCTGGCGGGAGACTGATGGAGATGAAGGAGGTAACGGTCTCAATTTTTGGGTATTTTTATGTCATATATTTCATACTTCCTGTATTATTTTAAGACTGCGTTAAATTAAATTAATCGTTCATGATTATTTAATTTTCTGAGATTGTTGATTATTTTGGGGACGGCAAAATATATGCGCAAGTAGATAAAATAAAGTATGCATGTACACTTTAATTTACAACACATTTATATTGCTAGTTGGGTAATGTACCTTTGCTGTGTTTACCTGCAGAGGATGAAATCTCGTAGGTCCACGAGGGCAGTGGCTGAGATATGGGGGAGATTGTCGCCGACTGGGACGGTGAAGGAGAGGATCCGGGCTCTGGGCTTCGGTCCATTTTTTTATGCAGTACGAGCTGTAGAGGGGACCCAGAAGGTGATGGGTCTTGTTGAGGCGATGAGGGAGTATTGGTGGGACACCACTCACACGTTCCATTTTAGTTGGGGAGAGGTGACTGTTACTCCGACCGACTTTGCTGTTATTACGGGGCTCATGTTCACGGATGTGGAGCTACCTTTTGACGAGTCGTTGTCTGCAGACCCACACCGTCAGGTGGAGCTGATTGGGATGCAGCTTGGCAGGGGTGTGAAGGGGAATGGCTTTGAGGCAGGTCGCCTGAGGACTTCGGTGGATGAGGCTATCCAGGGCTTTGTTGCATCCATGATATTGACTGTCTGGTGAGGGCCATTCTGTGGTATAGCTTGTTGCAGACTCCATTCCCGAGTGCGGGGACTTTCTGTTGGTTTTCTCTGTTGGGTGCTATGGCTGATTTGGAGCAGGCGAGTCAGGTTTTTTGGGGCGGAGCCAGGCTAGAGAAAATGTACCGGGTCCTGGATGTCTGCTCGAGGTCCAGTACCTCGTCTTTCAACTGCTTCCAGTTTGCCTTCGAGGTATGTCTCTGACTTAATCTTTTCATTCCATGTATGTCTATTATTTAGAACTGTATAAACTGAAGTGCCGTTTTTCTCCACAGGTGTGGGTCTACGAGCTATTCCACATTGCTCCCTTTGACGTGCATGGGGTGAAGGATGTCCCGGTTATGAGGTTCTGGGCAAAGAGCAACCGGTTGGAGGGCCGCGGCAAGGCCAGGAAGACTCTCGATCTGGGGATTTTTACTGCAAAGTTGAGTGGTCCGCTGCATGAGGACTTTCAGCTATTTCCTTGGTCAGATCAGGTATTGGCAGGGGTCGTTCAGGCTCAGGAATTTACTACTTCCAGCTGCTTCTTGACGGGGTTGACTGGGGATGCCATGTATCTTGGCGAGAGAGTCTGCAGGCAGTATAGCAGACATCCTATGTTGTGGGCCCTGAGTGAGCCTCCGAGAGACATGTTATATCTGGCTAGGATGAGGAGGAGCGGTGACTACCGAGTTAGGACTCCGTCCTATTTGTATCAGGATGGTGCTGACTATGCGTGGTTTGTGGAGCATGTACTGCTGAGTCTACAGGTTTTGGCGAGGAGGCAGGCTGGTGCCTATCCGTCTAGGTCGAGTAGGGGGGCTAGATACGGTATGGATATGCCGTGGTTCCCGGACAGTATTTGGATGCAGCGGGGCAGTGTCGAAGTGGACTTTGATCTGACTCTGACTTAGGCTGATGAGGTTACTGGGGACCAGCTCCCTCCACTTAGAGCTACGGTATGATACCTTTTGATTTCTGTCTTGCACACACACACTTTAGACTTGTATCTGAACTGTGCTTTTTCTCCCAGGTGACTCGGGAGGCTTATATCCGCTCTGTTCATCGGGGCAGTATCTTTGAAAGGTTATTCCGGAGTTTGGCTGCTGCTTGTACCTGTCGTCAGGAGGACGTGGTGTTACCGCAGCGGAGGGAGAGGTCGCTTGTGGAGGCTGCTCGTCCATCTCGTGTCCGTCGGAGATCTACTAGAGTTAGGGGCTCAGGAGCCGGTGGGTCCCATTATGTACAGCAGTGGGGCCGTGGTGACGATGATGAGGAAGGGAATGTTGATGTCGAGGGATCCGATTCGGACTAGACCTTTTATTTCCTGCATTTTGTTAGAGAGAGAGGAGAGGAACAAACAAACAGATACTTATGCACAATACTTTTATTTGGTTTTTGGTATGTAATTAATTAGTATTTTATTTACATGTTTTTACCTTTAGTTCAATGCATGAGCCTTAGGGGTAAAATAGGGATTGCACACTGTCGTGCATTTCCACCTTTTTTATCGGACCTCTCTTGTGACTTGTGAACTTCGAAATGTCTGAGATGGGTCCATTCCGGCGTTTGTTGGGGACGGACTTGCAATCTGTCTGAACTGGCTTATGTGGCCGCATGGCCAACCATGGGGAAGGACTGGCCGCATGGCTAATCCATGATCTGACACAATTTTTGTCAGATTTCTCCTTGTACGATCAGGACTTGAACTCCTTCATTTATATAATAACAGCCTGCGTAAACAGACGAGGCAGACAGCAGTTTTTCTTCTTTTTGCTCTAAATTTCATTCTTTCTGTGCTTTTCTAATGGATAGACACCCTAGGATTTCTGAGGAGAAACAAAGCCACTTCATCAAGAACTTGAAGATCTGGGGAAGCTCTCGAGGATAACTCGTGCAAACTTTGATAGGAGATTCAGAGTTAAGTGCCTTTGGTCTTTGTATAGGGTTAAGTCTGATGAAAACATGATCCATGCTGGTGTCAAGCTCTAGGACAATGAGAATCATGTCTTCAAATCTTCTTACAATGAAATTACCCCCACGTATGAAGATTCCGTGGCTCTTTATGGTGAGACAGTGACTGATAGGGTAGCCATGCCGTAGTCCCAAGTGCCTTCAGACCTTTGGGTTTCTCAGCTGCTGAGGATTCCACAATCCAAAGCTGTTTCAGATTCCACTGTGCTATTAATAAACCTGATAGGCAACCCACAAATATCGACATCGCCGTCCAAAAGCAGATTTCTAGCATCTTCAATGGGTCTGGCGCTTTATCTGTTTGCCTCGGTATTATTTGCACCTTACGTAGGAGTGGCTACGATGGGTTGTCTTGACATGGTAGACCAGGCTCAAGCCGATCGCAGTATCATCCCTTGTTGTCTTGGGAGACTTTGCATGGTATTGAAGAGTTAGCTTCGGGAGCTTGTAAAATGACCAGAGGAAGTACCCGACTGTTAACCTTATGGCTGCAGGAGAGACTTCGAGTCTTGGAGGAACCTGTTGGACCAGTATCACCTTGGGTTTGTCAAAGCAGGCGCATGAAGCAGCGATTTGCAGGGATAGCGCGTTCTGCATGGTTGACATATATGGCACAGATGAGTACGAATCAGATCACATGGATGGTACCTCATTGGGGGGTTATCAGAGCACGGTGGACTCAGAGCGGTCTCTGCATGATTCGGGTCTCTGCCTTTGATGAGACTACTTACTACTACTCAGTACGGGTATGCTGCCAGTACGGGATACCTTATATTATTCCCTCTTTATAGGATGAGACTTGTAGCAAGGTCACTAACAAGATACTTCCTATGAACAGCGAGGTTGCAGTTCTTCTAGAGCGATGCTGGTCTTATGATCTTATGCCCAACACTCTCTGTATACAGCGACTATACTTTTGTCTCGAGAATACATGGACTGGTACCAGACGACCTTGGGGAACATGGGACAGACTCTGAGAAGACTGAGACGTAGGGTAGTAATCTCTTATGTCTCGAGCAGACGCTTGAGGGAGGACGAGAATCTACAACTGGAGGTGGAAACCGAGTTGGCTCAATTACTACCTACTGAGAGGAGAAGAAAGAGAGAAGGCTCAACGATGGTGACTCAGTTGAGGAAGGACTTGTTTACGGATTCTACTAGACGGGCTAGACGCGGATGAAGAGACAAGAAACCAAAGACGGATGAGGAAGAGGAAGACGAGGAGTGACTCCGAGTATCCAACCACAGTCGTTGCAGACACATAGTTTAGATTTTAGTTTGTTTTAGTTTATTCAAATTTCAAAGCAAGTTATTTATTTGCAGGTTCTTTCAAGCTTAGACTCATCAAATAAATGTTAACGTGTAGTAACTTGTGGAAATAGAGATTTTGCTTTAGTAATAAATAGATTGTTTGCTTTATTTGAATTTTGCTCAAACCAGATTTGGATTTTTATTTATTTTTGAGACCGCACCATTGAAGGCTGCCTAAGTTCCCCTTTTACAAGTAGGGCTAAGGGGATCAGGTCACCGTAGTTTATTTTTGATTGTAGAAAGGGATGATAGAAGAGGGGAAGTAAAGAGTAATAATAATATTTTTTTTTTACAAGGGGGACGTCCGTTGTAGAAGACCGTTGATGGAGAGTAACGCTGATGATCATTTGTAGTAGCAGCGGAGGTTGTAAACCTTGACTGGGAGGGTGCCATCGTCATCCGTGTAGACCCAATCTTTGTTTTTCTTGGTTAAACGACCCGTCTCGATGAGTATCCGGACCTCTTGTTTCAACTCTTGACAGTCGTTCGTACCATGCCCTTCATTCTGGTGATAAGAACATATTTTGTTGTTCAGAAATCTGTAGTGTCGGAGTAGGACCAAATTCTTGCATCGGCTGTAGTTTACCGATTCTCTTTAGTGCTTTGAACATGAGGCCCAACGGTAGATCCGAGCTTGTGTAGTGTCGAAAAATAATGGGGGCTCCATTCTGTCTCAAACCTCCCGTGTGTTGGTCGTAAGGACGGGGTATTCGCTAAGTGGCTCTTTAGTTGAGTTAGAGCCAACTCACACTTCTGATTCCAAACTTCTTCTGAGCAATTCTGTAATTCTTTGAGGAGCGGGTCTCCCGCTGTTGTGAGGCGGCTGATGTAGTGTAGTAGACCTATGAGTTTGGCTCTTTCATTCTCTTGACGAGGGGATGACATTATTGTTAACTCTCTGACTTTCTCGGGGTCGGCCTCGAACTTCTTTCTTAATCTGTACCCTAGAGCTTTTGTCTGAATAGTACCAAATCTGCATTTTGACGGATCCAGGGGAATTTTTTGACCTCTTAGAATGTTGAAGAGTTTCCGTAGATCCTCGATGTGTCGGCCGTAGGGTCTCTTGGAGTGCAATACTAGGTCATCTATGTAGATGTCTGTATCTGATAGCGATCTTGTTGGCATGTGGTTAGAGATACCAATGCCTTTCCACTTTAGGAACCTGCTGGCGTGACAATAACTGCCTCATGGTGTGTGAAAGAGTATTTTCTCGTCTGTTCGTACCGCGGCGGGTATCCGATTTTTACCGGGAAAACCTTCGAGGAATGATTGAATGTCTCTGTCTTCGGCGGCTTCTAACAGTGCGTTCAAGTCAAATGGCAGGAACCTGTGTTTGGGGCTCAGTTCGTTAAGACTCATGATGTCTATGTGAACCATCACCTTCCTTTTGTACTTATTTACGGAGATGATGTTCAACAACCATTTTGGCCAAAATACCGACTTGATGAGGCCTCTCTCTAGCAGCTTTTCGATTTCCATGGCCATTCGAGGAGACCATTCGGGCTTGACTAGCGGCAGTACTTGCTTTACTAGCCCAATGTCTGGCGTTGTCACTTGTTCCCATTTTCTATCTGGCGTATCGTCACAGGACCATGCAAAGATGTCTTCATATTCTCTAAGCAGTTTGATCAATGTTTCTCGCTCTTCGTCTTGAAAGAAGCTCCCAATCTAAGTCCACTTCGGCTTGTCTTGTCTTCCCAGATTCGCACATGTTAACACCTCATCGGCAGCTTGGGCTCGGCTTTCCCTTTGATTCCTAACCTGCTCTAAAATTTCTCAGATGTATTTGTCATTAAGTTCGTTTGTGTCTGCATCTTTTAATGAATCGTTATTAACTATTTGTATATTATTAGATTGATTAGTTAATTTATCATTTAAAAGAGCGGCTATAGCGGGATACTTGGAAAGGTCGAGATTTTTATTTAATGCACGAGGAAAGACAACGTTTGCGATTACATCGTATTCTTTTGACTTTAGGTCATTAGACTTGGATGGAGACACGAACTCATAAGTGAGAAAAGGGGACCTAACTAACCTAGGGGGAATCGACTCTCTAAGGGGTGAGCTGGCTAGCCCCAGATTCTCGATAGCAGTAGTCACAGGTCCACATTCAATAATAGCCACAATGTCTTCCTCTAGGCTCAAGTGTTGGAACAAATCTTGGCCGTCCCATGACTCTGTGTCCTTAGCTTCGCCGACCAACGGTTCATCGAGTGAGACAAATTTAGTATCGTAAGTCAGGTCCTTGTTCACCTTAATGTAGTACTCATTCTGGATGGTAGTAACTCTGCCAACAGTCTTTCGAGGTTCCATGTACTTTAGTTCTAGATTAGCCCGGTCAAACTCGACATCTCTGAAGATTTCAAAACCTTTTTGTAGCTTTCCATTGTGGTCGAACCATGGCTCTGCGAACTTGAAGTTTGAGTATTCTTCACCTTCTTTGACATAATAACTGTTGAGGGAGAGGCGATAAGGATTCATACCCGCCTTCTTGTAAGGGAGTTACTTCTTCTTGAGTACCTCTATCTGCTTCTGAACTTGGTCAGTAGGAGTTTGGTATGTACCCTAGCCCAAATAGACCTCTGTGGTCTACTTTCAGTCAAATGTGTGGGACCTTGTAAGTTCTTACCTAGCCCCAGTCCCGGTATAAAGCCCATGTTTCGAAGTATCTTGTAGACAGGTTATACTTTATCGGAGGTTCTGGTGAGGTCATTATCGCATAACTGAGCTTGTGCCACTATCTCGAACCCACTGAATAGTCGACGATCCTCTTCATGTTGAATCTGTAATACTGGTACTCCCTTTGTGTCAGTGCCTTGTGCTGTTACTAGGTCGCTATAAATAACCGTCACCTCATTCCCTTATCGGAACTTAACACACTGATGTAAGGAGGATGGAACATCATTGGACTTGTGGAGCCAGGGGCGTCCTAGTAAGATGGTGAAAGATGACGTTATGTCAATCACTTGGAAATCTATAGACAGAGTTTGTGTCCCCACGGAGATGGGCAGCATAACAATTCCTAACACTGATCTGCATGTGGAGTCATAGGCCTTGATTGACTGCTTGGAGGGCCTTAGAGTGGTTGCATCTATATCCACCACATCCATCATCCGTGACAGCAGTACATTAATGGCGGATCCATTGTCCACAAAGGCTCGAGGAATTTTCTTCCCACTGATCTCGACCGTAATGTTCAGAGGTTCATTATGATCAATGCCAAACGGCGGTTCATCAAGCTCTGAGAAAGTGATGATATTCCCGAAGTGAATGTTGCCAATCATTTGTGTGTCATTCTCGGGAGTTATATTTGATGGGACCATAGTAGCGGCCAAGTTCTTCTCGAGTATCTGCCGGTGAGCTAGAGATGAAGTGAGTAGGGACCACAGAGAGATGTGAGATTGTGTTTGTTTAAGCTACGCGAGGATGGGGTCCTCTTTCTCAAGGTATGATGGTTCTGACTCTTTGTTGAAGACCTTCTTTGTACCCTTGGGGTCTGACTGATAGATCTGTCCGAACCTTGTGAGTAGGTTGATTTCTACTCGCATATCGTATGGAGATTGTGGCATTTTGGCGGATTCTGCGAAGATTTCGGCTATAGATAGTGGTAGAGATTTAAGTGGAGATTTGAGTGGACCGGAGTCGCAATCTTCTAAGAGAGAAGCTTCTAGAGACAATTCATCTAATGACAGCATATAACAAGAAGAATGACTATCATTAGTAAACTTTGAAGTACAGCCTATCTCATCATCACTACAAAACTCGGAGTCTGCCATAATAGTTTCGGCTAGATCACCAATGTTTGTTTCTATACTATTTTTATCTAAAGAGAATCTAGGATCTTCGAGCGAGCCTTCATGGATGAGCTTCATTATGTCCTTCTTCAGAGCGAAGCATTCCCTTGTTCTATGACCGGTGGCTTGGTGATAATGGAAATATTTCCATACATTGTTACCCATGTGCGTAGGTACCCCTTGAGTTGTCTAAGGAGTCCTTTATTCACAAGGTCACTGAGAAACTTCTTCATGGAGATTTTTAGTCGCTCAATGCAGTCTTCTAGTTCTAGCATGGTGATTTGATTGGTCTCTACCACATTAACATCCATGGCGATTATATTTCTCAGGTCCGCAATGACATTGTCCTTGATGAGTTTTTATACAACTCGCTTGATGGTAAAGCGCTCGTTGTTGGTGTGTCCGGACACTCTATGGTAGTAGCAAAACTTGGACATGTCGCATCTATGCTTGGGCCATTGGAATCCGTGTTCCATAGGAGTTATCAACCCGATCTTGACTAGTCCTCCGAATAGAGCATTCATGTCTAGCCCCAGTTCGGCGAAGGCATCTACCATCTCGAGAATGCCAATGTCGCCTCCGATGACCTCGACCATGTTGATGCCACCGTTGTTAGGGAGCGGGTTTGCTATGGTGTTCGGACCTTTAGGTTTCTCAATTTTTCCATCGGCTATGAGCTTTTGGATGACACGCTTGAGTAGTATGCAGTCGTCAGTGGTATGGCCAATGTAGTTATGGTACTTACAGAACTTCTTTGTGTCGAGGTTATCCCTTTGAGTCAATGGTTCATAATTTTCAAGCGGCTTGATCAAACCCTTCTTTATCAATACTTCAAAAACTTTACTAGTAGGCATGCCGAAGTCGTCGAAATGATCTTCTTTCAGGGGAAAGCTGCTTGTCACCGCTTGGACATTGAAGGCGGAGTTGTCTTGGACCATGCTCACTTGACCGGCCACTTCTTTAGCTTTAGGAGCGGCATTTGGCGGAGCTTTATAGCGAAATGAGGTATTTCCACTTTTGCCAGTTTCTTTAACAACACCAGTAATACCGGCTTCATGTCTGATCCCAGCGTCAACCATTTCCCGCAGATCAGGGAAGTAACCATTACCAATTGCCACCCTAAGCTCGGACAACAAGCACTTGAAGAATATTTGCTTTTG
Organism: Campanula takesimana; assembly: GCA_026119855.1. Taxonomy (NCBI): domain Eukaryota; kingdom Viridiplantae; phylum Streptophyta; class Magnoliopsida; order Asterales; family Campanulaceae; genus Campanula; species Campanula takesimana. Next base: position 543,013 of record JAOWBW010000644.1, on the reverse strand, counting down.
TTCCTTTGCCTTAGGAGGGTATTGAACTTCCGCTAGCTTGTGGTTCCACCTCTTGTAGAAGTCATAGATAGGCTCGCCGGGCCCCCGCATCGTGTTCTCTAAATTAGTACGATTGACGTGCCAATCTAGGTTCGACTGATACTTCTCGCCGAAAGTAGTGGTGATTTTCTCCCACATCTCTCGTTCGGAGGGATCCAAACTCAAAAACCAACGGAGGGCAATTCCGTCTAAAGTGGTATGGAAGACTCGGGCCATTTGCTTGTTGGTGCAGTCTCGAGCTCTCATGGCTAGTACATAACTGTCGAGATGAGTCTTGGGACAAGTAATACCATGGAATGTAGAGACCTTCGGCATCTTGAAATCTCTAGGTAGAGCACCCACGTTACTTGGGTCAATGGTCTTAACAATCGGAGCGGCTTGCTTGGAAACCGTGTCGGAGAGCTTGTGGATCTGTTCTTGCATGGCAACCACTAGGGGATTGTTAGAGAAATCCGTGCTACCATAGGCTTGGGCAGCTGGAGAAGTAGTGAAGACTGTGGGCACGACGGCACCGATACTCAACGGTAGTGAAGGCGGTGGCAACTTGGTAGAGGGCAAGTAACTACCCATCAATTCTGGTGACGGCTCATATGGACCCTTGCTAGAGGTTGCTTTAGTACCAAAATCATGAGGAGGGACCCTTTGGTAGTTGGGAACCTTGAGAGGGATAGCATCCTTGTTGGAAGGGTAGGTAGTAGGCACTGTTTCTTCTTGGACGAAGATCACTTCTTCATGGTGGAAGCTAGTTTCTACACCTTTCTTCTTCATCTCAGTATGAAGATGATCTTTGAGCTCTTGGTTGACCCTTTCTAGAGACTTGCTTCTATCCTCAAGCATAGAGATTTGTAGCATGAGTTTGGTGAAGAAAGCATGGAAAGGTGGCGGAATATCCGAGGGATTGATACTGGCGGCGATTTTTGGATCGGCAGAAACAGAGACTGGCGGAGTGGAGACATTAGGGGTAGTAGGCTCTGATGATGGAGACATTGCTGATACAGAGACTGAAGACTGATCTTGCGGAAGGCTTGACCGTTGAAGACGACCACCGGAACGGACCCAAACTTGGTTCTCTGTAGAGGTAGGGGATGAGCGGTTTAGGATGGGACAAGACTCATTCAATGTATTTTGTTATTTACAAAACAATGTATTATTAGTCCTAATGGTTGGAAGGGGTACCCTTTTTTGGGTTACTATCTACAAAACCTGGATCAGTGGAGGTCATCACTACATCTATAGATCCCTCGTTTTTCACCTGTATTGTACCTCCCAAACGGACAATTTTGGCGAGGGTCCTATAGGGAAAGCGACTTCCACCGACCTAACGGATCCTAGCGACTAACCCTTGTTTAAAGGCATTTAACATAATGTTTATGTTACTTCCGTTAAGTTTTTAACGAGTTGAGATCCTTGTACAAAGTATCACTCGACTTACTATATGTACACCCTTGTAGGGAATTTCATTTTTTTGTGCTTCTTTTTTCTCTCGAAGGATCTCGACTCATTAAAGACTTAATGGATGACGGCATGAACGACACGTTAATTGTCTCTAAAGAAAAGCTAGTCAAACCAACCGGTCAACTTTGGAGTGTCCTAGACTCTGTGAGTGCATGGTTTCGAAATGAACAAGGGATTAACCTTGACTGCTCCACAAGTGAAAACAATGAGTTAGATAGCCCGGGTGCCACGAAGATAGAGGCAACAGGATCACCAAAATCTGTGCACTCAGCTGAGTATCCAGTAGGGTGTGCAGTGTGACACGGACCTAGTGGTAGTGTGCAGAAAAAAACTAGTTATTTTTTAGGGAGAAAACAGAGAGTTTTTTGTTTTTACATGTATGCAATGCAAAACAATTAGAAAGGGTACAATAGGAAACAGTTAAGATATTAACGTACTAAAGTACAAGGGAAACAAATATGTACATGAGATAAAGTACAAGGGGGAAAAGAACAAGTAAGTACAATCATGATATTGACGAAAGTTTGACCCTCTATGTTTGAAGATGTTCAAAGCTAGTCCCCAGCTGAGTCGCCACTGTGAATACCCCTTTCCGTCATGCGGGCGACGCACGGGAAGTCTTTCTTTTATTTATCTTTATTTATCTTTTCTAATGGATTAGGATATTCAAATTGGCATTTAACCTTATTAAGAGTCGCCACGTTGTTTTATCGAGCTAAAACATTGAGAAAAAGCTAATAGAGAGGGTTCGGGGATCAAGTTACGACAAGAAAAGAATATCAAGTTATCACTCCTATCGCCCGAGCAGTCGGACTTTCTATCATGATGAATGTGTTAGTAGTGTGTTAGTGTTTGAGACCGGATCCGAAGATTTCCTATGTTCCTCTCGTTTGAGAAGCTCAGGTCAGCGTAGTTCGCACATAATCGGAATAGAGAGAAGTGGGATCATGCATAATGAAGGGGGAGGAGAAAGAATCATGCAAGATGATCACATCCTAGAATAATGATTGTACCATTGATAAGATCAATGTGTAGTCATCATATCCATCATTGGAGAGTTACTGATCATGGGAGTAATTACCTAAAGTTAGGGTTTAGAAGTAGTTCCCAGATCTCGTGGATCATCATCGGCTATACAATATGAACAGGGATTAAAACATTAGATCTAGCATGTTATGCATGGGATAAGTTGTAGATCTAGAATAATAATAAGAATATCATGAACATGTATGAATGAACACATAAACATGAAGATCGCTACCCTAGTCATAGAGCATATTATTAATTCTAGCAAGAACATGAAGAACACGTTATGAAAAATATAGGCGTATAAACATAATGAAACTAGCATAAATCAGATCTAAACTAAGAAAACATGACAAATTCTCACCAATCTTGACAAGAACGAAGTCGAATCTCTAGTACGAATTCGTCGGACCTTCGGGATTGCTAGAAAGGCTTAGAGAGAGAGAGTTCTGCCGTCAGTTTAGGCTGTAGAACTCGGGGAAGAGAATTGTGTCGAAATTATGAACTGAGGTCACCTATTTATAAGAAAAGTTGACCCGGAACAAGTGGCCGCCCGGCCGGTCCAAGGGATTGACACGGTTTTCGAGGCTCTGATCAATCTGGACTCTGGAGAAGGATTAGATAACATCTATCTTTGCAGCTTCATCCGATCAGGTCGTCAATATCTTCTTATCTGGGCTTTTCGGGAAATTTCGGATTAGTCCTGTGTGTCTCGTAAATACATGAGAGGTCCCTGTGAGTTCTAGAATGCGTAATAACTCATTTTTAGGTTGGGTACTAACAGGTACCTATAAATAATATGATTGGCGTAATCAGAATCATGTAGGGAAGAGTAATAAGCCAAGATTAGATTTGTTCCTCGTCAAGAGAGATATCAAGCTTTGGCCACTCGATGAATGGTATTGATGAAATGCATGGCCATGCTCAAATGATTGATTGGATCAATGACATTTGTATTATCAATACATTCGGGATCGAGAAAGAATTGAACTATGTAAGTTGACCATTGACCATGGCTTACATTCAATAGACATCGTGAAACAAAGAGATGGTGTTATGTTCTATTTTAGGAAATTTTGGATTTCAAAGTTATACTAATTGGGTAGTCATAATGGCTTGCTAGAGTCCGCTTATGACTTACGAGGTTTGAATGGTTCAGACTCTTTGCCAACTTAGTATAATTCTATTGGGTCTCACACACGCAGAACGGATAATTAAAAAAAACGAAAAACGAGGAAATTGGAGGAAGCCACCGTACGGCTGGTTGAGCCTTGTACAGATCCTGATCAGCCGTACGGCTGCCTTCCCGGCAACCAGTTTATTTTAAGTCTTTTCTTGTTGGACAAGAAGACCTAAGTCCTAAAGGGTTTTGGACAACCCTTGTATATAATGTGGACTGACGGGAATTGTTCCCATAACATTGATTTAATCAATTCCAATCTCTTTCTTTGAGAAAGAAAATACACATTATATTCTTGGGTTATTGTGATTGATAGTTCCCAATCATCAAGTCACAATAATCATTAGGAGCTTTGAAGAATCGTTCTTCTACATCATTTTTCAAACCGAAGGCCTAGCAGTCAAGTTCAAGAAGGAGTTCTTGAAATCTGTTCGTTGTGTGGATCACTGATAGAGGGCCTAGCAGTCAAGTTCAAGAAGGCAGTCAAGTTCAAGAAGGCGTTCTTGCACGAAACCCAACAAATACCACCCCTCCCCCACACCACCCATTCCACCCCAACCCCTCAAAAAATTTCTCGTATTACTTTTTTTTTTTGTCATAATAATTTTTTTGTTTTTCATATGAAAATATCTACTGGAAAACATTTTCCACATTTTCCTTAGATTTACTAAATAACCAAAAACATGTTTATGTCATTTGCCAAAAAACATTTCTATTTTTTGGAAAACATTTTCTGAGAAATCATTTTACGAAAGTTGTTTTACGCGAAACAAATGGAGCCTTAGTATCATTTGCGTATGAAACATTAGATTGAGATGATCATGTTTCTTAGCTTAACATTTGTATAACTAGTAGTAACCCGTGCTTTGCACGGGAAACTTATTTATTATTTTTTTGTAATTTTTTTGTTTTTATTTAATAAAATTATATAATAATTTTTGTAATATAAATATATAGTATATGAATTAAAATGTTGATAAAAACTTATATGAGAACACCATGACCCGTCTCATGGTAGAGACGGGTCATTTTTAACCCATGACTCGGACCCATGACCCAAGGGAAAAAAAATTAAAAAAAAAAAAAAAAATTGGGTTTTTTTTTTAGTTTGCCAAAAGTAATAGTTACTATAACTAAATGTAACAAACGTATTACTTATATGTAACAGTATGTATACATAAAAGTAATACATATATACGGAAAAGTAACAGTAATTTTTTATGTTTCGTCGTTTGCCAAAAGTAATACTTACTACAACTAAAATGTAACGAACGTGTTACTTATATATAACATTGTTTACACATAATTGTAACACATATGTATAGAAAAGTAATAATTCAACCATTTACACTTTAGAACTAAAAACACTTGTGTTAGTAAAATTGTAAAAATAAGAAAGTAACAATTTTATAAACGAATGTTACACTTTACTTGTATAATAACATTGTAAAACAGTTACGTTTATTTGTATAATAGTATATCTATATGTTTTCAAATAATAAGTTACAATGAGTTCAATTTATCATGATACACGTAAAAGTATTACATTATGTATAGAAATCTGTTACAATTTCATCTACTAAAGTGTTACATTTACTTGTAGAAATAATTAAATTCATGTATATAAGTTGTTATTTTGCAAATGTTACTTTCTTTCAAAAAATAAAATCAAAATACTCAAAAATAAAAATTATTCTGGAAAAACACTATTACTATAACGATAATTACATTTAGTTATTATTAGTGTTACACGTATTTATAGTTAGTATTACAGTTGAAAGATGAGTAAAATGAGCTATTTTTTTTTTGTAAACTGGTGTTACATTTACTTATAAGCAATATTACTGTATAAGTAACACAGTTGTTTCATTTAGTTATACTAAGTATTACTTTTGGCAAACGAAAAAAACAGTAAAAAAAAAAACGAAGAAAAATAATTTGGGCTAATGGGTTGCTGCCACGTGGCAGATATTGAGTGGAGTGTGGGTTGGGATCCTACGCTTCGCGGAGAATGTTTTACACGGATCATGGGTCGACTCGTCTCTTCTATGAGACGGATCTAGGTGTTCTCACAAGAGACCACCTCTAAAACGTTTGCTTAAAAATTAGGAGAATTGTTTTAATTTTTATTTTGTTGTAAAATTTTTTATTTATTATGATAATTAAATTTTGAATATAAAGATGTGCTATTATTGTTATGAAGTAACTTTAAGTTTTACAAACGTTTGATCGAATAATATTAGCTATTATCTAATAAATAATTTTATATTATATACACATTATAATTAGTAAATATAAAAGTTTATAATGGACATCTAATGTGTTAGTAAAATAATAAATTTACTATATCTTAAAAAATATTTTTTCGTCTCAAAAACAAACTTATACTATTAATAGTAATAATTAATTTATATAATAACTACATACTTTTATAATTAATTAATACTATTAATTATAATTATTAACATATATAATATCTATTATTATTAATTATTAATATTAAAAGTAAAAATTAACATATATAGTAACTATTATGATTAATTAATATTCCCTCTGTTCTAGAATAAGAATCTTACCTTGTTTGTGGACACTTATTAAAAAAACAATAGAAAATGGGTAAACATTTCAAGTGTGTTGAGTGTATAGTTGTCCAAAATACTACTCATAGTGTAAGTAAACAAAAAGTAAGTAAGATTGGTCTTTTTGTAATTATAGAAGTATTAGAAGGATAAAATTGTCCAAATCACTATTCATTCTTTCCGATCATTTGTCATTTTGGGAAAAAGACTCTTACTCCGGGATGTACCAAAATAGAAAGTAAGACTCTTACTCTCGGAATAAGTGAGTACTTTTTAACACATATTGTATAATGCTTAACTAATATTATTATGATAACTAAAACTATTAATAGTAATTTTTAATTTATTTAATAATTAATTATAATAGTTACTTGTAAATATTGACTACTACTTTCCTTTTTAGTTTGTCACAATTTAAAGTTCTTACTTTACTTTATTACCTAAAATGAAAACTGGACCCACTTGTTATTCTTACAACATAAACTCACTATCTACTTTCTCTCTCTTACTTTACTTTTCATACTCACAACATTTATTTTTTCTTGAGGGATTTTAAGAATTTAGAGGATGAAGCAAGAAATTCTGGGAATTAGGGTTGGTCCGGGCGGACCCACATAGTGATCCGGGCGGACCTAGTGGGATCCGGCCGGACCTCACTTGTGACCCGGTAGGACCTGCTGGTTTCGGCCTGGGACTTTCCTAAACCGTTTTCATGCGGGTTTAGACACTTGTTTCCTATTTGGAATAGGTCACACAAGTATTTAAACAGCCTCTATTCGCCCAAAATCAGCCCTAAGTATTATGTTATGTTTGTGAGTGCCTCCAAGGGTTTGAGAGGGTTAATTCTTGTTCTAAGATATCCCTAGATTGAAGAACAAGAATACACATACATAATTATTCCATATAGTTCTATACATCATGAAAGCGTGTTTCATGATTTGGTCTAGCAACCAAGATCAAGTGTTTTTGATATTCGTTCGTGGTGTGGATACCGCTAGAGGATGAAACTTATCATCTTCATAGCTCGTGACTCTTGCTTTGTTCGTGATCAAGATTTCAAGCCTCCATCGAATTCAAGGTTGCAAAATCAAAGGCATCAAGGGTTAGTATTCTAGTATTCATTATGTTGTATTTGACTTAATCATATGAATGGATCTATGGGCTTTGGGTTTCATAAAATTTTAAATGCTATATTCCGCTGCTCATGTTACTACGAAACCCAACAGTGGTATCAGAACCCCGTTCATGTTGATTATTTTAATACATAATCATGTTGTGTATATAAATTGTTTGTTTATGTGCCTAGAATGATTTGAATATTGGGGTTATGATGTTTATGTGTTATATGCGTTTTATGTGGTTTATTGTTTCATAAACTTTAATCGCACTATTCAATCGCAATTAAAATTATGGTGGATTTAAAATTGTTTGTGTTATCAATTTTTGATTGGATCAAAGTTTTGATAATCTAAGGATTCATTAATTGTTCATTCAAGGTTCTGATGTTCATGATGATTGGATCATCAAGAACACCAAATTCTAATTGAATCGGGGAAAAACAATTTTGAGCAAAATTTTGGAACTTTAAAAATTCTGGGTTTTTGGGCGTAGGTCCGACCGGACCAGAGCAAGGACCCGGCCGGACCCTATGGTTTGGAGCGGGGGCCAGGCGTTTGGTTTTGGTTCGAACAAGAAAAATTCTGGGTTTTTCAAGCAGGGTCCGACCGGACCAGTGCAAAGACCCGGCCGGACCTTCTGGTCTAGTTGGGGGCTCGGGCAGTTGGTTTGGGTGTGGATCTCGGGGTTTAATTTTCCTATTTGTTTTGATCTTGTGATTCTGAGATTGGATCAAGGTTTGGATGGCTAATCTACGTTCATCGAGATTGTGTTTCCCAAACTTGATCGCAATCAAAGTTTCAAAGATAAAACGAAGTTAGAATTATGAAGAGTTCATAATTGCTAAAATTGAGAAACAAGTTCTTGATTCAAAGATTGGAGATCCATGTGGAATTGTGGATGCAATTGGACTACGTTCATCGAGACCATTTATTGCTTATTTTCGTCCACATGAACTACTTTCTTGGTTTCTTAAATTAGTGCGGGATTGTGGTTGCCAAAGGCTTAGTTCGACTGCACTTCTTGTTGTCTTGATTTGGAGATGATAACCAAAGTTCAAATAGTCTCATCCTCATAATTATAGAGAAACTAATGACACATAAATATCATGCTTAAATTAATGATGATTAATTTAGTGGCTAAATTTGATGCGTAACATGTTTATCTTGTGTGCTCATAAATGTGTTGTATGCTACATGTGATTAAACCTTCAAAGAAAGTTTTAAGTTCTTTTTGCCATACCATGATTAAAACACTTGTTAGTATATGAGTATTTTCAATGTGGATTCGCCCTCGCGAGGTACATTGACTTTATTTATATATGAGCAAGATAGATAATGTGGGCACGCCCTCGCGAGGCACATTAACTATACGTTTAAAATGGTTGGACTTAACAAGGCGTCAAAACAGTTTTGGGCCTAGGCAAAGATGAGATTAAACATGCTTTTGAAATTGGATCCCTAAGAATCATATTGGATATGATTGACAAGAAATTGTCTACCTAATTAATTTGATTTTGAGCGGTGCGCCAAAGCGTACTTGAAATTAAATTAAAGTTGGATCTTAGCCCAATTTAAAAGAATCCCGGAAAAAGGATCTAAGAGTCATATTGGATATGATTGACAGGGTTGTCTACCTAATTAATTTGATTTTGTGTAATCCGCCTTAGCGGACTTGAAATTAAATTAAAGTTGGATCTTAGGTCATTTAAATTATATTATACATTGGATGTATATGAAGGTTATATAATTTAGTGGGAGTATTTTTGGAAAATACATTATTTATCTCTTTAATGAGATTGGTACTTGTAAAAATTTTAGAAATTTTGGATAAGTTGTAGATGACAACTAAAACCGTTGCGATCAATCCTTGATAATGATAATGCTTCAAGAGAATGGTACAAACTTCATGGATTGGATCCTGAGCCTAAGAATCATTCTAAGGCAAGAAGATGTGTTGTATATTCTTTATGGGCCTATTCCAAAAAGACCCAATGCCAGAGAAAGACAATCACAAAAGACATGAGTATGTTTCTAGGGATGTGAGTTGTCTCATGCTCGTGACTATGTGCTCAAAACTCCAACAAAGTTTGGAACTTGTGGAAGCTTATTAGATAGGCGTGGACTTGAGTTACATGTTTCAAAGAGAAATCTAAGCAAGAGAGGTATAAAACCATTATTGCATTCACTTCTTGAAAAAGGAGTAAAGGGCAACAAGTGGAACCACACATGCTTAAAAGAAAGGCTATGTAGAGCATCTTGAGAAACTAGACTGTCCAATTGGATTGGAGCAAGCCACGGATCTCATTCTTAAATTCATTGACTAAGAGTTATAATCACTTTGTGATGAACTATAACATGCTTAGAATGAATAAGAATCTCTCCGAGTTGCATTAACATGCTGAAAAACTGCGGAGATGAAGATGAATGGAGAATGATTCTCCAGTACTCATGGTTCATGATGGAAAAGGGCCAAGTGCCAAAGGAAAGGTAAGACAGACTTGTCAAACCTAAAAGAAATAATTGTGGTTAAAATTTTAACTCTAATTGATGCAATTTGGTAAAATGGCAATTGGATTGACCATTTAGAATTGTAGTCAAAGTTTTGGACGATCAACAAAAGGAATGGTAGTGGGACTACCACTCGGGACATTTATGTTATAAATTAATTTTTCTAACTTTAATTATTGGGTATTGGATACCGGATATGGATTCCACATTTGTATAAATGTGCAATAATTAGTAAACTAAAAGACTACTCATAGTAAAGGTTGATCTATGAATGGTAATGATGCAATGGTTGCAACATTGTTCGTAGAACACTTGTAAAGTGACTTTACTAATGGAGTAGAAAATATTATTTTGTTATAAGATAATGAAGGCTATTTATTTCTTATTTGTATAAGAAAAGTGCTTTATTTATTATGATTTACTTCATTGTGTTATCATATAAATAAATCTTATATCATAAATCTTGAAGAACAAAGTAATAAAGGCTATAACATAAATAATTAAAATTATTTATGCATTATTGTTTTGATCAAATAAATGAGAAATGCATATCTAAAATTCCATGGGACGGAGTTTTAAGTCATATGATTTGGAATCACATGATTTATGCAAATCTTATTTACTTGGACCAAGATATCTTTTACTATGAATAGTAAAATGCTAATATCTTACTTGACTTAATACATGTCAATGTATACGGTGCAATAAGTAGCAATGCTAAAAGGAAATTTTGGTTGGGCTTGGTAAAACTATTCAAAGATTCTGACTCGATCATGATGATGAATAATTAAACCAAAATTTGACAGTCATCATTAAGATTGTGAAATGGTTTCACAATTAACTTCACTAAGAACACCCATTCTAAATGATGTGTCTACGTGGAAGTATAAGAACCTTATTGGATATGGTTCATTAGATGATAAAATCAAATTGATCTTCCATTATTTGTTTTGGGGCTATGTATTGGAAACCACTATAATTACACTAAATTGAAGTTCCATCAAAAGAGGTTAAAAGTGAAAGAAAAACTTGGTTTGTCTTTCATAAAGATTTAAGATGGTGAGATCCTTTTGGAAAGGAGCAGTCTGGGACACACTCATACTTAAATCTAATAAATGTATTTTCATGGGATATCCTAAGGAAACTTGAGGATAATATTTTACTCGTAAGAAACAAATGGTTTGTTGCTTATAATGATGCTTTTCTAGATAAATGGTTTATCTCTAAAAGAATCAGTGGGAGTAAAATATATCTCGAATGGTTCGAGACCTAGAAAATATAAATTAACCTAAGATGGAAGTTGAACAAGTTTTCACAAGGAGTCGTGAAAAGTTCGTTCAAGTTATACAAAGTACTTGCGTACATGATATAATACAATCTATAACAAGAAATATTGGATATTTCGAAATAGAAAGTATTGAGGTAAAGTTCATTGAAAATGACACGTTTACCACCTATCAAAGATGCAATGTCCACTCCACACTTAGATTAATGACTTGGAGTCATAAAATCTAAAATGGCAATCCATGTATAATAATCAAGTTTGGAACTTGATTATTCTAACCTAAGGTGTAGAAACAAAAGGTTAAGATTGAGTTTTCTTAGAGAAAACTTACATGGGTAGCAAGGAACTTACAAGAATTCTCATAGTCATATCTTCATATTTAGAATATGAAACTTGACAAAAGGATGTCAAAACAGCGTTCCTTAATGGGAACTCACTTAAGGATGTATTGGATACAACCTAAAGGATTTGATAATCAAAGAAAATTCTAATAAAGTATGTAAGTTGCGAAAATCCATTGGATGGATTGAACCAAGCTTTTGGGAGTTGGAATCTCCGTTTTGATGAATCAAAGAATTTTATTTTATCAAGAACGAAGATGAACCTTGTATACACAAGAAGATTAGTGGGAGCATAGTGCTACTCATTTTTTAAATATGTGGATGACATATTGCTCATTGGAAACGACATTCCTACACGTCAGTCTGTAAAGATTTTGTTGGGAAAGTGCTTCGCAATGAAAGATATGGGTGAAACCACATACGTCCTTGGCATTAAGATCTACAGAGATAGATCAAGGAAGCTAATTGGTTTAAGCAAAAGTACATACATTGACAAAGTCATTAGAAGATTCCGCATGGAAAATTCTAAGAGAGGACAGTTGCCAATGATACATGGAGTTTCTCTAAGCAAGACTCAATGTCCTAAGACAAAAGATGAGCATGAGAAATTGTGTAAGATGCCATTTGCTTCGGCAATTGGATCCACCATGCCATGATAAGTACTAAACCGGATATATCTAATGCTTGGAGCATGACGAGTAGATATCAATCCGACCCCGGTGAGAATCACTGGATGGCTGTGAAAGCGATTCTTAAGTACTTAAGAAGGACTAAAGATTCGTTTTTGATCTATGGGGGTATAGAAGATGATCTCGGATGCAAGCTTCCAAACCGACAAAGATGATTGTAGATCCGCAATCTATTTTTGTGTTTATGTCGAATAGTGAAGCTGTAAGTTGGAATAGTTCCAAGCAGAGTACAATCACTTAATTCTACATCTAAAGCTAAGTATATTGCTGCATTGGATGCTACAAGGGAAACTGTTTGGATTAAGAAGTTCATTGGTGAACTTAAAGTGGTTCCTAGCATTGTTAATCCAATAGACCTTATTAGTAATAATAGTGGTGCTATTGATCAAGCAAAAGGAACCAAGGGCACATCCAAAATCCAAACACATACTTAGGCGTTTTCTTATCGTTCGAGAAATCGTTGATAAGAGAGACATATATATATGAAAGGTACCTAGCAAATGATAACGTTGCGGACACGCTAACAAAGGGACTTCCACAAGCTAAACATGATGGTTATGTTAGGTCCATGGGTATTAGATACCTTGGTGATTGGGTCTAGGGCAAGTGGGAGATTGTTGGTGCCCTAGGCACGTTTGTAAAACGTTGTATGTGATATCATTATATTCATATTAATGAAGAGATATTTTGATTATTATTAACGCTCATGTTTTCTTATAATAATCTCTGTCCCTAGAGCTTGTTAAGCACTAGTATAAAGGCTAAATGATCATGGGATGATCATGTTAGATTTATGGGTACTTGTTTGGAACAAGGTACTGGACATGACCCGCTGTATGAGATTTATGTCATGGTCTATGTCGTACATATATCTTATATTAGTTATGTCATTTGAATCCTTAGACATGAAGTTATTATAGTCTTCCACTTGATGAAGATTATGTTTGATATATTCAAACGCTACCTTTAACCAGGTAGTTATAAAGGGTATGATTGGCATAATCGGATTCACATAAAGAAGAATAATAAGCTAAATGGATTTGTCCCTCTTCGGAGAGATGTCAAGCTTGGGCCCCTCGAAGGAATGATGTTGATTAAATGTTTGGCCAAACTCAAATGGATTTATTGGATCAATTCCATTTGGATTATCAACATATTCAGGATCGAGAAAAGTATTGAACAAAACTAGTTGACTTGTTGACCATGACTTGTGTTCAATGACATCGTGGACAAAGGGATTATGATATATCTTATGGATTCATGTTTGGGTCCATTGCCAACTTAGTGTAATCCTAGAGGGTCACACACAATAGAACGAATCTAAAAGGACTTAAATAGAATTATGGGTCGAAGGACCTTTGAGGGATTTTAAGAATTTAGAGGATGAAGCAAGAAAGTCTGGGAATTAGGGTTGGTCCGGGCGGACCCACATAGTGATCCGGGCGGACCTAGTGGGATCCGGCCGGACCTCACTTGTGACCCGGTAGGACCTGCTGGTTTCAGCCTGGGACTTTCCTAAACCGTTTTCTTGCGGTTTTAGACACTTGTTTCCTATTTGGAATAGGTCACATAAGTATTTAAACAGCCTCTATTCGCCGAAAATCAGCCCTAAGTATTATGTTATATTTGTGAGTGCCTCCAAGGGTTTGAGAGGGTTAATTCTTGTTCTAAGATATCCCTAGATTGAAGAACAAGAATACACATACATAATTATTCCATATAGTTCTATACATCATGAAAGCGTGTTTCATGATTTGGTCTAGCAACCAAGATCAAGTGTTCTTGATATTCGTTCGTGGTGTGGATACCGCTAGAGGATGAAACTTATCATCTTCATAGTTTGTGTAACGACCCGAGCCCGCAAGCCTGACCCGCCACATAGGTACCACACACTAGCCCACCAAGCATCTCCTCAATTGGGTCAACCACAGCCCATCACAGGCCTCCAAAAGTCCAATGGATGATTTGATGCTTAGTAGGAGTGTATGGGCCTTCTATATAGCACACTCAATTCCCACATATTTCTGATATGGGATGGGGGATATCACAATCTCCCCCACTCAAACCCTTTCCGTCCCTGGCAAGGTCAATCAATACCCAGATCGTACCTGTCGCGACCCCGAACCCCGCGGGCCCGAGACCGCGAGCTGGACGCCGACTCTAAAACCAAAACTATGAAATACCGAAGTTAAAAATTTCATTTGATACCAAAAGGTGATGATCCAAAGATTTACAAATCCAAGTTTGATAATAACCAAATACAACTATCATAAACTTCCACAAGTTTATGCCCAACAGAATATAAATGTACAATTCTTAATGACGTCATTGTTTGGTACAACTATCCCAAAAAGGTTACACATTTATATAATGTAAACCAACCTATAACAACTTTCCCCAAAAGAATGTATCCACACTCAACGTCCTCTTTCTCGTGATCAGCGAGACTAATCCTTAGCACCTGGGGGGGTTAAGGAAAAACAAAGATAAAAGAAAGGGGGTGAGATAAATCTCAATAAGTTACTAATGCAACTACATGACATGTTATGATACAATAAGTAATAACAACATCAATATCTCATATAACATAGCAATTATCAAATAATAAATAGCAGCGGAAATAAACACATAACAAAGGATATTAGCCAAGGTTTCCAAACCGATACATCCAAATAAAGGATCGCTGCGCAGCTTCAATAATCAACAAATCACATCTTCATAATAGCATGAAAGCCGAAGAGAAAACCCCGGTACCGGAACAATAACCATATGTAGACACCACGCCTTGGACCGCTCACCCCGATTGCACATTTGATCTTGTGTTTCTCCATATTTTAAGTGTTTCTCGTTAGTTTCTGTCACTTCCGTTAAGTTCCTGACTGACTTCGTTAAGTCTAGGGGCTAAACTGAATGACAGGGCTGACTTTCTGGTCCATTCTGTCAAAATTGCCTTCTCTGAGTCGCGCGCCTCCGACAGGAGGAACCAGGCGCGCGCGCCTCCCGCCCCCAAAGCAGGAAGCGCGCACCTCTGGGCGTCAGTTACAGATTTTTGGCCAGGATTCTCTCCCTTGCTCAATTTACAGGATTTTGCCCGGGAAGGATTTCTTGGTGACTGAGTTTTGGCACCAAAAACACCCCTCTTTCACCTATAAAAACCTCTCTTTACCTCCATTTTCAAGGATCGAAAACTTAGACAAAAGATTGAACTTACAAAAACTATACAAGAAATCACTTTCTAAAGGTTCTCCAAGGATCTCATCAAGCAACATTTGAAGTTCTTCAAATTGTAGGTAAAAGTCCATCTTTTCCTTTCTTTTCTACTTCATCTCCTCTCTCTCTCTTTTACTTTAATCAAATGTGCAATCACCCAAATCATTTTGGGACATGACTCTAATGATCACCTCATCTCATTAAGGTTGGTTAAGGGGTTATCTCCTACATTCCAAATCATATTTTAAACCCCCTTTTTATGACTTAAAGAAGAAGAAGAAGAACATTTTCATTCATGTAGATTTTGATCAAGCAAGACCAACTTAAGTTGGGCGAGATGGGTGTTTCGGTACTTCCCATCCCGTAATCTAACCCCCGAACCTCAAAACAAAGAATCTCTGCTTTCGTAATCAAACTTAGGCTATAATCAATAGGTTTTTCTTATGTTCCTCAAAACATAGGTGGAGACTCTAAAACAAGTTAGACATCCTCGGGTAACTCACGCGCTCGAGCCTAAAGCCGTGGTTCCCCCGGGGTATCTACAGTGGCGACTCTGCTGGGGAGTTTTGAGGGTTAAACTTGTATTCTGATCGAAATCTACAACTTTTCTGGGCATTCTGATTCCTGATGGGGGAGGCGCGCGCGTCTGGCCTTTTAAGCCTAAGGCGCGCGCATCCCGCATCAAGAACCAGAATCGCCCGCTTCTTCATGTTCTTTGTCTTCTTCTTCTCCTATTCTGCACTAATCACTTCTGCAGGGGTTACAATATGAACATAGGACCAGGGCAATCCCCTGAGTCCAAAGTCTGACATTCTGACAGGTGTGACCAGAAGCGCGCGCCTTCCATAAGCATTGCGCAATGCGCGCGCGTCCCACATCAACATTCAGAGGCGCACGCTTCTGGGTTGGTTTCCAGAACAGAAACAGGTTTCAGTGACTGAGCAGAACAGTGGGGTGTGGGCATAGTTGCCTGCATCAGAACAGAATTGAACCCTCGGACTATTTTAATTTTGTGTTTTATTTACCGGTCACACGGGTGATTCGGGAGTTTTAATTTATGTGCTTATGTGTTTGTTTTCTTTCTTTCAAAAAAAAAAAAAAAAAAAAAAAAAAAATTTGTCACTTGTTAGACCTCACACTACATGCACATATTCCTATGAACTACTCACTATCGAGTCGCACAAGTCCAACCCCAAACCCGTCGAGGCCCGTCCTAGAAAGTTTCAAGCTCCACCAGACCTTGGCTCTTTCGAAGCGGTAAACCTCAGCCCGTGGCGTAGTTCAAGACTACATGCCGGGGGTGACCTTTGAGCCTCATATTCAAGCCGAGCACAAACCACACAGTTCTAGTTAGGGTCTAACACTCCGTGACTCAAGTCAGTTTCCATGTACGAGATTTCCCTAAACTAATGTCTTCAAATCATACATGCCAACTTATTGAAATGGACGCAATAAAAATCCGTCCCCAAAAGTGGTTATTTTGGACGAAAATAAAAATCCGTCCCCGCATGTATGCTTTACTACATTAATTTAGTTTAATCCCGATACATGTAGGATTCACAAGCGCGATGGAATCCGATGAGTATATGGGACCGCGAGATGGTCTATATACTAGTGTGACGATTCCATTATTTTTTTTAGAAACTCCAAAAGGGATTCATTCCCTCCGACTTATAAAAAAAAAAAAAAAAAAAAAAGAGTCTTTTCTTATGTGGTTCGAGTCGTGTGCCCAACTGTGTGTTCTAAGCCTCTTCATGGACCGCAAGTGTTACTCAATACTGACAAGGGCCTCTTCTGAAATATAGGTTCAATTGGTACTTACAGAGTCTACCGGGATTCAGCAAATCGGTTAGTCCGTGAAGAGATCACTCCAACAGCTCCAACATCAACCATGACCGGCAGCAGCAACACCATGTCTCTCGAACAGCTCTCAACTATGGTCCAACTCCTCCAAGAGCAAGTCTCCACCCTTAACAAGGAGGCACAAATCAAAGACAACATTTGGCAATCCCACCTCGACAGCCAAAGGGAGGCCCACGAGGCCGAGATGGAGGTAATGAAAGAAAAGCTCACTAACGTTGCCAAGGGGAAGAACAAGAACAATGATGATGAATCCGAGTGGACCGAGGGTTTGTTCAAAAGTCCGTATGTCAACACCCGCACCAAGAAAATGGGGGAACCAAGTTCCGAGAACAATGAGCCCAAAATGGTGGATTCTATCATGGCCTACATCGACCAAAAATTCAATGGGCTCAACATGGGGAAAGGCTCCGACACAAGCCTTTATCAATCATCCATCCTCATGAGTACTATGGCCGCTCTTCCCGATAAGTTCAAGATGCCCGACATAAGCAAATTCAAGGGAAACTCTTGTCCCATGGCTCACATTGAGACTTATATTTGGGCAATGGTTCCGAAGAAGGTCTCTCCCAAGGTGATGGCTCAATGCTTCCCTCTCACTCTCGAGGGGGCGGCAAAAGATTGGTATGCTACTCTCCCGCTCACTGTCCGTCTTGATTGGGACTCCGCCATACTTGCCTTCAAGAACCAATACCAAGGCAACACCACTCACCGGCCCACAAGGAAAGAGCTAGAGAACACTACTCAACGAGACAATGAGTCCTTCATCGACTTCACAAGGAGATGGAATGATAAACTCTCTGAAATTGTTGAGAGGCCAAACACAAAAGAGCAAATGGACATCTTTCTCAAGTGTCTCAAGATTGATCTCCGCACCCACCTAAGTGGGGCTTGCTACTCCGACTTCTCCCAAATGTATGAGGCGGGGGTACGCATGGATGACTTGCTCAAGGAGATTAAGAAGGCCACTCCTACTTACCGCTATAAGGCCGCTTCCAACTCCACAAAAGAGGCCTCGGTCAACACCGTCACTATTGACAAGGGGAATTACAAAAGGGTTCCTCCACCTCAAGGGAAGAAGTCCCGAAGTGACCGTGTCTACACGCCTTTCCAAGGCATGACTCAAACCGAAGTGTTCGAGGTCCTCAAGGCAAAGGGTCAAGTTACACCCGTGCAAGGGTACCAACCCAAGACGATCCACCCCAATCATGCTCACCACAAATATTGTGGCTACCACCAATATAGTGGCCACACCACCGAGGATTGTTTCGTTCTCCGCAATTTCATTCAAGATCTCATAGATAAGAAAGAATTTGTAGTGACTGATGATGAGCATGTCAATGTAATAGAGATAGGAGAACTCGAGGGGACCACCCATTCAATCCCATTTGTGAATGGGGGCCCCAATGTTATGAATAAACTTGACAATTCTTGTTATGTAGTGACTTACGATGAGGTAATGAGGGAAGTACTAGAGAATAGGAAAAAGAAGCAAGATGGGAACGTCAACATGCTAACTCGATCCGGTCGAGTCATAGCAGGCAAACCCTTCCACTTCCGCACCGAGCTCCTCTTCTCAAAGGCCGCAAGCTCGCAACACTCCCGAAGATCCTCTACTTGTCCAACTCAAGAAAACTCAAGCCAACATCTCTATTTGGGACCTCATCGCATCCTCAAAGAAACACCGAGATCTTGTCATCCACAATCTCGATGATACATCAGTTTCTCCCGATACTACTCCCGAGGACCTCACGGCAATGATTGGTCACATTCATTTTGGCAACGTCATCACCTTTGCCGATATGGACCTTCCACCATTTGGTTCTGACCACAACGAAGCTATTTACCTCAAGGTACGAGCAAGGGGGAGGCCCGTCTCAAGAGTCTTAGTGGACGGTGGTTCTGCACTCAATCTCATGCCTGCAGAATCATGGGCATACTGGGGCTTAAGGATTCCGATTTGAAGCCTTCTACTCAAGTAATCCGAGGTTATGACAGCACCGCCCGTACAGTCATGGGTATGATCGAAATAGACATCGAGTTTGGAAGCATGGTCATGTCCGTTCCATTCCAAGTGCTTGATATCCCAGCCTCGTTCAACTTACTTTGGGACGACCATGGATTCACAGTGCTAATGCCGTACCATCAACTCTCCACCAATGTGTCAAGATCCGAAATGGTGATGAAATAGTGACCGTCATGGCTGAAATCTCTATCCACAGAAAAGGTGAGCCCGTCCACCAAGTTCAGCATGGTTACCAGACTCCACTCTCTCCGGCGTCTCAATCAACGCCATTGACAAGAAGGGGGAAACGGATCATGGACCCCCAGCAATCACAAAGTCCTCCGCATGATGAGGAATATGGACTACTTCCCTGGTTTAGGCTTAGGGAGATGTCAACAAGGAATCCTACATCCCGTGCAAGTCCCATTGTCAAAACACATTCGGTTTGGGGTACAGCCTCCAAGAAGACTTGAAACAAGAGCAAACAATCAAGAAACGAAAAGGCCCGAGCTCGTAAAGAAGGCCTTCGTACGAAGTCCCTAATCTAAGGCCTTACGCAAGACGTTGAATGGTTATTTTGTCGCCAAGGGAAGACGTTCCATACATGATCTTTCCCGAGCCATGGGTTACAATAAGGTGTCAAGAAGCCCGGCCTCGAAATCTTCTCCGATTGTGAGATCCAGAAATCAAAGGGAACCAATCCCATGTCGCCCCGTGAATGGTGGGGAGGAAGATGACTATAGAATCCGAGACAGAAATCACCGTGGGGGAAGAACTGACAGATTTAGCCTCCATGTTCGAAGAGCTTGCCATGATGAATGAAGCCAAGTTAACGCCATCCATGACACAGTCATCATAAACAAGACTCTCAGTGAGATCCTGCCAAGCTCCGAGCCGATCAACAATTGGTATTCAACGAAAGGGCCCGTGGTATCCGAGGATTCTTAGTCCAAGAAATGGGTGCATACCCCGCACAGCAACAAAGGAAGAGCAGCTCACACTTACTTTCGAGTCCGAGAGTATCTCTAATACCCTCACCCAAGAGGATTTGGAAGCCATAGCCGAGCGTGTGTTTCCTTTCTTTGCTAATGAAAAATTTGATATTTCTTAGTACCCTGAGATTGCAAACATCATAAATGATGAATTAACTAATAATGAACTTAATGAACAAGTTAATAACGATTCAAATTATGATGAAATAGACCACGAAAACATAACATACTTAAATGAACTTGCTCAACAAGTCCGTAGTCGTGGTGAGAATGGTCCAAAGGCTGACGAAGAATTGCATGTTGTTAATCTGGGTACCGAAGAAGAGCCAAAAGAAACTAAGATTGGAAGCTTCTTCAAAGGGGACGACAGAGACAGATTGACTGCACTACTACGGGAGTTTATGGATGTGTTCGCATGGTCATACAAAGACATGCCGGGTTTGGATAGAAAGGTAGCAGAGCACAGGATTCCGATCAGAGAAGATGCCAGGCCAGTAAAGCAGAAGCTCAGAAAGATCAAGCCAGAATGGTCTCTGCAGGTCAAAGAAGAGATTGAGAAGCTCCTCAGTGTGGGTTTCATCAAGGTTATCGAGTATCCGACATGGTTAGCCACATTGTGACAGTCAGGAAGGCAAACGGCAAGGTTCGAGTTTGTGTAGACTTCCGGGATTTAAACAAAGCTTCCCCAAAGGATGATTTTCCACTCCCTAATATCGACATGCTGGTCGACTCCACTGCTGCCTATGAGGTTCGCTCATTCGTGGATGGGTTCGCTGGGTACAATCAGATTCTCATGGCCGAAGAAGATCAACATAAGACAGCCTTCACAACACCGTGGGGTACCTTTTGCTACACAGTCATGCCATTTGGGTTAAGAAACGCTGGGGCTTCCTACCAAAGAGCCGTGACAGACTTGTTCCACGATATGATTCACAAAGAAATCGAGGTCTATGTGGACGACATGATCATTCACTCCAAAGGGACCGATGGTCAACATTTAATCGATCTCCGCAAGTTCTTCGAAAGGCTTCGTCAATACAAGATGAGGCTCAACCCTGCAAAGTGCACGTTCGGAGTTATCCGAGGCAAAGTTCTTGGTTATATGGTCACTGAAAGGGGAATTGAAGTAGACCCCTCCAAAATCAAGGCAATCATTGACATGCCTCCTCCAAAGACGCAGAAAGAGATTAAAGGTTTCATGGGCAGACTACAATACTGTAGATACCCCGGGGAACCACCGCTTGGCTAGAGCAGTGAATTATCCTAGGATGTCTAACTTGTTTTAGATTTGTTTAGAGTTGCCACCTATGTTTTTTAAGGAACATAAGAAAACCTAAGAAAATAGCCTAATTTATGTACAAAACCAGAGATTCGGGAGAGAAGGGTTCGGGGTTAGGTGACGGAGTGGGAAGTAGTTAAACACCCACTTCGCCCGGCTTAAGCCGGTCTTGCTACTTTTGGTGTTCTAATATTTACATGTCCTTCAATTTTTAAATAGAAATGTGCTAACAATTATAATGAAAAGAAAAGGGAAAAAGAATGATTTTATTGATTTAATGCTAAATATTACATGTAATAATTATGCTAGACAATTACATGAAGAGATGAAAATGGTGAATTAAAATGTAGTTTGGAATGTTGGGATGTAACCTTGGTCAAACTTCAATAGTGAAGTGGCCTTTTGATTGTATCCCTTTTTATGGAGATTGCATACTCACTTAGAAGAGATGAGAATATGAAGAAAGGAAATAAGACTTAGAATTTAGAAGAAGAGAATAAACCTTGTACCTTATGCTTGAACGGAGAAGAACCAAATCTTTGTGTTGACCACTTCTTGAAAAATAGACTTTTGTGTGTTTTTGAAGTATTTTTGTGTTAAGAAATCATCCTCCCTTTCATGATGGAATGAAAAGGTTTATATAGGTGTTGGAGAAGTGTTTGTGGTCACAAAGATGGCCATTCCCCGGATCAAGCCAAGGCATAATGGTCTTGGGGGTTACAAATCAGAAAAGGAGGGAAATTTGGCAAAATCTGAGATTCTGGAAGCGGGAAGCGCGCGCTTCCCACCCCCCCTATGGGAGGAGCAAGCCTCCCACAAAGGAGGGCAAAGGCATGCGCATCCCAGCTTCAGGAAATTCATATTTCAGCCCAAAAGTTAACCCTGTTATGCAGTTAAGCCCCAAAACTAACGGAATTAGTCCAAAAACTTAACGAACATCACGAAAGTCAACGAAAATAAATGAAACAAAGACTCAAGGTTGACTTTGTCACTTAGTCAAATCCAAGACTAACGGAGTAAGTCAAGAACTCAACGGAAAGTAACAAAATTTAACGGAAAGTAACAAAACATAACAGAAGAGAGGAAGATAGAGAATGTGTATGCAATCGGGACATGAGAGGTCCAAGGCGGGGTGTCTACAGAGCCCCTCGGCGACGTGGATTGTGAAGAAAAACGCGTCGACGAAAGAAAGACAACCGTCGAGGACATCGACAAGAGAAAACAAAGACTCGATAAAGCAGGAATTTGAAATTACAAAGGATAGAAATGCGCTCCTGTGTGAGCGACTTTTGCTGATGGAAGAGGTATGGTGATTTGAGCGGTCCCCATGGACCAAAGTTGCTGTTCGAAGCCGCACTTGCTGTATGCTGTTTGAAGCCGCACTTGCTTGCTGTTTGAAGCCGCACTTGCTGTATGCTGTTTGAAGCCGCATTTGCTTGCTGTTTGAAGCCGCACTTGCTGTATGCTGTTTGAAGCCGCATTTGCTTGCTGTTTGAAGCCGCACTTGCTTGCTGTTTGAAGCCGCATTTGCTTGCTGTTTGAAGCCGCACTTGCTGTATGCTGTTTGAAGCCGCATTTGCTTGCTGTTTGAAGCCGCACTTGCTGTATGCTGTTATGTGTGTGTTTTGCAAATATACGTGCTTGTGCAAGAAGATGCATGAAGAGAGAAATTGTGCTCATGGTGTGATGAGATTTTGGAACACCCTTGCAATGAGAGAGAAGTAAGAATGTAAAGAGTGATCTTGTGTGCGGTGTGATTTTGAGGAAAGCGTCGGATGTATTCATACCTTCACTTACCATTGCCGCTTGAGTGGAGATGGATTCCAGATGTCCGCGGAGGATGCTTTGATGGAGAATGTCCATTCTTTAGATGTTGATGAGAGAATGCCCTTGATGTTGGGTTGGCGAGATGGTACTCTGGACGATGGGTTGGTCGTGCCAAAAGGCTGCCTACGTATCCCTTTAAGAGAATCAGACCAGCGTAGTTCAAGGATGATGGAGAATGCTGGAGGAGAAGCTAGGAGCAAAGCAAAGTAAAGCGCATACTTTTACACATAGAAGGAGAAAAAGGAAAAGAAAAATCTCTTTTTTTTTTTTTTTTTTTTTTTAGAAAGGAAAGAATATGCACACATGTGAGGAAAAGATTTTTTTTGGTTCGTGGGTGAACCATTTTAACCATTGTGTGCTTGTGAAGCCAACCCAAGATCAAGTCATGTTCAGTCGAAGTCCGGATTGCCTCGCTTGAATTCTGTCGTTGTTGCTGTAGTGTCCAACGAAATTGATGTCTAGCCCCAAGAGATTTGTCGATTATGGGGATCCAAAAGGTATTTGATGCCGAGATAAGGGGTTGCTGATTGTAAAGCTCCTAGAATGCCTTTGATGCCAAACTTTGAGTGGCTTGCATAGTCCCAAGATAAATCAGTTCTTGGCCCATTCAAATAAATCGCCTTTTGTTGTTGGCATGACCAAATCCCAAGAGTAGATTATTGATACCAAGCCTCGAGAGATTGCAAAGCCCCAAATGTCATGGACTTCTTGTTTGCGAGCTTCAAGACGGTGGAGTGTGAAGACCTTTTGATGTAAATCCCCAAATTATCTTGTGATCGGTTCGGCATTGAGAGCGGATGTACCGTTTGGTAGAATTTTTGATAGAGATCTCCTTCTTGCTCTTACTGGGGAGATGAATGGCCTCATTGTGGTTGATACCCAAATGGCGGAGGGCTTATGTCAAAGGATGCAGTAATGTCTTGCGGTGCCGTCGAGGTCGCGGAGGATAAGGTCTTGGTGTGATAAAGTCCCAAATGAGTATGCTTGCTTGACTCTTCTTGGGTTGAACTAATGACGGATCTTCAGATGCAACTAGTGCTGTGGCCCAACTTTATCTGAGCTGCACCTTGTGCTTTTGATCTTGGAGAAGGGGGTGCTGAATTGCAGAAACATTGGGATTGGCCGTGGCATTTCCCGCTATAACCCTGTTTTGATTAGAGTTTAGCATATTGAATCTTTTTCCTTTTCTCTAAGACTTCCTTCAAAATCTCGCTGTGAGTTCTAACAAAAATCATCAACTTCATTCATAACATCGGAGTCTTCATTTGAAACCAAGAGGCCTTTGACTTGAAGTGTTGAGAGACCTTTGAAGCTTGATCTCTTTCATGGAGCCATAAGACTACTCCACATTGCACTTGCTCGAGTATTGTTGCCCAAAAGACTGTCGGTCGCGAAGCCCTAATACTGCCCTTTGCTTGAATTATTGTAATGCCGTAGCCCAAAAGATTGTAGATTGCGAAGCCCGTTGAGACTTTCGGTGCTGAATTGAGGAATCTTCCAATGTTGCACATGACTTGACTGGGGATACTGCTGGGGAGTTAATTGCTCTTTGCCGAGGGAGCCTTTAAGACTTGACCGTAGCCCCTAGAGTGCCATCATTGATTGCGAGAAAGGTCCATCCTTGATTGGGGGAACGAGCACGGGCACACGCGACAAGAGGGCTTTTTGACATCCCTTTTGGGAGACTTTGAGGATAGTCTCACACATCTTTCTCGAACATAGCCTCTAGGGCGTATTGATTGTCAAGTGAAGCAAAAGAATCCTTTGTTCTTGAGTCACATAGCCCCTAGGGCGTCACCATATATTGAGCAAAGCAAGAGTGCCTCGTCCTCGTGTGAGGGAATAAACATGAGAGGATATGGAAAGAGCTACTCCATTTCTCGGGAGCCTTTCGGCGTACTTTAGAAGCACATACGTGAAGAAGCCTTGAAAACTGAGACACATGTTGTTGCTATTTGCTGCCCAAGCCAATTGACTAGCTAGGGATTATTTGTGCAACCTCGTGCCCTTTTATGATGGGCTTGTTCTCGGATGGATCTTGGTAACCACGGGCCTTCTTTTCATGAACCAAAAATGCACACTGCTGGAGAATGATGCCGATAACCCAAGACAACCTTTGATGGTGCTTTATCTTGTCGAGCCTTTGCAATCCCAAAGTTGACTCGGTGGGGAATTGACTTGCTGAGGAGATTCAATGTAGAACTTGTCTTCTTTAGAGGCCGGGATCTCCATTTCTCTTTCCCTTCTCTCTCTCACTCTCTCATCATTTTTTTTTTATGACGCACCCTGTTTTTTGCCTAGACCGCCCTTTCGGGTTTTCAATCTAGCGGGCATCTCTTTTGCGTCTTCATCATTTTTTTTTTTTGACTCAATTGATGAGGAAGTGTGCATTGACTCTAGCTGAGGAGATAAGACATGTGATTTTGCGGTGGAGACCTTTTGTCACTAAAGATGAGTGACATTGACTCGACTAGGGAAGTGTCCCTAGTATTGACATGTATTTTTTATTGAATTGAATGACTCGCGAAGGCAACTAAGTCATTAAGAGAGAAGAGAAAGAAAGCCCCAATTTGATTGCAAGAAATTGGGAGTACGCAGAAAGAATAGAAGTCCCTAGACTCGACAAGGAGCGCGAAATGATTCCAAATCTAAGAAAGTTGTTCAATCTTTTGGTGATTAATTCATTGGCAAATGAATCGTACAAAGATGTCTTGACAAGTTCGAGATGAAGGCCAATCACCATAACGCGCTAGGGCTAAACATATCTTCTTTCTTGCATGAGACCGGACCCGCAGGTTGCCTACGTTCCTCCAGTGTAGAGGCTCAGGTCACCGTAGTTCTTGTGGATTCTCCATTCTTCGGGATGGAATTGTTGCTTCGTCCTTCGTTGGTGGATCTTGATGTGAACTTCTTTGATTGAGGGGGATTTTTTTTTTTTTTTTTTTTTTTTTTTTGTGCTCTAACTTTTGCCTAGGTTGATTTGATGATTTCAACCTAGCGAGCTTTTTTTTTCTTTTCTTTTTTTTTTTTTTTTTTTTTTTTTATCCCCCTTTGAAAACTTTGCTTGACTTCTTCATGATTGTTGCTCCACCTTGTTTGTCTTGGCTTCGTCGTTGATGTTGGCGTCGATGTTTAGCCCCTAGGCGTTCAAGTGATGGCCTTGTTCTAAAACTTGTTTAGACATATTTTCATCATTTTGTCAAGAATTAGATCGAACAACTTGGAAGAGTGTATAAGGACAAGAACGACTTTTATTTGATAAGAAGACTCGACACTTAACATGGGACGAGAGAAAACATTAATGCACACAAAAGAGGACTTTTGACTCTTTTTTTTTTTTTTTTTTTTTTTTTTATTCCTACTACTAGGTAGAGAAAGAGAAACGGAGATTATTATCATCGTCCTCTTTGTTGAAGCCCCATTTCAAACCAAGCCACTCCTTTGATGAGTTGCTCTTCACCCACGGTAAATTCGCCGTTGTCGATCAAATCTTGGATGATGTTTCGGAGAAAGAAGCACCCTTCGGTAGTGTGGCCACTATGCTCGTGGTAGCCGCACCATTCACCATGTGCATGATTCTTCGGTATCGTCTTCGGCTTGTACCCCTCCAAAGGTTTGATCTTCCCTCTTGCCACCAAAATTTCAAATGCCTCGGCTTGGGTTACTCCTTGAAGAGGAGTGAAAACTCGGTTGTTGGTGGTACCTTTGTAGCTTTTGAGGGTCGGGCCACTTGAGCATGCTTTACCATTGAACTTTGCTTTGCCGTCGGTGAGCTCTTGCAACGGGCTTTGAGTTCGGAAACCTCTTCCCTGTGAATTCTTCTTTCATAATCAAGACGGGCCTTGAGTTCGGAAACCTCTTCTTTGTGAATCCTCTTGTCGATATCGAAACGGGCTTGCCACAAATTGTCTTTACGGCGGGCATCCTCGACAATCCTATCCATTTGTTCCCCCATTGATTTCATTACGTTGAGTAACCCTTCGTTGGACATGAAATCATTTCCACCGTTGTTGTTGTTGCCGTTGGAAGCCATTGGACCTATTGAAAGAGCACGGTTGATCTTAGATTGGCCCCACAAACACCTTTTGGATAAAATGAATTAACCCACAAACAAGGAAAAGACTCAACCACATGAGGAAAAAACGACTCTTTTTTTTTTTTTACAAAGTCGGAAGGACGTGGTCCTTTTGGGGTTTCTAGAAAAATAGTGGAATCGTCACACTAGTATATAGACCTTCTCGCGGTCCCATATACTCATCGGATTCCACCACGCTTGTGAATCCTACATGTGTCGGGATTAAACTAAATTAATGTAGTAAATCATACATGCGGGGACGGATTTTTATTTTCGTCCAAAGTAACCACTTTTGGGGACGGAGTTTTATTTCGTCCATTGCAACAAGTTGGCATGTATGATTTGAAGACATTAGTTTAGGGAAATCTCGGCACATGAAAAACCGACTTGGTCACGGAGTGTTAGACCCTAGACTAGAATTGTGTGGTTTGTGCTCGGCTTGAATATGAGGCTCAAAGGTCACCCCCGGCATGTAGTCATGAACTACGCCACGGGCTGAGGTTTACCGCTTCGAAAGAGCCAAGGTCGAGTGGAGCTTGAAACTTTCTAGGACGGGCCTCGACGGGTTTGGGGTTGGACTTGTGCGACTCGATAGTGAGCAGTTGATAAGAATATGTGCATGTAGTGTGAGGTCTAACATGTGACAAAACATTTTTTTTTTTCAAAAGAAATAAAAAAAAAAACAAATAAGCACATAATTACAACTTTCGAATCACCCGTGTGACCGATAAAAATAAACAGAAAGTAAAAACTGTTTTGTGCAGGCCCGGTGCCCACACACTGTCAAAACCACTCTGTTTTGTGCTCTGTTCTGTTTCTGGAAAATGCCCAGAAGCGCGCGTCTCAGGGAAGTGATGTGGGAAGCGCGCGCATTGCGCAATGAATATGGGAGGCGCGCGCATCTGGGATACCTGTCAGAATGTTAGAAGAAACTGCGGACTCAGGGGATTGCCCTGGTCCCAAATTATGTAACTTTCCCCTGCAGAAACTTGTTAGCACAGAAATATGGAATTGAAGGACAAGAAAGGAGGCGGGCGATTCTGGTAATAAGGGTCGGACGCGCGCGCTTGAGGCCAAGAAGGCCGGAGGCGCGCGCTTCCTACCCTTTTTACCAGAATGCCCAGAAAACAGAATAAAAGAACACAAAAAATGAAAACGCAAGTTTAACCCTCTAAATCATCCCCAGCAGAGTCGCCACTGTAGATACCCCGGCGAACCACCGCTTGGCTAGAGCGGTGAATTATCCTAGGATGTCTAACTTGTTTTAGATTTGTTTAGAGTCGCCACCTATGTTTTTAAAGGAACATAAGAAAACCTAAGAAAATAGCCTAATTTATGTACAAAACCAGAGATTCGGGAGAGAAGGGTTCGGGGGTTAGGTGACGGAGTGGGAAGTAGTTAAACACCCACTTCGCCCGGCTTAAGCCGGTCTTGCTACTTTTGGTGTTCTAATATTTACATGTCCTTCAATTATTTAAATAGAAATGTGCTAACAATTATAATGAAAGAATGATTTTATTGATTTAATGCTAAATATTACATGTAATAATTATGCTAGACAATTACATGAAGAGATGAAAATGGTGAATTAAAATGTAGTTTGGAATGTTGGGATGTAACCTTGGTCAAACTTCAATAGTGAAGTGGCCTTTTGATTGTATCCCTTTTTATGGAGATTGCATACTCACTTAGAAGAGATGAGAATATGAAGAAAGGAAATAAGACTTAGAATTTAGAAGAAGAGAATAAACCTTGTACCTTATGCTTGAACGGAGAAGAACCAAATCTTTGTGTTGACCACTTCTTGAAAAATAGACTTTTGTGTGTTTTTGAAGTATTTTTGTGTTAAGAAATCATCCTCCCTTTCATGATGGAATGAAAAGGTTTATATAGGTGTTGGAGAAGTGTTTGTGGTCACAAAGATGGCCATTCCCCGGATCAAGCCAAGGCATAATGGTCTTGGGGGTTACAAATCAGAAAAGGAGGGAAATTTGGCAAAATCTGAGATTCTGGAAGCGGGAAGCGCGCGCTTCCCACCCCCCCTATGGGAGGAGCACGCCTCCCACAAAGGAGGTCAAAGGCGTGCGCATCCCAGCTTCAGGAAATTCATATTTCAGCCCAAAAGTTAACCCCGTTATGCAGTTAAGCCCCAAAACTAACGGAATTAGTCCAAAAACTTAACGAATATCACGAAAGTCAACGAAAATAAATGAAACAAAGACTCAAGGTTGACTTTGTCACTTAGTCAAATCCAAGACTAACGGAGTAAGTCAAGAACTCAACGGAAAGTAACAAAAGTTAACGGAAAGTAACAAAACATAACAGAAGAGAGGAAGATAGAGAATGTGTATGCAATCGGGACATGAGAGGTCCAAGGCGGGGTGTCTACAAATACATCAGTCGGTTTGTGCACCAACTCACTTCCATGTGCGAGCCAATCTTCAAGCTACTCAAGAAGAATGTGGCTCTAGAATGGACCGACGCGTGCCAAGAAGCCTTCGACCAAGTGAAGCATTACTTGACGTGCCCTCCTGTTCTAGTTCCGCCGCACAAGGAGAAACCTATGTTGCTCTATCTCACTGTCAATGATGAAGCCCTAGGGGCTATGTTAGCACAAGAGCGACGAGAGTCCACAAAGGAGAACGCCATTTATTTTGTCAGTCGCCGATTCCAAGGAGGCGAAAAGAATTACTCTGTCTTAGAGAAGTCATGCGCAGCATTGGTTTGGGTCACTCAAAAGCTCAAATACTATATGGAAGCTTTTCCGATCAAGCTAGTAGCAAAGGTTGACCCGCTCCGCTACATCTTCGAGAAGCCTTTCATGTCAACAAGAATAGCTAAATGGTACTTCATGCTCGCCGGCTACGATATCACTTACGTCACACTAAAATCAGTCAGGGGGAAAGTGTTCAGTGACCAGCTTGCCGAATTCTCGTGTGACGAAGTGAAGGGGGAAGATGTACAGTTCCCCGACGAGCATTTAACTTGTACTGCAACCGAGGAAATTAAGTGGCAACTTTTTTTCGATGGCGCCGCCAATAAACACGGTTTTGGCATAGGGGTATTGCTTCTCGATCCAAAAGACATCTACACTCCCATTGCCATCCGCCTGGAATTCGAAGCTACCAACAACATTGCCGAGTACGAAGCATGTATAGCGGGGCTCGAAGCAGCTCTCGACAGAAACATCACAGAACTAGAAGTATTCGGCGACTCTTTACTCCTTATCAATCAGCAATCGGGTAAATGGCGAACCCAAGACCCGACTCTCCAACAGTATGGTCAGCACCTTGAAGAACTGGTTGAACAATTCCAAAAGATCACTTTCAACTACCTACCAAGGGATAAGAATCACTTCGCCGATGCACTGGCCACTATAGCTTCATTAGTCGAAATGTGCAAAGGGAAAATGGTGAAGCCCTTCAAAATTGCTCGAAGGAACAGTCCGGCATATTGCATGAGTATCGAGATTAACGAGATGCAAACAAACTCTCCGTGGTATTCGGATATCATGAACTTCCTCAAAGAAGGCACTTATCCCGAGAATAGCAATAAGAAGTCTCAAGCAGCTCTGCAAAGGATAGCCTCTCGGTACGTACTGATTGGGGACCGAGTCTATAAAAGGCACCACGACGAGATCAATCTCTTATGCGCCAATGAGGCCGAAGCTCAAGAGATAATGTGTGAAGTGCACGAAGGAGAATGTGGACCCCACATGAATGGGTTTATGCTAGTCAAGAAGATACTTCGCATTGGTTACTATTGGAGCACTATGGAACGAGACTGTATCGAGAAAGTCAAAAGGTGTGCCAAGTGCCAATTTCACGCTAATCTGCAACATGCTCCACCCTCACAACTTTACAACATGGTCACACCTTGGCCTTTCTCTTGTTGGGGGATAGACATCATCGGTAAAATTCATCCTGCTGGAAGCAATGGGCAGTCATTTGTCCTAGTGGCAGTCGACTACTTCACAAAGTGGGTCGAAGCACAAGCTTATCGAACCCTCAACGCCAAGAAAGTGGCCGAATTTGTAAAGATTAATATCATGTGCCGATACGGCGTGCCTCATGAAATCATTTCCGACAACGGCTCTCACTTTGAGAAAGAAATGGACGCACTTTTGGTAGAATACAAGATCACCAAGCACAAGTCATCTCCTTACCGTCCCCAAGCAAATGGCGCGGTCGAAGCAGCAAATAAAACCATCGAGACAATCGTCAAGAAAATGGCCTCAAGAGGAAGGGATTGGCCCGAGAAGCTACCATTAGCATTGTGGGGCTACCGCACATCAATACGGTCCGCAACAGGAGAAACTCCTTATGCATTAGTCTATGGTTCTGAAGCCGTACTCCCTATCGAACTTGAAGTCCCATCTCTACGGGTCCTCCTCGAGAATCAAGTCAACGAGGTCGACTGGATGCAAAGTCGATATGAACAACTAGCCTTGCTCGACGAGAAAAGGTTAAGAGCACTCGAACGCACAAGGGCGTATCAGCAAAGGATGGCAAGAGCTTTCAACAAAAGGTGAAGCCTCGAAACATCAATGTGGGAGATTTGGTTTTAAGAAAACATCCTCCTAATGCCATGAATCCCCTGGGGAAATGGGGACCCTGATTGATCGGTCCATACGTGGTCAAAAGATACTAAGCGGTGGTGCAGTCCGGCTCGTGGATTTAGATGGTGACCAGCTGCCAAAGGAGGTCAACCTCGACAAGCTCAAGAGGTTCTACGCTTAACAAACAAAGACCATAAAAAAAAAAAAAAAAAAAAAAAAAAAAAAAAAAAAAATCGCTCGCTAGGTTGAAAACCCGCAAGGGCGGCCTAGGCAAAAATTAGAGCACGTGCAAAAAGAAGCCCGCTAGATTGAAAACCCGAAAGGGCGGTCTAGGCAAAAAACAGGGTGCACATAAAAAAAAAAATGGTCTTTGTTTGTTTGAACTACGAAGACCTGAGCCTCCCAACTGGAGGAACGTAGGCGACCTTCGGGTGCGGTCTGAAACATATCAAAAATACCCAATTCACTTCAAATAACAAAATGCAATTCTTATTCATTCAATGAATTATTCAAATCATTACAATGGATTTATTGAGCAACAAAAGAAATCAAAATACTAAATCCTAAAACAAAGTGGTCTAATTGCAATCTCTTAGGGTACTAAGAAAAATCCAATTTTCTCTTAGCTTTCAAAGGACCACCCGATCGTCTCTCAATCCTTTTCTTCTTGGGTAACGAAGGAGCACTAATACGCACCGATACCTTCTGTGTTGCGACACGTCTCCTAGCATAAAAGTCATCCAAAGGAGTACCGAAAGGGTCAGCAAGAATGTTACTCGAATCAGCAGCAGCCTCCCTATATCTCAAAGTGCTGCTAGGCTCAAAACCCTTTCCCAACAGCTCGACACGAAGCACATCAACCCAAGTGATGCCACGGTAAAGGGTGCCAAATAAATAATCCAAGTAGCTCTCGGGAAGGAAGACACTCCCCCGATGCAGAGGAGCAAAAGCCCAACGGTTGCGGTCATCTCCCCAAGCCGACTGAAGCTCACTCTAGAAGTCAGAACCCATGTAAGCAACTGGACGAAGCATTCCGCCCCTCGGAAAAGGAATTGTCTGTTGGCGACCGAACTGCCGCAGAGCCCGCTCTGGCTGGTAAAATGAAGAATCTCTCAAACCGGGTACAACCACGTGCTGAAAACCGAGAGTCCACTCCACAAAAGGATGAAGACCCCAAGAAGAAAGACACCACTCAATATCAACGGTCACCCGAGAGGCAAAGAATTTCTTCCAATCATCTTCAGATAAATCCCGGATCAACAACTTCCTCCTATGAACAGCAAAAGGAGACAAATCACCATCCAGAGAATAAATCCTGAAGTGTTCTCGGAGCCATATGGTCAAGAGAAAAGGGCTTCCCCGACACATCTTGCCCGTCCTATGTAACTCATCAAGGCCGTGCAACGTCTCCCCTACAATAAGAGGGATTACACTAAATTACTGCTCCTTAGCTTGCAAAATAATCTCAGCCAACTGCACGTCCGCAGTCCCGAAGGGTGTAACAAATAGTACTTCGCTGAAGAGACAAACGGCCATGGCATTCCTTTTGAAAGATTGAACCACCGGGTCCTCCGAGTGTAAACTGAAGAACATCGGCAACTCAGTTATATCAATCACGGTACCGTGCAACATCTTCCTCACGTCCTCAACAGGGAGATTCAATAACTCAACCCAAGAGTCGATGGCACCACGGTGATATTTAGGGACGGCAATCCGACCGGCCAAAGGCATGCCAAGTATGGCCCCGAAATCGTCAACAGTCGGCACCATTTCATTAGCTGAAAGGTTGAAAGTATGGCTGTCGCAATCCCAGAAAGCCACGGCAGCTCTCAACAAATCCCAATCCGGTTTCAACGTCCGCAAGGTGAAAAGAATTCGGAACCCGAAGTCTTTAATGAAGGCCTTCTTGGGATGGGTCTTGAAAGAATACACAAAAGTGCCCAAGTCCTTTTCATACTCACTAACAACCTTGGCATCAAGGGCAAAAGAATTGGAAGCCATGGAAAATGTGGATCACAAGCAAAGTTAAGCAATAATATGATGTTCAAAAATGGCAGAAAGGAGCTGTGAGAATCAAGTGGTCGAACAGAAGATGATATTATAGCTGTTGGGCTTCTTTTGGCCAGCAAATGTCAAGCCGGAATTTCGCCTCCCAGACGCGCGCGCCACCCGACAGCAGACTCAAATGCGCGCGCACCTCAATCCCACAAAGGAAGGCGCGCACCTCCCAGGTCTAGATCACCTCAGAGAAGGACCTTGTCAGAGATCTCCGGCCTAAACCAAGGCACAACCCCTGTCCTCGGACACCCAGTTGGGCACACCTTCTTCCGGTCCGCCCTTAAGGCATGTCAAAAAATTGAAAGTAGGATAAAAACTCCCACTCAAAAGTAGGCCGTCCTCCCACGGATTCCGAACTCCCCAAGTTCTGTCACGGGTGCCACACCCCCCTCAAGAGTCAATCTCAACATTTCATCCCCAGCAGGAACATTTTTCTAGTCGTGGTCAACTGTGCCCGCACCCCACAATTCAAAAAGTCAAGTGGGACTCCAAGTGGCACGAGACTTCAAAGCAATATTTCATCAAACGGATTCACTAACGGATTCGTCAACAAGGGTTCACCAACGGACTCATCCAAGGGATTCACTAACGGATTCATCAAACGGAATCACTAACGGATTCGTCAACAAGGGTTCACCAACGGACTCATCCAAGGGATTCACTAACGGATTCATCAAACGGATTCACTAACGGATTCGTCAACAAGGGTTCACCAACGGACTCATCCAAGGGATTCACTAACGGATTCATCAAGCGAATTCACTAACGGATTCGTCAAAAAGGGTTCACCAACGGACTCATCCAAGGGATTCACTAACGGATTCATCAAACGGATTCGCTAACGGATTCGTCAACAAGGGTTCACCAACGGACTCATCCAAGGGATTCACTAACGGATTCATCAAACGGATTCACTAACGGATTCGTCAACAAGGGTTCACCAACGGACTCATCCAAGGGATTCACTAACGGATTCATCAAGCGGATTCACTAACGGATTCGCCAACAAGGGTTCACCAACGGACTCATCCAAGGGATTCACTAACGGATTCATCATGCGAATTCACTAACGGATTCGTCAACAAGGGTTCACCAACGGACTCATCCAAGGGATTCACTAACGGATTCATCAAACGGATTCACTAACGGATTCGTCAACAAGGGTTCACCAACGGACTCATCCAAGGGATTCACTAACGGATTCATCAAACGGATTCACTAACGGATTCGTCAACAAGGGTTCACCAACGAGACTTACCCGAATTAAAAAGCCACGGATATCTCCTCTCGATCTCATCTCGGAGTTCCCACGTCGACTCCTCGATATTATGATTCCTCCAAAGAACTCTAACTAATGAAATGCTTTTGTTCCTCAACTCTTGAACTTTAGAATCTAAGATCCGAACCGGTCGTTCCTCATAAGTCACATCGGGCTCTATATCCTCCGGTACCCTCGGTAACACGTGAGATGGATCATGAACATACTTCCGAAGCATAGAAACGTGGAACACGTTGTGCAACCGGTCTAAGGATGGCGGTAACGCAAGTCGATACGCAAGAAGTCCAACCTTTCCCAAAATCTCAAACGGACCTATAAACCTCGGAGCCAATTTGCCTTTCTTCCCAAACCTTCGGATACCCACCTTCGGAGACACCTTCAAGAACACAAAATCACCGGTCTGAAAACTAAGATCTCGCCTTCGGTTATCTGCATAGCTCTTATGTCGACTCTGGGCTGTTCTCATTCGATCCCGGATAACTCTAACCTTTTCAACTGAATCCTGAAGCAAATCAATACCCACGATCTTCGCTTCACCAACCTCATCCCAACAAATAGGCGATCTACATTTTCTTCCATACAAGGCCTCATACGGTGCCATCTCGATACTAGCCTGATAACTGTTGTTGTAAGAGAATTCCACTAACGGTAGGTGCGAATCCCAAGAATCAGAGAAGTCTATCGCACAAGCTCGCAACATATCCTCAAGAATCTGAATAGTCCTCTTGGATTGACCATCGTTCTGAGGGTGAAAAGCTGTGCTGAATCGCAATTCTGTACCCAAAGCTTCCTGAAACGCCTTCCAGAATCTAGAAGTAAACCTCGGGTCTCGATCTGACACAATACTAACCGGAACCCCATGCAATCTCACGATCTCATCGATATAAAGGGTCGCAAGCTTCTCCATCGAATATCTGATGTCAATAGGCAAGAAATGTGCACTCTTGGTCAGTCTATCCACTATTACCCAAACACCGTCATACTTCCTACGGGTACGAGGTAGTCCCGTAACGAAATCCATAGTCACATGCTCCCATTTCCACTCGGGAATCTCTAACGGCTGAAGTAATCCTGCGGGTCTCTGATGCTCGGCTTTGACCTGCTGACAAGTTAGACACTTCGAAACATAGTCCGCTATTTCCCTTTTCATATTGACCCACCAAAATTGTTGCTTCAAATCCTGATACATCTTCGTACTACCCGGATGAATAGTATATCTCGATTTGTGACCCTCATCTAAAACTTGCCTCTTTATTCCACCAACATCGGGTACGCACAAACGATCACGGAAAGTCAAAACTCCACTCGAACTCAAAAAAAATCCTCGAAGTTCTTTTCTCGGGATCTTCTTTCTGAGCTTCCTTTATCCTCTGAATTAGGGTCGGAGACACCCTAATATTCGCAAAAATAGCCCCATGTCTCGATTCACGAGGAGACCAATCTCGAACATCCTCAAGCATTTTCCATTCCCGAACCATCATCGAAGCCACATAAGACTTCCTACTAATCGCATCGGCAACAACATTCGCCTTTCCCGGGTGATAAGAAATCGTACAATCATAATCCTTCAACAATTCCATCCATCGGCGCTGTCGGTTGTTCAATTCCTTCTGAGAGAAGAGGTACTTCAAACTCTTGTGATCCGTGAAAATCTCGAACTTCGCTCCATAAAGGTAGTGCTTCCATTTGTGCAACGCAAATACAATCGCCGCCAACTCCATATCATGAGTCGGGTAATTCTGTTCACTAGGGGTCAACTTCCTCGAAGCATAGGCAATCACCTTCCTGTTCTGCATCAAAACACAACCCAAACCCTCTTTCGAAGCATCACTATAAATCACTAAGTCATCATTCCCATTAGGCAAGGTCAAGATCGGTGCGGTAGTCAACCTCTTCTTCAATTCCTCAAAACTGTTTTGACATTTTTCACTCCACACAAACGGTACATTCTTCCGGGTCAACTGAGTCATCGGAGTAGCAATCCTCGAAAACCCTTCAATAAATCTTCGGTAATACCCGGCCAAACCCAGAAAGCTATGAATCTCGGTCACTGACTCGGGTCTCTTCCAATCCACTATGGCTTCAATCTTTGAAGGATCCACCGTGATCCCATCTTTAGAAATCACATGGCCCAGAAAAGAAACCTTCTCGAGCCAAAATTCGCATTTGCTAAACTTCGCAAATAATTTCTCCCTCAAAAGAACGGATAGAACTGTCCTCAAGTGCTGCTCGTGCTCCTCTCGGGATTTAGAGTAGACGAGTATATCATCAATAAAGACCACCACGAACGAATCAAGATAAGGATGGAAAACCCGGTTCATCAAATCCATAAACACTGCAGGTGCGTTGGTCAACCCAAACGGCATAACCAAGAACTCATAATGACCATACCGAGTGCGAAAGGCAGTCTTCGGAATATACTCCGATCGAATCTTCAACTGATGGTACCCACTCCTCAAATCAAGTTTAGAAAACACAACTGAGCCTTGAAGCTGATCAAACAAATCATCGATGTGAGGTAGAGGATACTTGTTCTTCACTGTAACCTGATTCAACTTTCGGTAATCTATACACAATCTCAAAGAACCATATTTCTTCCGCACAAACAAAACCGGTGCTCCCCACGGGGAAACACTAGGGCGGATAAACCCTCGAACAAGCAACTCTTGCAATTGAACCTTTAGTTCCTTCAATTCCGCGGGAGCCAACCTATACGGTGCCTTCGAAATCGGAGCCGTACCCGGCAAAAGATCTATACAAAATTCAATCTCACGATCGGGCGGCATATCATACTCGGTAGAGAAAACATCGGGAAATTCCCGAACTACCCGAACACTATCCAAACTAGGGGATTCCTTCCTAGTCTCAAGAACACTAGCCAAATACCCCTCACAACCACTATGCAATAATTTTCTCGCTTTCATATAAGAAATTAAGCGAACCTTTCTACTCAGAGGACTAGCCTCAAACACAAATTTAGGCACATCGGGAATAGAAAAAGTAACAGTTTTCTTACGGCAATCAACGGAAGCATGAAACTTGATCAACCAATCCATACCCAAAATGACATCAAAGTCTTGGATAGGAAGAACTACCAAATCCGCATAAAGGACACGACCACAAATAACCACATCACAAGCACGAAAGACTCGATCAGAAATCAAGCATTCTCCTATAGGGGTCGACACCTCTAGCACGTACGGTAAAGACTCGAATGCAACATTTAACATGGAAGCAAATTGCACAGAAATGTATGAATGAGATGATCCTGGATCTACTAACGCTCGTGCGCTCACATTAGACACAGAAACAATACCTCCAATAACCGAAGGATCATCGGTCACCTGTTGTTGATTCATGGCATATATCTTTCCTTGAATTTTGGGCTTCCCAGCGGCATCCCTTTTCTGACCCTGATTAGTACCAACCCCTGACCCGGATGACTGACCTCGGTGCCTCGTGCAATCTCTCGCAAAGTGCCCCATTTCACCACAATTGGTACACTTGCCTCGCTTTTTCCAACACCTATCCTCCGTATGGCCTACCCTCTGACAAAAGGTACAAGGATTCCTATTCTGAATCCCAGGAGTAGTACCCGGATTCCTCGGTGTGGTTTGCCCCTTAAACTGAGATGATGCTCCCGGGTTACCTCGGTTGTCGGAACGGTGTTGAGGTTGAGATTTAGCATGGCTTCCCGGTTTACCCGTACCCATAACCTCGGTTTTCCTTTTGTGCTCCCCAATATCTTGCTTTATTAAGTAGGCTCGGTCTACCGCATCTTGGAAGGTCACAATCCGTTGGGCAATAAGTTGAGTACAGATGGAGGTCTTCAATCCCCGAATGAATCTCATAGCTTTTTGTTCCTCGGTCCTCACCAAATAGTCACAATACCGGGCTAATTCTGTGAACTTAGCCGAGTATTGTGCTATAGACAACAAACCTTGCTCCAGGTTGAGCAGCTCGATCTCCTTTCGGTTTTGATCAACAACCGGAATGAAATGTTCCTTGAATTTGCGCACAAACAACTCCCACGCATATACCGTGTGAGTATCATCCCAACTAGCTTTAACACCCTTCCACCAATGCTCGGCGGCTCCCACAAGTTTGTAAGCCGCGAACCGGACCTTGTCCTCATCCGTGCAACCAAATACCTCATAAATCTTCTCCATCGACTCAATCCACAACTCAGCTTTCCGAACATCGGGTTCCCCATTGAATTCAACCGGTTTCAGTTTGAGAAATTGCTCCAATCCATAGCGGGGTGGTGCTTGTTCTACCCTCGGACCTTGATCATGTATGGCCTTCATGGCCGCCTCGAACATGCCTTGAAACATAGCACGTGCTTCTTCCCTTGTGTCATTCTGATTCTGTGCCCCACTAGTACCTTCACCTGTTCTTCTTCTAGCCATTGGAAACAATTACCTGCATAAAACATCAACCGTTACTCACTCCGAACACAACTACCCTCCTAGGTCATACTAGTCCACCTAGACTTATACTTAGAGCTAAACCATAGCTCTGATACCAACTGTCGCGACCCCGAACCCCGCGGACCCGAGACCGCGAGCTGGACGCCGACTCTAAAACCAAAACTGTGAAATACCGAAGTTAAAAATTTCATTTGATACCAAAAGGTGATGATCCAAAGTTTTACAAATCCAAGTTTGATAATAACCAAATACAACTATCATAAACTTCCACAAGATTATGCCCAACAGAATATAAATGTACAATTCTTAATGACGTCATTGTTTGGTACAACTATCCCAAAAAGGTTACACATTTATATAATGTAAACCAACCTATAACAACTTTCCCCAAAAGAATATATCCACACTCGACGTCCTCTTTCTCGTGATTAGCGAGACTAATCCTTAGCACCTGGGGGAGGGGGTTAAGGAAAAACAAAGATAAAAGAAAGGGGGGGTGAGATAAATCTCAATAAGTTACTAATGCAACTACATGACATGTTATGATACAATAAGTAATAAGAACATCAATATCTCATATAACATAGCAATTATCAAATAATAAATAGCAGCGGAAATAAACACATAACAAAGGATATTAGCCAAGGTTTCCAAACCGATACATCCAAATAAAGGATCGCTGCGCAGCTTCAATAATCAACAAATCACATCTTCATAATAGCATGAAAGCCGAAGAGAAAACCCCGGTACCGGAACAATAACCATAAGAGTGTCACAAAGGACAAGAGCCATGCCACAAAGTCATGCTCGGTAGCTAGATACATTCACAAAGGAAGCTAACTTATCCCTTCCAAGGCCAATCTGGAAAATGGGGTATAGAAGGGGGCAAAACAATGGTCAACATTATAATGGACTTGGCTTTGCCATTATAATCTCTTCCATCGCCCGATGCAACAAATATGCCAGCTGGGCTTCCAAATAAATGCTAAGTAATAATATATTAGCATGAATAAACATCTTACGATTCCAAAGTAGGGAATCATTCCAATTAGTCACCAAGAAGATGAATTAAACAAACGCGCATCATCAAAGTGCTTCACATTCTCAATTAATAATTTAATCAAGTCTCGTACCACCTTTATTCACAAAGGAATCAAATTCAATTAATAAAGTGTTCCACGATGTTAACTTAAGTTAGTTAGAAGAATAAAACCTAAGCTAGATAAGCCCTTAGTCCTAAACCAAGCAAAAAGGGCAAAATTCCAAGCAGGCGGGCGGG
The DNA here is from genome assembly GCA_026119855.1 of Campanula takesimana. Classification (NCBI taxonomy): domain Eukaryota; kingdom Viridiplantae; phylum Streptophyta; class Magnoliopsida; order Asterales; family Campanulaceae; genus Campanula; species Campanula takesimana. The sequence goes on along the minus strand of JAOWBW010000644.1, from coordinate 501,941 downwards.
CGGGCGGGCGCCTGGGTTGGGGCGAGCGCGCGCTTATTTCAACAGAAGGTCTGGCCGCTGGAAAAAGAGGGGCGGGCGGGCGCCTGGTCCAACCCGGGCGGGCTCCTGGTCTGGTTCTTGGCCGGGAAAAGCAGAGCTGGGTTCAACAATTTCTTACCCATTTCACACAATACTCAAAATCAAACACAACCAACAAGTTTGCTAAGGTACCCAAACAACATTTAAGCTTAAGGGAACCTAACTAACACCATTTATCAACCCAAAACCAAGATTGAATCATGACATTCATCAAATCACCATTTTTGACCAAAACTCAAATAAATTCCAAATAAATTCTAAACTCAACCAAACTTCAAATATAACACATCAAGCATTATATAAACATGATATGAATATTTTAGCATAAAAATGGGGGAAAAGCAACTTACTTGGATTTTCTCAAAGTTGACGGATTTCAAATATTTTTGATTCTACGCGATCCTATCGACGATCTAAACAAGTTTCAAGTTTTAAGAAATGAGAAATAACAAGAGGAAGATGATGGAAATCTAGAGAGAAGGTAGAGAGAAACTTACCCTTTCTTGAGCTAGGGAGAGAGAAATGAGCTGGGAAAGAAGAGAGGAAGAATGAGGGAGAAGAGGAGGAGTAGTGAGGGAGTAGTTAAAAAATGATTTGAAAACTTACACTTAGGCCCCCTCCTTACTTAGCTAGCACAAATAAAACCCCTATCAACCTTCTACCCAATTAACACAATATCAACCAAATAATGCTAGACACAAATACTTACACTAACCCAAATAACTCGAATAAAATGCTAGGCATAATTATTATGAAACATAAAATGCACACATAATATTTGACGTTTTACTATTTCCAAAACATCTTTGCTCTTGTTTTTCATTTATACACTCATTCATTAATTGCGAACTATTTCATATTTAAGCATTTGGCAATAGGATTATTTTAGGGGTACATAAGTCTTTTTTATACTCCCTCCGTCCTACCTCACTTGACACCCAAGAGGTGGGCACAAAAACTAAGGAAATAAAATAAAATAAGGAAAATGTGTAGTAAAAAATAAAGAGAGAGAATGAGTGAGGTAAATAGTAGTGTTGGTTGAATAAATTGAGTTGTGGAAAATGAAGAGAGAAAATGAGTGGTGGGGTAGAGTGAAAATAAAATTATAAAAAACAGGTTATTTTGGGATGTGTCAAGTGAGTTGGGACGGACCAAAATAGAAATAAGTGTCAAGTGAGCTGGGACGGAGGGAGTATGTATTAATTGCATTTCTTAATAAGTGTGAAAAATTAAAATGACATGTATTTTAAAACAGAGAGAGTAGTATTGATATACTCCCTCCGTCCCAACTTAAGAGTCAAAAATTTCCCAAAAGGACGTCCCAACTTAAAAGTCAAAATCAAAAAATGGAAAGTGGGTTATACATGTCATACTCACAACAATTATCCACTAACTCTTCTCTACCCCACTTTCTCTCACCTACCTAACTATCCACACTCATAACACATCAAATTTTCTTTAATTCTTGAACTCAAAAGTTTTTTGACTCTTAAGTTGGGACGGAGGGAGTATGTTTATTTGTTAGTAACTACAGTAATACCTAGGGAATAGGGATAATAAGAAAAGGATTAGATGGCCGAAAGTTAAAAGAAGGATGATCGAACTTTTCTTAAAAAAAAAAGGGAAGAAATTTGATGGATTTTGCTCTCACTTTACTTAACGATGAAGAACTCATGGAACTGCAAAAGCAAGGGTAAGAGCGTCATTTCACAAAAGAAATCGCGTATCGGCATAACGTAATAACTGAAGAAATATAGCCTAGCCAACTTCCATTTTCCATTACTTACAATAGATGTGGAGTAAATAAAGGGCAAACTACCAAGATATGCAACGTAGTTTCCGATTTTTATCAAATAATGCAACCTACTAACTAGTGGCAGATATATGAAACGTACTTTACTATCATATATCAAATCATGCAATGTACAATTTTTTTTCTAACGCCGTTAAAAATTCTAACAGAAGTATGACTTTCGTTAAAAAAAACTAACAAAACGTTTCTTTAATAATCCAAAAAATGTAAACTTTCGTTAAAAAACTAACAAAACGTTTCTTTAACAATCCTTTCAATGGGACGGTGGTGGGTATCTCATCACTTTCTCATGTTTCCTTTTCATTTTGAGTTAGTTTCGTTAAATATATAGCTGAACTCGTTAAAAATTTAATGTGTTTTGAGTAGGTTGCATTATTTGATAAATGATAGTAAAGTACGTTTCATATATCTGTCACTACTAGTAAGTAGGTTGCATTATTTGATAATAGAGGCTTAGTACGTCATCAAGCACTAATTATTCCGTAAATAAAATACTCCGTATAATTGATTCTCGCTTTATACCAAACATACCCTTCCTTCCGTATCCGATTCAGGGTTTCGATTTTATTCGGAACCGAAAGCAAAAACATTCAATCCCCATATCTCCATCCATCTCCTGCAAATAGCACAAAGAAAACGCCAATTTACTCACAGGAATGGGGCTGCTCTCTAACAGGTAATCAAAATTAATGCCTTTCAGTTTGATTCGTTTCTTCAATTTAAATGAACTATTCCTAAAATCAAATTTGAATTGAGATGATATGGATATAAAAATTGAGTATAGTAAGTAGGTAACGAGCACCGATTTTATTGAATTTTTGTTTTGATTTGTTCAGTGTTTGATTTTTATTTTTTTGTTTGTTTGTTTTGTTTTTGGGTTTTGATTGAATTGGAATGTAGAGTGGATAGGGAGAGCCTCAAGCCAGGTGATCATATCTACTCCTGGCGAACTGCCTATATCTATGCCCATCATGGTTTGTCCTCCCTCACTCTCTCTCTCTGTTTTTTTTTTTTTTTTTTTTAATGCTTTCCTTGTTGGTATGTTTGAGACTAACTGTGGACATACATGTTATATGCCATATTGGTTGTGTGTGTGTGTGTTTTCTGCCAAAGCTAATTGACTTGTCAATTTGAGAAAAGAAGTGAATACCTAGTCTATTGATTCATGTGTGGGCTGATAATAGAAATTTTCTCTCCTCATAAAAATAGTAAATACTTTTTTTCTTTATTTTTTTCTTAATGAATTTGTCAGTCTGGGCCAGGTTCTGTGTTAACTTGGGTATGTACAATCTTGAACAGATACAAGTAATTGAGTAATACAAGAGGCAAAAGAAGACTCACAAAATAATTGTTGGCACTTGCTCATCAGCGTATGGGTTTTTCCATTAATTAGTTGTTTGATCTAAAACTCTGTAATCAATCAGCTATTGCCAGTATTCACGAACTAGGCAGAAACTCAATGTGTGAGTATCTTGGACCATCATATGATTATAAATGAAAGTTTCTTTTAGCTGATAAAAGTAAAAAAAAAAAAAAAAAAAAAAGATTGCCAATATTGATTTCCTGACCAAAGCTATGAAAGTTTCTCTTAGAACTAGTATTTTTTTTTTTTTTTTTTTTCATTTTTACCGTTCCCCCTTGTTTTACTTGGTCCTTTAATTGATGGGTCACACTCCACATGGGCATTGTACCGAATTAAAATATGTGATAGAGTCGACACACTTTTTAAATCTATGTATCTATCGAGTCAGGAGGGGCGCTTTTACAAGTGGAGGAAGACCTACTAGGGATAGGAGGCATAGGGCGATTTGATCCCCGCCCCTTCGATTGATTGTACAGGATTATTAAATATGAGTTTTCGAACTGGCCTAAAGACATGGAATTCTGACTTGAGCTCTTTCGTTTGGGTCATAGGAGCGAGAGCCTGGTGTCTTGAAATGGAGGCTCTTCTATTTAGTCCATAAGTATTGGACATCCATATTACAGGAGCAAACAAACCTGTAAGTCTGTAACATGAAATGGACCTAAACCTATGAAAAATAAACTTTTGTATGAGAGAGATAAGGAATAAATATGCAAACATTACTTGGACCGTAGGAGTCATTTTATTCAACAATTGTCCATTTCAGAAGTTCCAACAGGGTTCTAAAGGAGCTATATTACAGATGAGTTATGCTATTCCCCAAAAATCTCTTTCAAAATTTGAGCTCAACTTGAATGTGATCTAATAGAAAGTGAAATTTATTGGCGCCTCTCAACTGAATGGCTAGAGGTTTTACTTCTTTAGAAATTACTTCCTCCGTCACGGATAGATAGTCCCACTTTTTAGTGGTGAATTTGATTGAACTTGGACCATTAATTTACATTTTTTATAATTCTAATAAAAGTGTAAAACTTATCATTGGTAATATTTTAATGGTGCCAATAATATGCACTTTTAGAATTTAATTGGGATAATACTATTTTCTAATTTTTGGCCAAAATTCATTCAAATTTACCACTTAAAAGGTGGGACTATTATTCCGGGTCCGGAGGGTTGTGGGGGTGGGGGTGGGGGGGGGGGGGGGCGGAGTATATTGTAACATTTTTTCGCAGTCTTAAACTGTACTTGTTCTAGGGATATAAATTAAAAGTGATGTCTCTATCATTATAAAAATGGGGATCTACTTCGTTTCGTTGAGTGTAAAAGTCTTCATATAAAGTTACTGTTCTTGCTGTAAAATTTTATCAATTGGACTCTGGCATATAGCTTGGTAGGTTAGTGATATAGCCGGTAATTGGGTTTGTTATGATGGTTTTGATTCTTGAAGGCAAGCATCTCAGTGTTTTTACAACTGGGTGGATTTGGCTTGTTATTTTGTTTTGGGATTTTGTTATGTTAGAGCAATAAACAAGACTTGATATGAAAAACAAGCAATCACAAGAACACAGATTTACGTAGTTCACCAACTTGGCTACGTCCACGGGGAGGGGAGAGAATATTATTATCAATCTGGAGAAACGATTACAAGATCACACTATTACTGCTGCACGAATTTTGATCACAAAATTCCTAACTGTGCAACTGTAGAATTACAGATCTCTCTGAGCACTCTAATAATTTGTCTATGACAATCTGAGGTGTGATTTTGATCTAAACTAATGACCTCTATTTATACCACTAAAAGTCTATCTCAAAATCTGGTAGGAACTTGGAATCCTAGTCCAAAACTGACTTGAAAACCTTCCTTCTGCGTAAATCTGGTCTGCAGCAAAACTGTCTTTTCGGGACACTTGGTCTGGCCGGGTATAGGCCTTGGTCCGACCGGACCCTTGCATAGTCCTGCCGGATCCCACCCTTAAACCGGTCGGATCCCTCAACGCTTCGACCCTTGATTTCCGACGTCTGTCTGGTCCGGCCGGGTCCTTCCCCAGGTCCGGTCGGACCCTTCTGTGCTCCGTCCTGGAAATACGAAATCTTCTCTGTTGTTTAATCCTTTAACTCGGCGTCCCAAATTCAAAGGCATTAACCCAACAATCTCCACCTTGACTTTGAATCTCCATGACAACAAACCTTTTCTCCCCCCTAGCCTCTTCTGCTATCTAATAGCTGCGAACATTCAGCAAGTCCAAACAATGTTGGAACTTGCTTCCCGTCACGGGTTTTGTGAACATATCTGCAGGGTTGTCCGCCGTCCCTACCTTTTTCACCTTTACCCGTTTCTCATCCCTTAGGAAATGATATCTGACATCAATGTGCTTGGTCCTCTCATGATGAACTTGATCCTTGGCTAGACAAATCGCGCTCAAACTATCGCAATAAATAATAGCCTGATCCTGATGTATCCCAAGATCACTGATCAATCCCTTCAACCATATTCCTTCCTTAGCGGACTCTGTCAATGCCATGTATTCTGCTTCTGTTGTAGACAACGTCACTGTCGCCTGCAATGTAGCCTTCCAACTGACAACTGACCTACCAAGCGTAAATACATATCCGGTCATCGATCTTCTTGTATCAACATCACCTGAATAGTCCGAATCTGAGAAACCCTCGACTGCACATTCTGTTCCACTTCTATAGATGAGACCGACGTCACTGGTATCTCGAAGGTACCTAAAGATCCGCTTCACAGCCTGCCAGTGTTCCTTACCCGGATTACCCATGAACCGGCTAACAATACTAACTGCCTGTGCAAGATCTGGCCTAGTGCACACTATAGCATACATCAAACTACCGACTGCACTAGCATAGGGTACTCGAGCCATATACTCTTTCTCCTTAACTGATTTGGGCCCGAACGCGACTGACAGCCGTGCATTCGCTGCACTCGGAGTATCTATAGCCTTAGCTGTTGACATACCAAACATCTCTAAAACTTTCTTGATGTAACTTTTCTGGGATAAGAACAGTTTTCGTTTGGCTCTGTCTCTATAGATCTCCATACCCAGAATTTTCTTCGCGTTACCCAAATCCTTCATCTCAAACTCTGAGGGCCAGTAAGCCTTTCAGCTTTTGAATCTCTGACTTCTTGACTGCTGCTATCAACATATCATCTACATAGAGCACCAAATAGATGTACGACCCATCTACCAACTTATTGTGATACACACAACAATCATACGGGCTCCTCGTGTATCCGATCTCTGTCATATAGCTGTCAAATCTCTTGTACAACTGCCTAGGCGACTGCTTAAGTCCATACAAGGACTTCTTCAACCTACAAATTCCTTACCAGGAACTTGGAATCCTTCCGGCTGTGTCATGTATATCTCTTCCTCCAACTCTCCATGCAAGAAAGCTGTCTTGACGTCTAGTTGCTCAAGCTCCAAATCCCTCTGTGCTACTATTGCTAGCAACACTCTGATCGAAGTGTGTCTGACCACTGGTGAGAAGATCTCATTATAGTCCACCCCTTCTCTATGTGTGAAACCCCTTGCAATAACGCGAGCTTTATACTTGATCCCTTCTGCCGGTGACATCCCTTCCTTTTTCTTGAAGATCCACTTGCAAGTCACAATGTTTCTGCCTTCTGGCCTTGTGGTCAACTCCCAAGTCTGATTCTTGTGAAGAGACTCCATCTCATCACCCATAGCCGCATACCACTGAGATGACTTTGAACATGTAACTGTTTCCTTGAAAGTAGAAGGTTCCGTAAGAGCGGGCTCCACTTCCTCAGCAACCTGTAGCGCATAAGACACCATGTCTTCAAATCCATACCTCTCCGGAGGCTTCCCGAAATTAGCTCTTCTAGACCTTCCTTGTGCTAACCCATGTTCCTCGGGAACTGAATTTGAACTTTCTGGTGCTTCAGTCTCTGTCTCTGTTGGTGGATCCTGATCAACATATTACTGTGGGACAACTAACTCTTCAGTATCTTGTTGCTCCACATGTTTATCAACACTGCCAACACTTGAAACAATCGTGGATCTCATAATAGGGTTAATCACAGAATTCTCATAAAAAACGATGTTCCTACTGATAATTACCCTATTTTCTGATGGAGACCAAATACGATATCCCTTGACACCGTCTCCATACCCCATGAATACTCCCTTTCTAACTCTAGGTTCTTACTTCCCATCATCCACATGATAATAAGCAGTACACCCAAAAGCCCTTAAAGTGGAATAATCAACAGGCTTACCGGTCCATACCTCATGGGGAACTTTGAGGCGAATACCGGTGTGAGGTCCACGATTAATCAAGTAACATGTTGTACTAACCGCTTCTGCCCATAAACGTTTAGACAACCCTGCATTGGAGAGCATGCACCTTGCTCTCGCAAGCAATGTCTGATTCATCCGTTCTGCTACACCATTCTGCTGTGGCGTGCCTCTGATGGTGAGATGTCTAGAAATCCCCACATCTCTGCAAAACGAATCGAACTCAGTACTGCAGAACTCCAAACCATTATCTATCCGGAGCTTCTTGATCTTCTTCTCTGTCTGGTTCTCCACTACCGTCTTCTAGTCCTTGAAATTTCTTAGAGCCTCATTCTTGTGCTTCATGATAATACCCAAGTCCTCCTCGAATAATCATCAACTATGGACAAGAAATATCGGTGCCCCCTTAGAGATTCCTGACGCGAAGGTCCCCAACAATCTGAGTGGATGTAATCCAGAACGCCTTTCGTGTTATGTATGCCCTTGGGAAAACTATTACGCTTCATCTTCCCTAGCACACAATGCTCACAAAATTTAAGATCCTTGATCTTATGGCCACATAGAAGATCCCTTTTAGCCAGCTCCTGCATCCCTCGAGTGCTCATGTGACCGAGCCTGATGTGCCACAGCTTAGACATATGTCCCTCGTTCACCTCTGATGATGCAACCATAGCCGACCCTGCAAGCGTCCTTCCTTGGAGGAAATACAAGGAGCCCTGCTTAAGGCCTTTCAGCACCACTTCTGAACCGTTACAGACACTGACTGCTCCACCTTTACCTTTGAAACTGAACCCTTTGCTGTCTAACCGACTAAGAGAAATCAGATTCTTTGTCATAAGCAGAACGTGTCGAACCTCGTTCAAAGTGACAAACCTACCATCATGTGACCTTGATCGAACCAATACCGACAAGCTTGCAGACTGCACTGTTGGCCATGCTTATATCACCGCCATCTATCTGCCTGTAATCAGTAAACCATTTTCTCCTAAGACAGATTTGGTAAGAACTCCTGAATCAAGAATCCACGCATCAGATGTGCGTGCTGATTCTGATGTAACTAGAGATTAATCCTCTTCTGAAATGCTATCTTTGGCCATCGTGGCCTCTGCTCTGACTAGTGCCTTGCCTTGCTTCTTTCTGGGACAATCGAATTTCCAATGCCCCTTCTCCTTGCAGAAATTACAGATATCCCCAGGTTTCGGACCCTTCTTGTGTGAAGAATTACCTTTATTGTTCTTCTTCCCACTAGAACCCCTGTTACTGCTACTACCAACCAAACCTGATGACTGGGTACCTGCCTCATTCCCACTCGCCTTTCGGCGTAACTCCCTCGTCTTGAGAGAAGTTTTCACTTCCTCTAGAGAGATACCATCTTTACGGTTTATGCACGAATCGACATAATGTTCATAAGACATAGGTAAAGATACTAAAAGCTGCAAGGCTGCATCCTCGTCATCCACAATAACTCCTATATTACGCAGTTCAAGTAATGCAGAAGTAAATCTATCAAGATGATCATTTATGGGCGTACCTTCTGTTATACGACAATCATACAGCTTCTTCTTCAGGTATAACTTGTTGGTCAATGAACGTGTCATGTACATATCTTCCAACTTTAACCAAAGATCGCTTCCGGAGTCTGTTCCTGCAACGTTGGTTAGGATCTCATCATCCAACTGTCTGATGATCTTGGCGTGAGCCTTCTGATCTAACTTCTTCAACGCTACTTCCTCCTTGGCGGCTGTTTGTTTGTCCTTCTCTGACCATTCTGTGGTGATTGCCTTACCCTTGGGATCCTTACATTCCCTGATTGCAATCTCCAACGGTTCCCATAAATCTTTGTCTATCAACAAAACCTTCATCTTGATCTGCCAGAGAGAAAAACTATTCTTCCCATTGAACTTGTCGATCGAATCTGCTCCTTGACCCATCTTCTCGTTATCTGCAGCGGAATCCCTGAACCTCTAACCACGAACCAAAGCTTTGGTACTACCAGATCTCTGATACCACTGTTAGAGCAATAAACAAGACTTGATAAGAAAAACAAGCAATCACAAGAACACAGATTTACGTGGTTCACCAACTTGGATACGTCCACGGGGAGGGGAGAGAATATTATTATCAATCTGGAGAAACGATTATAAGATCACACTATTACTGTTGCACGAATTTTGATCACAAAATTCCTAACTGTGCAACTGTAAAATTACAGATCTCTCTGAGCACTCTAATAATTTGTCAATGACAATCTGAGGTGTGATTTTGATCTAAACTAATGGCCTTTATTTATACCACTAAAAGTCTATCTCAAAATCTGGTAGGAACTTGGAATCCTAGTCCAAAACTGACTTGAAAACCTTCCTTCTGCGTAAATCTGGTCTGCAACAAAACTATCTTTTCGGGACACATGGTCCGGCCGGGTATAGGCCTTGGTCCGACCGGACCCTTGCATAGTCCGGCCGGATCCCACCCTTAACCCGGTCGGATCCCTCAACGCTTCGACCCTTGATTTCCGACGTCTGTTTGGTCCGGCCGGGTCCTTCCCCATGTCCGGTCGGACCCTTCTGAGCTCCGTCCCGGAATTACGAGATCTTCTCGGTTGTTTAATCCTTTAACTCAGCGTCCCAAATTCAAAGGCATTAACCCAACATGTTATTTATGGGCTTAACATTATGATTCTTAGGTCCACTTGCCTATTTGGCGTTGTGGCTAATGTTGCGGGGACAGATTTTTTTGGATGTTGATCGGAACCCGAAATTCTGTGGCACATTAATTAATGGATGCAATTGTTGGGGGTCCTCTTAAATTTGGTCCCAAGTAGTGGAGGATGTCAAGGGGTCTTCTGAAGCTAATGTGTTCGATCTTGTGGAAACTCAGCAGTGTTGTCTGTAATGTATTCCTTTTGCAGTCATTATTTTTGGGTGCGGAATAAAGAAATTAGTAGAGCTATGTACAACTTGAAGCAGATTGTCATAAAAAATAGAGGCGACAATCGTGTAGTTCAGTGGTATAGGAATGTCAAGGTTTTTATCCAAAATTGTGTTCCATAGTATGATTTCTGCTGCATGTTTTAGCTTTTGGTTTGGGTTAATGGTTGTTGTCTCCAATGACCATATATATAAATGGTTCTTCATCTGTCCCCAAAAATTTACCCCATTTTGACGTTTTGTGGTCAACACATATTAACTTTGGCCAGACATTGGTGTCAGTCTAGTAATCACAATAAAATTATAAAAACTGTTACTCGTAAATCACTTAATGATTTATCAATTACAATTTTTTGAATTTCACTTTGATGTTCAGATCGACATCAATGTTTGGTCAAAGTTCATTTACATTGACCATAAAAGTCAAAATTGGACAAACTTTTCTGGACAGACGGGGTATTATTTATAAGTTGGTTCTTTGTGAGTTAGGGACAGACTTTTGTTTGGTTGCGCCGGTGAGTACTATATGTCTTGGGGATGGAGTTTATTGTCATATGACCCTGCGTACTATTCAGTTTTTACACATTGACTTTTGTACTATCGAAACGACCATTACGACATGCGAACTATTTAAAATTAACCAAAATAACCAAAATAGTTAATAAATGACCTACTTACCCTTCGTGTCTCATTTTTGTTTTTCCAAAAATTTAAAAATGTTTTTTTTTTTTAAAAACTTTTATTGAACATGCCCGCCTAATCAATTCCCAAATTGCAAATTAACCCCCCCTTCCCCATTTCTAGTTCACGTCTACCCCACCCCAATAAAATCAAATCGACCATTACTACGGTCAGAATCCTCCCCACTGCGATCCCATATCCTCCACCGAACCTTCTCCAATCTCCAAACCCACATCGATTCTGCCGTATCCAATTTCCAATCCAATGCGCCTTTCATTCGGGTCTCCAACCCTTCTCTCAAACAGGATATACTCAGGGTTCGAATTGGGGATAAGAGAGGTGGTGGTGATCGGCGCCCTCCTCGATGTTCCAGTCTAGCAATGTCGGATGACCTTATTGAAAAGAGGTTGGGTGGTGTTCTAGTTTATGCTCTGTGCAATTACTCGTCAGAATTTGTGTTGATGACAGATGAAAACATAGGAGTTCGCTTGGGTTGTTTTGTATTAAGGAAGAAAATGCTGATGCGCTCCTTCAGCATATGAATTCAGAGGACGGCGGTTTTGGCTCTGTGACGTTTAACGCTTGTTTGTCTTGTCGGAGTTTCACCGGTGAATGAAGGAGGTCGGCGAATTTGATGTGGTGATTGGTGGCGCATCTGAGGTCCCACGATGGCTTCGTCTTCTTGAGGGGAGTCTAGATCTGGTATTCATTGTTGGTAGGCCAAACAAAAATCTGGAACTTGGTGAGGCTCTCCTGCGAATTCACGAAGGTGCAGTAAATTGTGTGTGTTTTAGTTAGTGTGTGTGGGTGGGGGGGGAGGAGAGAGGTGAAGAGATTGAGTAAAAGGTTAGGGTTTCAGCAACGATTTGGGTTTGGGTTAAATTAATTGGGCGAGTCATAATAAAAATAAAAAAATAAGAACAAAATCATCTTTGAATTTTTGAAAAACAAAAATTAGACACATAGGTCATTTATTAACAATTTTGGTTATTTTGGTTATTTTTTAAATAGTACGCGTGATGGTCGTTTCGATAGTACAGAGGTCAATGTGTAAAAACTGAATAGTACGCAGGGTCATATGACAATAAACTCGTTGGGGATGTTTTTGTGCTATGTAGTACGGAGTATCCATTCTTAGTTTTTCAGCTAAACATGCTGTTGAAAATGTTTGTATGACCTCTCGCTGGCTGCAGGGGCGGACCTACCTTATATGGTGGGGTGCAAGTGCACCTGCTGGATTTTTGAATTTTACATGATTTTTTTAATCATTTAGGTATAATATATATAAATTGTGCACTCTAGAAATATAGATTGTGTCTGGCACAGATGGTTAAGGCTTACATTGATATATGAAAGGACTTGTGTTCAATCCATGCATGCAACAATCTGATCAGTTATTTCTTTTTCCTTTTTTCTCCCATTTTGTTGTATCTTCCTCCTGTTCACTTTGGCCCCATTTAAGTGACAATGAAAATTTAAAGTTTTAGTGTAATTTGATGTTTTGTAGTGTAATTGTATAATGGACAATTAAAATTTGATGTTTTAGTGTAATTTGTGCACCCGCTGAAGTTGAGCACTAGGTCCGCCACTGGCTGGCTGTTGCCCTGTCCATAACTGAGTATTCGTTTTTAGTATTTCAGAACTTTGTAACTAGCACATGTACATGATAACATGAGTACCCTTAATGGTCAGACCATATGATCGCAAGGAACTCAGAACATTATGGTTGACAACGGTGAGTTCAGTAATTTCACAGAAAAAAGGACACTTATTTAGGAAGTCATCTTGCATTATATTCCTCCGATAAATGGACACTCATTTAGGGAACATAAGTAGTAGTATTTTGCTTTCGACAAAACATCCTGGTGTCTCCTAACATAGCGTTGCTTCGAGCATTTGCGATTTTGATGGAACTGATTATTGTTTAATTAGGAACTATGAGCGTGACTTCTTTAATACTCCCTCCGGTCAAAATACCATTGGCTTTTGGGCCAATTTTTTGATCCAAAATAATTGTCGTTTTTGAGTAAAAAGTGTTCAAGTTACACTTTTACTCTTGCATTAAAAATTGTTGCAATGATTGTTTTATTAAGAGAAGTAATGTAGGTGAGAGAGGCAACTAATAATAGTATATTTGGTACTTTTTTCATTGAACTGTAGTAATAATTGCTTTTCTTAAAACTTGTGAAAAGTGGAGGTAGATAGAGCTCGATTTTGCATATATTTTTTTTTTTTTTTTTTTTTTTTTTGATCCCAGGTTCACCAACTTCGCCAGACTTACGGTTGCTCGGCCTAGCTCCGCCAACTACTCCTGGGGGTAGTAGTTCCGGTCCCTCTTCCCTACCACCCGTTAAATCGCGGGATGTGCCTCAGTAGCCAGGGTTTGAGCACATGTCAACTGATAACACAATAGAAGGTCCGACCCCGGAAAAGAGCCCGGAGAGCTCCGTTGTGCCAGGACTTACGGTTGCTCGGCCCTGGCACTAATTGCTCCCACCAGGAATCGAACCCACACTCTATGCCTCCAGCTCATCAACTTATGTCCCCCTCCTTAACCACTGAGCTATGCCCCGGGGGACGATTTTGCATATATTCTTCATTCCACTTTGTGGTGCTAAAGTTTTGATAGTTATAAACAAATGAGCTTTGTAGGCCTCACATATAACTGGATTCTGTAGCAGGTATAACTTGAGCTGGACTAGGTACCTGGAACACAGCTAAACATAATCAATCCCAAGTTATTAACCGTCCGTAGTGACTTGATAATTATTATGTTCAGGGTTAAGGTAAAAAACAATGCGAAAGGTAAACCAAACCCCCTTCTGTTTTCCAGGTAGTGGAGTCACAACACTAGTAACTATCATAGAACAGTAATTATTAGGGATGGCAACGGGGCGGGTTTCGTCAAAACCGAACCCGATCCTAACCTTAAAGAGGGTGACTAGGGATGGCAATTTGACCGAACCCGATCCGAACCCGAAGGCGATCCACCTCGAAAAAGTAGGGTTCGGGTTGTGATTTTCATGACCCGAGCGGGTTAGGGTTGGGTTCGGGTTTTGATATTGACCCGCCGTGATCCGACCCGAAGATATTATGTTAGGTAATCATATCATATGTTGTTCAATTTATTTTTATAGTTGTTTTTTAGTGAGGTTTGATGATTTTAAACTAATTTATATAACTAATTAAAATTTAAGCTTATACATAGATTGGGCCCAAGCAAATATGAGATAAATTTTTTTATAATTTTGTGCGCTTCGGGTCGGGTTCGGGTTTCCTTATCTTCGGGTCGGGTTCGGGTCACACCTTTTGACGTTAGGGTCGGGTTCGGTTTTGTCAAAACCCACCCCGAACCCGCCCCATTGCCATCCCTAAGGGTGACCCGACTCGACCCGAAGTGTATAAATATCTATTTTTTTCAGCTCATATTTGCTTGGGCCCAATCTATGTTTAAGCCTAAATTTGAACCAGTTGTATAAATCAGTCTTAAATCATCAAATCTCACCCACAAACAACTATAAAAATAAATTGCAAAACACTTATAATATGGTTAACATAATATGTTAACTTTGTATATAGACGTGTCCATGCCGGTTAACCGCCGGTTAGCCGGTTATAACCGCCGGTTAATTTTACCGGTAATCCCTGACCGTGGAGTAACCTTCTAACCGCCACATCCGGTTACGGTTATCCGGTTAACGGTTAAAACGGTTAAGCCGGTTTTGCCGGTTAATCCGGTTATGAGACTTTTTCAATTATTTATTTTTTTTTTTAAAAAAGAAACAGTTTTTTAGGATTTTGTTAGAAAACTGACTAAAAATCATTAAGAAACTAACTGAAAATGAAATAAAAACACCAATTTTGTTAGAAAACTAACTGAAATCATTAAAAAACTGACTGAAATTGTTAAAAAAACTGACTGTAATTCTTAAAACTAACTCGAAAATGGTAAGAAACTGACGGTTAGTATAGACGGTTGAACCGGCGGTTAGCTTCCCGGTTATAACCGCCGGTTGACGGTTATCAAAATGGACTAACCTTAACCGAACCTTGAAAATACGGTTGACGGTTGAGACGGTTCACGGTTAACCGGTTAGCCGGGTTTGACCGGTTTTGACCGGTTAAAAAATCTCCGGTTAGATTTTGGACACGTCTATATAGGGGTGCGGGTCGGGTCGGATCACAACGGGTCAACATGAAAACCCGAACCCGACACTAACCCGCTCGGGTCATGATAATTGCAAACCGAACCCTACTTTTTCGGGGCGGATTGCCTTCGGGTTCGGATCGGGTTCGGGCGAATTGCTATCCCTGGTAATTATGTCTGTCTGATCCTGTAATCCAATTAAATGGTATCAATAGAAATCTGGATAGACAAGAAAATCTCTAGTAGATAGTGACTAAGAGTTAACTGCCCCTCTCTTCTTTGTTGATTTCGTTATCCTTTTTTCATTTCTTGTGTATATAGTACTATGTTCTTACTGGATTATTAATTACTACAGGCATCTACATCGGGAATGACAGAGTAATTCATTTCACCAGACGTGGTCAGGAAGTAGGAACTGGGACGGTACTAGATCTCATATTAGTAAGCTCAGTTCCAACTCGACACATACCCTGCCCCACCTGCACCCCACCAATAGAAGGCCATGGAGTTGTTTCTTCATGCCTAACCTGTTTCTTATCCGGTGGGGTCCTCTACCGCTTCGAATACTCCGTCCCCCCATCCATCTTCCTAGCAAAAGCACGTGGGGGCACGTGCACCCTCGCAGTCTCAGACCCAAACGACATAACCATCCACCGAGCAAATTATTTACTCGAAAACGGGTTTGGTTGCTATAACGTATTCAAAAACAATTGCGAAGATTTCGCTATATATTGCAAGACGGGGCTTCTTGTTGTGGATCAGAGGACAATGGGTCAGAGCGGACAAGCTGTATCTATAATTGGTGGGCCCCTCGCTGCTGTTTTGTCCTCACCACTTCGTTTGGTGACTACGAATGTATATGGCATGGCTGCGACTGCAGTTGGGGTGTATTGTGCTAGTCGATATGCAGCTGATATTGGTATGAGGAAGGATGTGGTTAAGCTCTCTGTTGAAGATCTTACTAGGAGGTTGGCTACTGGTGCAATCCAGGTTGTTGAACCAAGCCTGGCTGTTTTACCAGCTCCTGTAAGTTAGTGCTGTCGTATTATCATACTCTCTCCGTCCGTAAAAATAGTCTCATTTGATTTTTTAAGATTGTCTAACACTTGTGAACGTTGACCAAATATTCATGTCAAATCTATTCATTAGATTGAAATTTTAAAAGTTGTTTATCAATAGCACCTTTTATAATTTCATTGGGTGGATTAGATTGACATTAATTAATGTTTGGTCAACGTTAATAAGTGTTAGACCTTCTCAATATCAAATGGGGCCATCTTTAACAGGGGGTATTTGTTTCAACTTTCAAGTGTTGTTCCAATAAATCAAACTTGTTTCAAACGGCGGTTCTTCTCAATATTGATATAGTAACAATGTGTTTCTTAGGGGATATTTAAGCTTATCATCTGCTTTAACGTGTTATATAGCCTGTTTAGTTATGTGTATCGTTACATTTCAAGAATCAACAACTTAACTGTCGTTGTTAATTTGTTTTGTAATGTATGCCTATGTCCATTCATTGGGTTAGACTAGCATAAGCATAGGGTGAGGGCTTCATATCTCTTGTGGGTATTTGTTTCCTGTGTTGAGCGTAGCAGTGGCGGAGGTAAGTGTCGTGTTGCCCCCCTTTGTTTTTGAAAAGTAAAATTAGTGCATTTTTTTAAAAGTTAGTGGTATTTGTGCAATATATTAGACTTTGCCCTCCTTAATGTGAAAAAATAAAATGCACTAAGATTTTTTTTTGCCCCCATTAAAAATATGTTATGCAATTTTGCCCCCTTCTGTAAAATTTTTGGCTCCGCCACTGGAGTGTAGTGTATATATAGAGTTGAAGAAAGGGTTTGCAAGGTTCTTACTGTGTTTTTCTGTGAAGTAAATTCTGACATATGCTGAAACTGGTTGTTGAATCAAGCCTTTCAGCTTTACCAGCTCCTGTAAGTTAGTTTTTTTGTCATTAAAATCATCTTTTTTGTTTCAAAGTTGTCAATAAATTAAATATAAACTTGTTTCAATTTGCTGTCTCTAGGTCCGCCCCTGCTAAGACTGTGACCTTGATATCTCTTGTTGGTATCATTTTGGTTACATTTTTTTTGTCGTTGGGGTTCTCTAATGAGGGTATTGTAGAGAATTTGTTTGCTTGCGACAGAATACATTTCATGCGAAAAGGGTCCAGTCCAGTCCGGTGCGAGAGCAAGTATGGATAAATATGGGTAAGCATTGAGACGAGAAGTTGCTGCATTTCTTTAAAATTGATGTCAACAACAAACTACTATCTCAAGAATGGTGACAATGTTTTCCTTGATGAAACTCCAAAGAGTGATCAGATCCGTCCGTACGTGAATTGTGGAATTTAAGGAAACAATTTATGACTCGCGACGAAAATCTGCTGATATTATGAATCTGTAGAAAGCAAACTACATTATCGGTCTCTTTGCCTATGGGTGGCCTGGGCCAAGCTAATGGACATAACCGAAAGACAATGTCAGGGCAAGAAGGTTAGGGAACGAGTCCAAAAGGCTAGCCACCTTAACGGTAAACGTCTTGAAAATGAAGGTGGAAAAATGTGTTTTCTAAAAGCGGTGCGATTCACTGATAAAAATTTTAAATGCTAATTTAAGGGCCTAAACGACGTATTTTGAGGATTTTAAATAGGGAATCAGGGGGTAAAGCCAGTGACTTCTGTTTCTCTTCAAATTTCCTTTCAGAAAAAACTATCAGGATATCAGTCTCAAAGGTTTTGGCTATCCGATTAAAAGCTTCTTGATATCAGTCTCAAAGGTTCTTTTCAGCTTTAAAGGTTTTTTCAAAATGTTCACTGCCTATCAAAAACACTACAACTGGCTATCAAGAACACTAGAACTGACACTCAAAATATACTCACTTGCACTAAAAACAAATCATATATTTTATTTTTGTTTTTTTCTCACTTGCACTAAAAACACTATCCAAAAGACTTTAATATTTATATACATAACCTCTTAAGCTTGATACACAGAATGTTTATTGGCCATGACTTTGTTCAAATGTTCTTAGAATAATATCCATAAGGCTTTACTATTGATGTCCAGAACCTTTTGAGGTTGATATCGAGAATTTTTCTTGGCCAAGACCTTATTAAAATCTGCTTGAAACTCATATCCAGATGACTTTATATTGATATCTAGAACAATTTGATGTTTATATCTAGAAAGTTTCTTTGGCAGACCTTCTTCAAATGTGCTTCAAAATCATATCCAGATGACTTTATATTGATATCCAGAACTGTTTATTATTTACAAAAATGTCACCGCGCGTTTTTTTACAAAAGTTTCGTATATTTTCAAAAATGCCACCGTGTTTTTTTAAAAACACGTTTTTCCTAATCACTTGGAAAAACGCGTTTTACGCTTGATTTTGGCAACAATTAATAGTGTCATTTGCGTATGAAACATGTGATTAGATTGAGATGATCATGTTGCTTAGCGTAACATTTGTATGTATATTTTTATACTCCTCAATCAATCAATTTAAAGCAATGCCTGTTTGCATACTAATGGTTGAAAAAAGCATTAACTGTGATTTTGTGAAGTAAACTCTGACATAATCCGAAACTGATTGAGGATTATGTATTTTAAATTTTAAAGAATATTCCTTATTACATTTTTTCTAAACATTCAGACAAATACTGGTTTTTGTAAGTTTTTTTGCTAAATATACACTCCCTACACATTTCAAGAGGACTGGACGCGGCCCGACCTACGTCGGCTCGAAATAAGATTTCGGTAAATTGATTATACATTGACCAAGTAAATTAATTTTCTTTTTGTCTTTATAAATCGTTATTGAGTATTATTAAACGTGATATAATAACAATTCTTATATTTTTATTATGATCATTATTTATTTTTTCCAAATTACTTGGTCAAAATATAATTAAGTTTATCAAAGTTTTATTTTTAGAGAGAAGATATATTTGATATATTTTTAGATTTTAAAAAAATTCATATTCAATTTATATTCTTGCAAATGATTGTTTATTAAGTGGACAATATATCTTTATTATTATATACTCTCTCCGTTTCATGTGAATTGAGACTTATTTTCCTTTTCGTCCGTTTCACCTCAATTGAGACTGCCTAAAATGGCAATTTTTTTAATATTTTATATTCACCCAACCTCACCCATTTAACCCCACTAATTCTCTCTCTTCATTTTCCACCACTCATTTTATCCAACCAATACTACTATTTACCCCACTCATTCTCTCTCTTCATTTTCCACCACATATTCACTACTTTCTCTTAATTATTGTGCCCATTTTTTTGGTCTCAATTCACATGAAACGGATGGAGTATATGAAACAATTAAGAACTTTAGTACATTATTTATAAAAGTCAGTATTTTAAAGATGTATTTTGAATAAAACTAGATATTTGATCTAAGGTGTGAATAAAATAAAATAGAAATAGAAACTTTGATATTTTCATTGTTGAGTTTGTAGTAAAAGACAATTGAGAAAGTCTATTATATTTGTTAAAAGAAAAAAAAAAGGGTCTATTTTAGAGCACCGACTCAATATGTGTAATAAACATCAATTTCATTCATCAATAATTATTGTTCAACATACAACCACAAAATAATCCAATAAAAAGTGCATCAATAAAGAAAACAAAATAAAAGCAAGAATATAAAAAAATAATTTAGAGAAGGGCTATGCGAAAGCGATGGGAGGATTTTCAGCTTTTGTATGCTTTGGATTAAAGCATGTTCAAATTACAAACAAAAAGCTCACGTCAAACATTTGGGACCTCATTTTGTCGATTCTTTTGTGGATTAAAATAAAGCACAAAAAGCCACTTTTGGACTGCCCGACCCCTCACGCCAACATTGAATGACAATATTTTAACACACAAACATTTGAAAAAAAAAAAATTAAGAATTTAAGTAAAGGGGTATATTGGACCTAGGTGCATAGTGTCAACCACTTACTCCGTCCTAATTAAATGTTTTTAGTTTAACATTACATAAATTTTAAAAAAATATTGTAAGTAAAAAAAGTAAAATATTTTATTGATATACAATCAATAATACTTTCAATAACAAGTTTTAGATTTTCATTTGGATAGTTAAATCAATAAAAAATTGTTGCTCAAAATTCATTCGTAAGAATTGCATGAAGATCACTTTGAGACGGAAAGAGTAATATATTAAACTAACCTATGTCAATGTCAATGAGTGCACTATCGTCCACACTACAACATAACGTATATAAATAGGCCTCTAATCAAAGTCTCCAAATTCCAAAACTTCATTTTCAAACAAAGTAAGGATTATCTTTCAGAAAAAAAAAAAAAAAAAAAAAAAAAAGAAGTAAGGATTAGATACATAAAACACTTAAACACCACACTTGTGCAAGCATTATTTTTCAAATTATAAATATCTTAACAAATCAAGAAATCAATATTGGGAAATGAATCAAATAAAGTGAAATAATTAAGCTGTCGCCAGGCATGAAAAATGGAGTCTCAACGAGGACAAGGCATAAACTATACTATATGACCAATATATTTTGGACTTTTATCTACCACTTAGTGGTCGAGAGTGAGATCATAATAAAGAGATTAATACAGGTAATAAAAATGATATGTAATGCATGCATCAATCTACTGCGTCTAAATACACTTTTTAAGTGGTTAACTGATTGAGTATTAATTAAAATTTAAGAAAAATAATCATCAAAAATTCACAATTAAGTTTAAATTTGGATAGTTATATTAACTTAACTAGTAAAATTCCATTCATTATAATTCACTAGTACAAAATAGAGCTTTCATAGCGCTTTTTTTTGCACTTAAATAGCGCATATAAGCGCTATGTAAGCTACCGCTATGCAAGTTAAAATAACGTTTCATTAAACGCTATGTAAGACAATATACTTAGATAGCGCATAAATAAGCGCTATGTAAGATGATCTTTTAATTTTCAGAAATTACCTTATGTAATCACACTTAGATAGCACATAATAAAACGCTATGTTAGTATCTCTCTTAGATAGCGCATGTTAAGCGCTATGTTAGGCTATTCTCATTATTTTCATTTTTATTTATTATTTTTTCCCTGCACCTATTTCAAATTATATAAATTATAATCAACAATAATTTTTACAATCATAATTCACAAACATTTCATTCAACAATAAAAATAAAATCTTTTATTTATTACACACAAACAATAATTCTTACAATCATCCACAAAAGAGTTATAAAGTATTAACAAGAGTTAAAATTTTACTCGATCATTAATAATTCTTACAACAATAATTTTTACAATAATCCATAAAATAGCTAATCTTATAATCAACAAATCTTCTTCATCGTTTGCAGAAAGCCCTCCAAAATTCATTCATAATTGCACCCCGTTATTTCAGACGACGCCACTTGTTAAGGACTCCCTTCTGCATCGCTACAACTTTTAACAAGGGACTCTGGAATCAAATACAACAAATCTTCATAAAGCAAATCAATTGTACACAAGAATGTTTAAGAAATAACTACCTCAAAGGTGATATTATAGTATGTGCCTGTAAATTTGCCAAGCTTACTGGCTGATGAAGAGCTTATTGACCCAGAACTCTGATCTGAATGCCTGCTCGAATCGGGTGTAGAATCCCTGAATGATCAGAACAAAGGGTAGAAACAAGTTTAGTTTTGAAAAAAAAAATCATACATCAATATTTGCGATTAAATTTCAGTTTACTTACTGCAAGCTCCTCCAATTTTGACAATGTTATTGAGCAAGTCCTTCAGAATACTAATGAAAGGTGTTGCCCCAATTCCAAGACCAATGAGTAGAGGACATCATATTTCCTGTAGTCTTCTGCTGGAGCTCCATAAGGTCCGTAAATCAAGAGCTTTGGCAAGCTATAATCAAGTTAAAATCTTAGAAGACAGTTTAAGACCACTAAATGCAAAACAAAAAAAAACAATTAGATTTAATAAGTTGAAGAACTATGTAAACAGGGCGATCACCAGTTATTTAAACGGATAAAGGAATGATAGGTTTCTGAAATCTGTGGATAATAGTTAACTACTGAGAGATGATGTACTTTACCACTCAAAAGGAGAAACTAAAGGACATTTGACAAACATGTATTGTCCACTCTTGTTTTGAAACTGGGGAGGCTTGGACGTTTGCAAGGTTAGAACATTTCCCGGATAAATAGCATCCTGACAAAAGTTTTAGTTCAGAAAAAAGGAAAGTAAGAGAAGTTTATAGAATATTTATTTTACTAGACAAAAATTTAGCCAATAGTCAATATTTCATGCACACCTTTAGAAGTCCCACAGTATAGGCATCGGATCTGAAGTATCTAAGGGTTCTCTCCCCTGCATATAGGAGAACTAGAACAGCAATATGCATCCATGTCTGAGACCATATTTCCATATTAGTTATATTTCAAGGTAGAGAGGAAAAACTTTATTTATTTGATAATTAGGAAACTAACTTAAGATCATATTCGTGAATTTTCTGGATATACTGGCAGTGCCAATGGACCTTTACCACCTGCTCGTGCACCGCCTTCGTCACTGAAAGCTACTTAATTAAATAGAAAAGAAAATAAATCTTTTTTTGATTAATCCCGCCAGATTAAGCAAGCAATGAGTTGACAATGATATACCTCTTTTGACTTGTATAATGACCCATGTAAAGAAGAGTAATCCAACCTCAATACAGTTTCAGGCTTAGGCATTTCTTTTACAATTTGAAAAATCAAACTGCATTTTTGCTACATCACCAAATAGAAGTCATAGGGAAGCATTTGATGTATTTTTATTGGAAAGAAAATGCACACATACATAAATAGATTAGATCTTAATGTGTTATCAATTGAAAAAGCAAAAAAAAAAAAACATACACACACACACACACCCCTCAAAGTGGTTTTGGATTTTGCAGGATGAAGAGGCTGACCTTTAAAATCGACTCCAAGAGAGATCATACTGAGTCGTTGAGACATGTCAGAGAGTAGGAGAGTAGGGCTGATGTTGGCTTTGGTGTGGAGACGGGAGCAACAGACATAATACAGCTTTTGATTGCAACCGACAGGAGTAGATTGCAGCCTTTGCAGGTTTCAAATAGGAGAACGAACTCTTAAGCGCATAGATGACTCTCCTCATTCATTCCTCTGCATTTACACCAAAACACTTGTTCAATCTAAAGTTTAAACTGCTAAAAATGCTGCAAGCTACAAATCCCTCTTACCATAAACCGAATGCTTGCCACGCATTTGAATTATTAAGATCAATTTAGCCATTATCAAGATGTATCTACAGAAACTTGAAAGTTTAGTATGCATTTTCTCTCTATTAACTACACAAATATCAATCGAAATCATACTTGATTCCAAAAATAATGGAAACCAAAATTGAATTACAGCATATACTACCCATATGTATAATGTGCTGAATGCTGAATGGTGATACTGTTAATACTAAGTGGCAGGGTTTACTGACATGGATGGAGATGGCAAACTGAAGTCGAAACAGAAAACAAAAATGGAAACAGAGGCGGTACAATTTAATTCCCCTCCACCGATCTTGCAGTCAATAGCAAAACAGCAAATGACGTTTTCAATACACACCGCCTCATTATCCACCACCCCACTCCCACCATCGAGATCAACTCCGAATTTCTCTCACCGTTCCAACCCATAAACAAACAGCAGAATAATACTGGAAGAAAATGGAGAAGAGAAAGAAAAAACCTGACTGGAGCAGCCTCGTTCACTCTGTCGACACCATCGAAACCAAAGAAATTCACTTATCCAAGTAACACAATCTTCCTTCAAATTGCTACTTCAGCACTAACCCTCCATTATTTATCTAAAATAGAGTCAATAACATTCATAAACCCCTCACTTAACTCCCAAACTAAAGCAGTAAGCAAAGAAATTAGAATTTCACAGAAAAAAATCAATCGCCAATGAAGTTGCTGCAAAACAAAGAATAGGAACAAAGTATGGAAATCAAATCCTATGTCTCTTTGACAACATATCAAAAAAGACAAAATACAATCAATTGCAAAATCCAAAATAAGTAAAGGGCAAGAATCGTTAACAAAAGAAGAAATAGTGGAAGTTGCTTAAATAAAGAATGACGGAAAATCAATATGGACGAAGAACAAACCTGAGTCGAAAACCCTAGGCAATCAATCGCTACCGAAAGATTGGCTGACTGGAGTCGATTGTTGGCTTCAAAAAAGGTCTTGAGCGGTTCCATTGGTTGACTGACTGGAATTAATCATTGCTCCTAAATAAATTCTTAGTATCAAATAGCAAATACACACAAACAAAAAAGGCGCGATTGCTCACCAGCGCGAATGGAAGGCGAGTAGGCTGGGTCTTTGGAGAAACAGGAGAAATTGATTTTGAAAATGGGGGTTTGGTTGGGTGGCAAAGGTAAGTATGGGAGAATAGTCGTCGCTGGAGAACAGAGGCGAAGAACGGGAAGAAACCGTGAAGACGAATTGCTCTCTGCAACCTAGATCTACATATTGGGCAACAAGGGTGGACGCCTGCTTCGTCGACGGTTGAGGCATAATCCGACAATGGTGATGTCGATGGCAGTGGTGAGGCGATGCTGTCCTTGTCGTTGTGCAGAGCTGGAGGTGCGAACTGCTTTCCCACCTCGGACGCTTAAATCGATTCTGATGCCTAAATGGATGCCCAGCTCCTTTGGACCTGTAATCGATGACTTGTATTTGGGAAATTCATTTTGGTGGAAGGGCTGGGGCTAAATAGAGAGAGCGAGAGGAGGAGGCTGCTCTATTTTAGATTTGGGGAAAATGCGCTATGGTAGCTTTTCCGGAAAAAAAAAATGCTTATGAAGCGCTTGGTAGGATAGCGCTTTTTTTATGCGCTATGTAAGGTATTTATTACATAGCGCTTACTCTATATGCACTATATTAGTTATTTTATTTTTTATTTTTTTAAATTTTTTTAACTTGCAGCTTCATCATGCAGTCTATGCGCTATGTAAGGGTATTTCTTACTTAGCGCTTTATACAAGCGCTATCTAAGCTGCACTTCCTAAGCTTCAATATGTACTAGTGATTGTTAGTGAATCAGTATGAGATGACATATAATAACGAACGCAAATTGACAATCAAGAATACATATTTTAACGTAGTTTACCAACAACCTATTGGCTACGTCCACGGGCAAATAAGAACTGATATTATTAAAATGGCCGGAGAATCAATTACAGAAGATGATCACACTAATCTACTTTGCACAAATTTTGATCACAAAATTCCTAACTGTGCAAACCCTAGATCAAGAATTATTGATCTCTCTCTTACTTTCAATGTTGTCACTATGGAGGCTACTAGTTATGGCTAGTGTTTATACAGTTAGAGTTCTAACACTGAAGATAGAAGGAGTACAAATTACAAGTCCCTAAAGGACTCATAAAACCTACGCCAAAACTGATATGCGTCTGGGCCCAAAACAGCCCAATCCGGACTGCTCGGCCGAGTATTCTCCAGTGCTCGCCCGAGCACAGCTTCATCAGAGAATACCCCATTCGACACTGTTGGGTATGCATATTATAAACCACTCCTATTACCTTTAATTTGATTGATCTCATAACCTTATTTTACTTTTTATGGACTTTAGATTTCATTGTAAGATGTTTTATAACTTCATTAGTTAAGTCCATTTTTAGTTTACTTAGGCTTAGAAGATCAGCCCCTCAAATTTTAAAGAACTGCTGCTGGTGTTGTGATAAAGCTAAGTCTGCCTACCTCATCAAGCTGCTGCTGATTATGCTACCGCGTAGGTAGCTGCCGCATAGGTAGCTACCGCATGGATCAAGCTACCGCATGGTCTAAGCTACCGCAAGAAGACTAGCTACCGCACAACTAGGTAAAGATCAAGAGAAGACAAGTTTGATTCTAATTAACCATGGTCACACTTGTGTCCAAATTCTTTGGTTAAATTAGAACGTTGCAAAATTCTAAATTTGAATTTGATCGTTATGTCTGGTACAAGATAGTACATCTTGACCTCTAACTTCTGCAACTAAAAGACAACAAAGAAATGAGCACCAAACAGAATTTTCCAGCTCATTATCTTCCAAACTTGTCAACTAAGAATTCAAACAGCTATCTCTCTCATTCAAGGCTATAAATAGTCCTTGTATTCTTCATTGAAAATTGCTGATATTAAAAGAGAGAAATTGTTGTCGAAATACTTGGTGATTGAAGATCATACTCAAGATTTCCAGAATCATTTGAATCTTCAAGCGTTCACCTTCAAATATTCAAAGATCTCCAGCAACCTTTAAGCCCAGCAAATCTCAAGCCTTGTAACACTCAAAGATTCATTAGGCTCTCAATCATATAGATTATATAAAGCTCTTGATTCTTACACACACACTCACCCCGATTGATCAATCACATAAATTGCATCATTAGGGATACACTGGTCTAAGTCTAGGATTTAATCTTCATAGAAAGTAGGTGTTGATTCAATACTTCATCTCTGTAATTTGTACTCAAGAGAATCAATATATCCTCCATTCAAAATCCAAAACTGACCATCTTGGTAAAGGGCGTAGATCTTTTAACAGATCGAACCTTTCCAAATCTTTGTGTCATTTACTTACTGCTCTTACTTTCTGCCAATTTACTTTCAGTAATTTTTCCTATTGTTCATATTAATCTTGTTTGTCGTTTAGTGTTTTGATCTTTACAGCTATTCAAACTATTGTGAATTATGTTTGTTGATTGCCTACTGCCTTAGTTACCATCTCTGACTACTTATCTATTTGCCAAAACTCTGAGACACAAACCTTCATTTTCAACCTACCTAGTCAGTACTTCTGCCTACCTCATAGGCTGCCGTAGATTGCCTACCGCAGAGTGCCTACCGCAAATCTTCCTACCTAGTCGTTTTAACTTTAAAATCAACTCTACCTTGTTTTTATCAAAAACTTTCACTGTGCATTTTACTATTGAACTAGTGGTTTTTACTTGACCGCAAAATTTAAGAAGTAAGTATAAGGTTGAATTTTGAAAAAGGGTTGAAATTTTTAAGTAGGCTATTCACCCCCTCCCTCTAGCCTCCTTTTCATACCCTTGTTGTGTCTTTGGGACCAACAAGTGGTATCAGAGCTAACACCTTCATAAAAATTTTGTTTTTCAAGCTTAACAGCTTGGGTGCCGATTCAATATGGCAAGTCAGAAAGCTATGAAAACGGTTAACTACACTCACGTTCCAATGTTTACGAAGACAACTTTGATGTATGGAAACACAGCATTTTAACCCACTTTTACTCTATGGACGAGCAACTTGGTGATTGTCTTACCATTAGACCATACTTTCCAATGAAAGCAAATCCAAACCCAGCTACCAATGCTGACACACCATCAATCAAGAAACTAAGAGCTGAATGGACCGATGAAGAAAAGAGATTGTTTGGAAATGGATGTGAAAGCAAAAAGCATACTCTTAAGTACTTTGAGTACGTCTCAGCGTCGACAAATCATGGAATGTGAAACCGCTAAAGATCTTTGGGATGCAATTGAAGATTACATCGAAGGAGATCAAGCTTGCAAAGAAAGCAAAAAGATTTGCAATTCAAAGAAGATTCAACAACTTTTCTAAGATCCCCGGTGAATCACTCAGAGCAAGTTACGATCGCTACTGTGAAATTGTGAGTACTTACACCGCACTCGGAAAGAAGTTTACCAAGAAAGAAATCAATGTGAATTTTCTAGCCGCTCTTGTATCTCAATATCTTCACAAAGGAAACACTCTTGAAGATACCAAGCTTCTAGATGATATGTCACTCAGAAGCCTCTATGCCAACCTCAAAGTCTTTGATATCAAGCTCCACAACATTGAAGAAATGGAAGGAAAAGTAAAAGGCATGTCGTTGGTCGCTCAAAAGGAAGAAATGATCGAGGAAGAAGATCCAAAAATCTCCACATCAGAGTTACTTGATATGGATGATGATGACTTTGCTATGTTCATGAAAAGATTTCAAAAGTTCAGAAAGTCAGCAAGACCCGGATCATCAGTCAAGGCTCCAGCAAGGTTTTCAAGGAGCAGCTCCATAAAGAAGAAAGAGAACTTCAACTTCTCCAAGAAGAAAGAAGACCTTGTTTGTTTTAATTACAGGAAACCAGGTCATTTTGCATCAGAGTGCCCAATTCCCAAATATGAGTACATGAAGAAGAAAAGAAACTTTACTCCAAGGTATTCAAAGCAAAAGGGAATGGTTGCTGAAGAAGACTCTACCACAAAAGAGTTAGCTACCTGGATAGAGTCAGATTCTAATGAGAGCGATGAGTATTCTGAAGAAGGTCACATTTGTTTGGTCGTTCATTCTGATGATGAGAATGATCTTAAAAATCATTTCTCACCAAATGCAAAACCTAAACAGATAAGTTATACGGCTGATGAACTTGCTGAAAAGGGATTCATAACTCCAGTTCAAAAGAATGGCGATCTTATATTTTCTAGATGTGATGTAAGTGCAGTAAAGAAGGCTCTACAAAATCCCAAAGCGAAGGAAGATCTACCTACCACTCCTCATGTCAAGTTTGACATTTCCCCTGGCGAACAACAAAAGATGTTTATGAAAGCTGAACAGAAAATTAGTAAGTTTACTGGCATGAAGGAAGCTTTAGCACTTTCAACTGAAGAAATTTCCCAGCTTAAGACAGAGAAATTTCTACTAAGATCTGAACTCACCCTCCTTAAGGAGAAGATCAAGAGCATGACTCCTCTTACTGATCGAAACCGTTTCTTTGAAGAACAAAATGCCATATTTAAACTTAAAAACAAAGAATTGGTTGCTGAGATAAATGACCTTAAAAGGATCACTAATGAGTGGACAAATTCTCGTGTCACTATGGAACATATATTAGAATTCCAAAAGTCTAGTGGTGATAAGGAAGGCTTAGGACTTCAAACTAGTGACAACTTTAAATGTGCATCTTGTTGTGAAAGAGATTAGAAATTTATCCGGCAAACTTTGGAAGGGTCGAAGGCTAAACATCATGTATCAAAGGGTAAAGTACAAGAAACGAAGAAGAAATTAGAGTTCAATTATGTCTACCCCAAGAAATAAACTGGCAAGGCACTAAAGTTGAAAGGAATTTCCATGGATGAACCTACTGCTGAGGCAACCTCCAGCAAGGTAGATAAATTTCCCTACCGCAAGACCCTATCTCTGCGGCAAGCTACCTATCAAGGTATATCGACCGCACGTAGCGGCAAGGCAGCTAAGTTCAAGAGGATGAACTTTGTAAGGGAAACATCATCCATACCAGTAAATGATTTTTTGCTCAAGACTTCAACGAAGTTTGTTAACCCCCAGTTGGGTGGCTTCCAC
Organism: Campanula takesimana; assembly: GCA_026119855.1. NCBI lineage: Eukaryota > Viridiplantae > Streptophyta > Magnoliopsida > Asterales > Campanulaceae > Campanula > Campanula takesimana. The sequence goes on along the minus strand of JAOWBW010000644.1, from coordinate 472,268 downwards.
CATTGTTCTGTGTGTGATGATTACGGTCACAAGGCCACTGAATGTCTTTTAAGATACACACCAAATCCCAGAAGGTTTAAACCACCTTCTGTGAGGCAAGTGTGGGTTGTCAAAAGATGCTAATCTTTAGGACCCAAAATAATAAAGGGGACCTAGATCTTAAATGTTTATTTTGTAGGTCCTCTGCCTCATAGCTAGTCACTCCAATGAAGTCACAAGTTTATGGTATCTAGACATTGGATGCTCAAGGCATATGACTAGAGACATCAACATATTGGAAAGTATCCATGATGAAAAAGGTCTAGCAGTTACTTTTGGAGACAACATCAAAGGAAGGACCATTGGATATAGAGTCATCAAAAAAGGAAAAATAATAATTCAAGATGTTTCTCTAGTTACTGGTCTAAAACACAATCTTCTCTCAATCTCACAATTTTGTGACAAAGGATTGCAATGCCACTTCACTTCAACTCATTTTCTTATCAAGGATGGCAACTCTGGCGTCACTTTGCTCAAAGGGATTCGTAAGAAAAATGTTTATATTGTTGATTTCAATTCTTCTTGTATTTCTTCTAATCTCTATTTTGTAGCAAAGAATGTTAGTGAAAATAGTTGGCTTTGGCATAAATGACTAAGTCACTTGAAATTCAAGTATCTCTTCAAGATTGGTAGAGAAAATCTGGTTCGTGGTCTACCTAAGGTAGCTGATCACCACGATGAAAAGTTCTCATCTTGTCAACTAGGCAAACAACAAAAATCGTCTTTCTCCAGCAAGACCACTCCTTGAACTTCAAGATGTTTGCAGCTACTTCATATGGATTTGTTTGGACCTGTCACTACCGCAAGTATTGGAGGAAATAGATATACATTAGTTGTGGTAGACGATTATTCAAGATATACGTGGGTCGAAATGATGATCTCCAAAGATGATTGCTATGACATTTTGACCGCTCTCTTTAGGCTGCTCCAAACTCAAAAATAAGATGACATCGTTAGTGTTCGATCTGATAATTGAACGGAATTCAAGAACAACGGTGATGTTCAATACTGTGACGACTATGGTATTGACCACAACTTCTCAGCTGCTGGAGTTCCTCAACAAAATGGTGTTGTGGAAAGGAAAAATAGAACGTTGATAGAGGCAGGAAAAACAATGATTGCTGAAGCTAAGCTACCTCAATACTTCTGGGCTGAAGCTATTAACACATCTTTCTTCACTCAAAATAGATCTCTCATCAACAAGACCTACAACAAAACTCCTTATGAACTTTGGAGAGGAAGAACGCCCAACATTGTCTACTTTAAGATTTTTGGATGCAAATGCTACATTCTCTACAACGGTAAAGAACATCGAGGTATATTTGCTCCTAAGGCAGATAAAAGTATATTTGTTGGGTATGCTAAACACTCAAAATATTTTTGTGTATTTAATAAAACCACTCTTCAAATAGTTGAATCTGTCCATGTTAATTTTGATGAACATTCTCTTCTTGAGCCACATTTGGCTCCAAATGTTGCTGATGATTTTCTTGAGCTAAATGAGACAGGTACAAGTTGACCACAAAATCAGTCAACTCAAGAAAATCCATCTACCTCAACAACACCTCCACCTACTGTTAGTGTTGGTGCCCTAGGCACGTTTATTTAAACGTTGTGTATGTTATCATTTTATTCATATTAATAAAGATATGTTTTGATTATTATTATTGTTCATGTTTACTTATAATAATCTCCGTCCCTAGTACTTATGAAGCAATAGTATAAAGTCTAAATGATCATGGGATGATCATGTTAGATTTAGGGACCTCGTGGCATACAACTGAAACGACTCCCGCTAGATAGCCGCCCCTTTCTCTCTTTTTACAGCCTCGGGACGGACGGCTGCGTAACTGGAGAGTGCTATCAGGCAAGCAGAGAATTTGACTGGGGAGAACAGGCCATTCGCTTGTATCATAAATCTTGACTGAATGCGACATTGGATCTCTTTTTTTAACGGTAAAAATTTTCAATCTACTAAATTCTAACTCAAGAAAACTATAGAAAAGCTATTTATCTTCAGCCCCGTCGAGAGGCCTTGTACACATCTCATCCGTCTCGGAATAGAACTTATCCCCTCGATGAACGATTCTGTAACGACCCCAAAACCCGTCCCTATTTATTTTATAATTTTGGGGATTTTAATTTGAACTTATGTGTGCATTTTATGTGTTGCATCATATTTCATGACTTGCACATCTTACTTGATTAATTGTGTTATTTATTTGGTTAGTAGTAATAATGGTTAAGGGAGTTAAATGATTAAGTTGAAACTTTAGGGTCCTTAGTGAAATTATAACCTTAGGGGCTTAATTGTTCAACTTGAAAGTCAAGTGACCAAAGTAGAAAAATGGGGCAAAAAATCTTTATGACTTATGCTTTTCTTTCTCTTCCTCTGTGTTCATACTTACAACAAATATTTCTCTCGTTCTTTCCTAGGGTTAAGAGAAAAAGGTAAGTTCATTTCATTTGATTTTATATCTTTTAAATTACTTATCCGTTTTAAAATCTAATTATATAAAAATGATCAGGGCGTTGAATAGGTCATTTTTACCCGAACAAAACATATTTCTGCGATACTTTTTCCCGAACTAGGTAAGTTACTAATTCCCCTTAAATGTTAAAATGGTCATATATATGTTGTATATGTTATATGTGGTGAAATTATTGTGAAAAGAATTTATTTGTGATACTTGTGATTTCGGGATAAAGGGAGTAATATGAGATTTGTAGTAAGAAGTGTTTGGTTTAGTTCAAGTGTGTTCCTGGGTGTTCTTTGCACTTATATGAGTAGAGTGTATGCTTCAGGTATAAGAGTGTTAGTACTTTTGGGACGGTGGAACGAAGGGAGTAAAATTATCAAGTTTTGGGCCTGGCGGGTAGGTTGGGCGGCCGCCCAGAATGGGGCCAGCGGCCGCACATTTATCTGAAAGAATTTGGTCGTGGGCAGGGGAATTTTGGGCGGCCGCACAGGTAGGTGTGGGCGACCGCCCAGTATGCTGAAAAAGATTTGATGTTCCAATTTAGTTGAAGTAGAGTTCAATCTTGGTCTAGGTCTTAGGTGATATCCTAGATTACCTAGAGGGTTGTTGTGGAACACTCTATTATTGGAAACGGTTTCTTTGTGAACATATGTGTTATGGAATTTGACTAAATGGTAATTGGATATTGTTGAACATCTTTTGATGTGTTTTGGATTGGTACATCTTTGTGATGAGTTTTGTGTGGTTCCCTACTTTGGAATCATGCCCCGGTTGTTGTTTAAGCAAGTATTTATTACTATGCTCGTGTTAAAGTCCAGCTGGTACTTGTTGTGGTGTCGGGCAGTGGTAGGGATTATAATGGCACACGAGCCAAGTTCATTGTAAGGCTTCTACCATTGGTTTCCTATTTTTAGTCCCCTTCCTTGGGCCACGGATTGGGTTTGGGCTAGCTCTCCTTTGTGTGAGTTTAGTCACCGTTTGGGTTATGACTTTGTGTCATTTTCCCCCCGTTGTTGTTGTTGTTGTTGTTATTTGGTTCATGAACCGGTTTCAGCCCTTTGGTGCTTCTCAATTGATACCTCTCTGATGGTTATATATTTGATTCGAGAACCTTGGCTCAGTATCCACTTATGAGTGTTTATTTCCACCTTACGTGTGGTAAGATGAGTTGGCTTTGCCTATCATGTTACGTGCTATGTTGAGTATCATTTCAGCATGTAACGTAGTTACATTTTAGTAGCTTACTGAGATTTATTCTCACCCCGTTCCTTTTAATGTTGTTGTTGGTCCCAGAGACACAACAAGGGTATGAAAAGAGGCTAGAGGGGGGGGGTGAATCGCCTATTAAAATATCAACCCTTTTTCAAAATTCAACCTTATGCTTATACTTGAATTTTGCGGTAGATGAAGACCACGCGGTCAAGTATAAAATGCACAGCGGAAGTTTTCGTTGAAACAAGTTAAGAGTTGGTTTTGATAAGTTCAATGCAGTAGGTTGGTTTGCGGTAGGTAGTGTGGTAGATGTGTATGCGGTAGGTAGGAGTGAGGTAGGTTGAGAGATTGAAAACTTGTGTCTTAGAGATTTTTGGCAAATGATAAGTTAGTCAGATTTTAACTTAGGCAATGAGGTAGACAAACAAACACAATTCACAATTGTTCTTAAATCTGAAAGATCAAACACTAAAAGGACAAACAAGATTAATATGAACAAGTGAAGAACAATAGGAACAAGATGAACAAGACTTAAAGTAAATTTGCAGAAAGGTAAAGAGCAGTAAGTAAATAACACAAAGATTTGGAAAGGTTCGATCTGTTAAAAGATCTACGTCCTTTACCAAGATGGTCAGTCTTAGATTTTGAATGAGGTATATATTTGATTCACTTGAGTACAGATTACAGAGATGAAGTATTTGAATCAACACCTATTTCTATGAAGAACAATCCTAGACTTAGACCAGTGTTTCCCTAATGATTCAATCTATGTGATTGATCAATCGGGGTGAGTGTGTGTGTAAGAATCAAAAGCTCTTTGGAATCTATATGATTTTAGAGCCTAATGAATCTTGTGTGAGAGGCTTGAGATTTGATCTTGAAGGTTGCTGGATATTTGTTGAAGACTTGAAGGTTGAGTGCTTGAAGATTTGAAGGATTCTGGAAATCTTGAATATGATCTTCAATCACCAAGAATTTCAACAGCAATTTCTCTCTTGGAATCTCAGCGTTAGTTCAATGAAGAACACAAGGACTATTTATAGCCTTGAATGAGAAACTAGCCGTTGGAAATACTTGGGGTCCAAGTTGAAGGACAATGAGCTGTTGAATTCTAATTGGAGCTCAGTCTGAGTTGTCCTTTTGTTGCAGAGTCATGGTGGTCCAACTGTACTATGATGACAGTTGTATTCAAATTTGAATTTGCAACGTTCTAAACTAACCAAGGTAAGGACACAAGTGTGACGATGGTTAAGTTTGAACCAACTTGAATTTCTTCAACCATGGTTCCATGCGGTAGAGATTCACGCGGTAGGTTGGAACCATGCGGCAATGTTATTTGCGGCAAGCATAGTCATGCGGTAGGCATTCCATGCGGTAGGCTTGGGCCTTACCTCATATCTCCAGACTTAGAAAAATTGAGGGTCCTAATCTGCTAAGCCTATCAAACTAGAAAGTGGACTATTCTAAATGAAGTACAAGTGTCTTACAATATGTCCTAAAGTCCACAAAGAGTAAAAATTAGGTTATGGGATCAATCAAATTAAGGTAATAGGAGTGGTTTATAATAAGCATACCCAACAATCTCCCCCTATTTGATTGAGACCATTACCTACTATAACAAAGGCTAATTCATTGTACTTGGTAAAAACATGTTTTTGAGAATAAACATTTTATTAATATCATGTCCCAAGTCAATGCACACACTAAGCCAATGTCATAGATTCTATCATCCTAAGAAGAAAAACAAATAACTAATCTAGAGGATAGAAATAATATTTGAAGCATTTCAAGATAAATAATCAAAGAAGGAATAGAAGTGCATCAAACACAAAACATCATACTCCCAAAATAATAGTCATTAAGCATAGGAGTAAATGCAAACAAAAGGGAAATATTGTCAAGTAACAAACCCAAAATAAAACGGACATAAAAGTAAAATGTTTTAACACCAACATAAATGTTTCAAATGACCACATGCGGTCATATCAAATGCGGTCGATATCAATGAGGTATTCAATGAATTTTGCGGCAAGAGGAAAGCGGTAGGCTGGGATATTCAATCCTGGAATCATAACTAGAGCAGTGACTCCATCTTCTTCCTCTTCCTCGCCATGTGCTTGAACATTGCCGTGACCTGCTTCAGAAGGTTGAATAGCTTCTTGCATAGCTTGAATCATGCCTTGACGGTTAAGCCTGTTCATCACCGTATTGACGCGGTTGGATAGGAGGTCAATCTTGGTAGATTGTCCTTCAATTCTGACGTTGTTGACCTCAATACGGTTGGTTTGAACTTTTATCGTTTCAGTCATTGCGGCAATCTTGGGAGTAAATTTCTCTGCAACAGTTAGAAGTGCGGTATTGGTGTGAATCATGATTTCCTCTTTTAGAGATGATTTTATTTTCTTCAGTTCCTTTCCCAGCTCTTCCTTGATTTCAAGTTTATCATCATTAATAGATTTTGAGAGTTCTTTGCTTGCTCCTTCAACACCACTAACAACACTGTTACTGATGTAATCAGTTTGCTTTCTAAGAGCTTCTTTGAGTGTGGCAAGAGTGAGGGAAGTATCTGCGGCAGGAGGTGGAGGAGTGGAAGAGGTGCTAGTGGTACCTGCCATGATATCCTTGACTGCCTTTGTTAGTGCAATACTCTCCCCCTTAATGGTCGAGATCAAATCAGAGGGAAGTGCGGTAACATCTCTCTTCAACACAGCCTAATCATTCTTCAAATCAAGTACCTCTTCTCGAAGTGCCACCATACTAGACACTAAAGACGAAACTTGAGATTGAGTGTCTGCTTTCATCTGAGTTAACAGTTTGACTGCGGCAAGAAGCTCAGTCGCGGCAGGTTCAGGAGGAGCGGTCGATGTGGTTGGCACGGCAGGTTCAGGAACTGCGGTAGAAGGAACTTCAATGTGTTGCTCAGAAACATTAATCTTTGGTGACACGGTCTCGTCATCAACTTCTTCAAGATCAACAAAAGTATCCATCTTTTCAGGAACAATGTCTTCAGCATTCACATCCATAGTCTTTTCGGCGGCAGACTTGTCACTTGCGGTAGAACTAGTTTGCTCTTCCTCTTCTGAGCTCTCATCAACCAATCCCTTTACAATGGGCTTCTCCACAACTTGCTCATCCTTCTCACTTTCAGAGGCATCATCAGACTTCTCAATTTTCTCTGAGGCAGTATCATCCATTTTCTCGGAACCAGACAATCCTTCTATATCATCATCTTGAACATCTAGAACAAAATTTTTGGAGATCTTTGGAGGAGCAATCACTATATCCTCGTCAGATGAAAGAACTGGTGAGATGACTTCAGGGGAAGTTTGTTTAGCCACTTTAGTCCTTTTAGAGACTTTGACCGGGCTAGGAGTAAGGGATCTTTTCTTGTCAAACTGCTCCCCCTGACAAGGTGCTGGTTTGAGAGAGACAGAAGATTTGGATTTGAATGAAGTGGATACGGCAGGTTGCTTTGGTGCGGCAGACTTGGAAGGTTTAGATTGAGGTGGAGATTTAGATGGTACGGTATAGAGGGATTTTGAGACTTTGGATTTTGGTTGAGGTTCAGGAGATGGAGAGGGAGACATTGGAGGTACGGTAGGAGTTACCTTAGATTTAGAAGGTTGAGGTGCGGCAGGACGGGAAGATGCGGTAGAAGCAATCTTGATGCCTTGGGAAACTGGTCTTGACTTTCTAGCTAGTTCCCCAACCTTTTCTTTGCCTTTGACAGAAGTTGGAGGGGAGGGGAGATCAACATCTTTACCCTTTACACGGGCCTTCATTGCGACAGCATGCTTGCGGTCCTGTTCAAATGCGGCAGCCTCGACATCACTTACCATTCGATCACCAAGATTTGCTTGACCTCGTTTAGAGTATTTTGGAGGGATGTACTCTTCAATGGGATCTCTTAAAAGATAGGAGCGGTACATTTCGTCCCCAAAGTTACCACGGTAGTTGGTCTTCATAGATTTACGGCAGAAATCTTTTGAGGTAGAGATTGGAACCTTGTAATTTTTGTTCTTCTCATACAAGTCCTTGATCCCGACCGTGAGACTCATCAGGTAGAAAATTAACCTACTGTTCGTGCGATATTTGGTTTCGCCTTCATCAGCTGCATCCTTATATGATAGAATGTTAGCACGCAGGATATCATACATGATCTGACCCCAATCTAACCGTTTACCAAGATATATGGCAGCACAAATCATCCATTGAGTACGATTGAAGTTAGCATGATTGCCTGTTTTGCACAACAAGGTATGGTCCACCAGATGACCTATGTGATACATAATTTCACCAACATCCTTTCGTTGGATTTTGAGAATGTCTGCAGTGCCAACCAGTTTCTTAGCCAGACTTAAAGTCTCTTGCCGTGAGATTTCATCAAAGTCCTCCGTTCGCCTCTTAATACCTACGGCATGTGCTAGATCACGGGCATCAAAAGCCATCTGAATGCCCATAACAGAAGCTTGAATGAATTTAGGATTAGATTCGGGCTCATCAGTACTTTCCATTTCAACTGCCGTATTGAAAAATTCATCAACAAAAGCTGGCAGGTGGAACTCTTTATTAAGTGTGAATAAAGGGAGAATCCCGGACTTGTTCATTCGACCCAAAATATTGCGGCCAATGGCGTCCTGTCTGAGGTCCTCATGATCTAAAACGATGCCAGGGATGAAATGACTTAGATCCTGAAACAACACAAAGCAAGGTTTAGAAATCGAGGTAGATCGTGCGGTCACTTGACGAGTGAAAAGCAATGAAGGTACGGTCAAGTGAGGCACGGTAATATAGGATTGCGGTAGGTAAAGATGATAACAAAGTTACCGCAAACATAGAAGTGTTGCACCAAAAAAATAAGAAAATGAATAGTGCACAAACACGAAATTTATACCAGGAGAAATTAAAACGAATCAAAAAGTTGAATATCCCAAGAACACGATGAACACAATGATGAACACGAAGAACACTATGAGGCGAACTAAACCCAGAATCCTAGAAATTGACTAAAATTAAGCGAAAAGCGCATAGAATGAATCGGAAATGCATATAGAGCCACAATATCATATTAATTTCATGAAACAATCAACATTAAACTCAGAAATTGAAAGGGGAATACAAAAAAGAACGAAAAGTTTCATAAACCCATTTGGGTATAAAAATCCAACAAAGCAACAATGAAATCTTATGAGATCAGTAAATAGATGAACCAAAACTAAAGATATTCAATTAACTCAATATTGTAACATTAATAACGCAAGAAATCAAAGAAACTCACAAGGAATATGAAGGGTTTTCGAAAAACCCACCAAGAACAAAGAATAGCGAGTTTGAGAATCCATACCATAATGACAACCAGAGGAGTAGCTTGTGGAGGAACAGAACTAGGATTATCGTCACCAGAAGTAACAGATTTTGAGGGTTTCTTGGTTTGATGTTTTGACATTATATAGAGAGATTTTGAGAGAATGGAGGTTTAGAAAGGGAGGTTTTTAGAGAGAGGTTAGAGAGAGTGATTTTCTGAAAAAGTAAAATAAACAGAGAGTGGTGGAGGAGAAGAAGGTGGAACGGTTTGGTGAAGGGGGTTTTGCAAAGGTCAGAGTGATGGGAAAGTGGGAGGTTAACTCTGCAAAAAGGATGGATATGACCTAGGGTTGTCTATTCGAATTAAATTCAAGGTTACTAGGTGTCACATCAATGGCCAATGACGGCTCAGAAGAATAAAATTAAATGCGAAAATGATTTGAATTAAATAAAAGCGAGGGAAAATAGGAAGTTACCTTAATGCCCTTGAGGTGGATATTTTCAAAATATCTCAAAAATATTTCTAAGTTAAAGTGACTTACCTGGGGTCCATGAGATGCGGTAACTTGAGGGGCGACCGTGCTATATGCGGTCGATGTGAGGTACTTACCTTGCTTTGGAGTAAATTCTACAAAGTAGTTAACACGTCATCAATTTCCACCTTGATGAGTTTCTAGAAAACCTTGAAGTGAATCTTCACTATGCGGTGATATATCCGGCAGCATAGATTTATGCGGCAGCAATAATGATGCGGCAACTAATAGGTGCGGTCAAGTGAGGAATTGAGAGATTAATGTTGTTTGCTTGACCATGATATGTCTGCCATGTACCTATCTTTGAGCTTAGATGAACAAACATTAGTACATGAAATTATATGGACAAGTTTGAGTTAGAGTTCAAGCATACCCATTTCTCCTCTTAGATACCTAAATCTCTTGGAATCAAGAGCCTTGGTGAGAATATCTGCAATTTGATCATCAGTACTCACATATTCTAGATGGATATTACCTTTTTCAACATGATCCTTGAGAAAGTGGTATTTGATATCAATGTGCTTGGTCTTGGAATGCATGACGGGATTGTTGGAGACAGCAATGGTAGATGTATTGTCACAATAGATTGGACAATTTTCTTCTTTGATTTCGTAGTCAACCAATTGTTGCTTCATCCACAGCACTTGGCAACAGCAGCTTCCAGCAGCTATATATTCAACTTCTGTGGTAGATACAGAGACCGAGACTTGTTTCTTTCTTGCCCATGAAACTAGTCGATTTCCAAGGAAATGACAAGTTCCACTCGTGTTTTTCCTGTCGATGGTACATGCTGCATAATCTGCATCTGAGTAACCTATAAGATCAAAAGTTGAATCTTTGGAGTACCAAAGTCCAAGGTTAATAGTCCCAGATAGATATCGAATAATACGTTTAACAGCAATAAGACATGCTTCTCTAGGATCAGCTTGATAACGAGCACAAACGCAAACACTAAACATGATATCTGGCCTACTAGCAGTTAAGTATAGGAGAGAGCCAATCATACCTCGATATAAGGTTTGATCAACCTTCTTACCTTTCAAGTCTTTATCTAGCTTGTTACCAGTAGCCATATGAGTGTCGTATGCCTTTGCATTTTTAAGTCCAAATTTCTTGATGAGATCTCTTGTGTACTTAGCGTGGTTGAGGAAGATGCCTTCAGCACATTGTTTAATTTGTAGCCCAAGGAAGAATGTTAATTCTCCCATCATGCTCATCTCAATTTTGCTTTTCATGAGTTTCTCAAAACGCTTACACGACAATTCATTAGTAGAACCAAAAATAATATCATCTACATATATTTGAACAAGTAAAGTATGATTATTATATTTAGCAATAAATAAAGTTGTGTCAATCTTACCACGCTTGAATCCCTTTTAAGGAGAAATTTAGATAGAGTATCATACCATGCTCGTGGAGCTTGTTTGAGTCCATACAAAGCTTTACGGAGTTTGTAGACATGATTTGGAAATTTGGGATCTTCAAATCCGGGCGGTTGAGCAACAAAGACTGTTTCTTGAAGTTCACCGTTGAGGAATGCACTCTTCACATCCATTTGATATAGCTTGAATCTTTTGTAGGAGGCATAAGCCAAGAATATTCTTATAGCTTCGAGTCTCGCAACGGGGGCAAATGTTTCATCATAATCAATGCCTTCTTCTTGTCTATAGCCTTGTGCAACCAACCTAGCTTTGTTTCTTGTGATGCTTCCATTCTCATCCATCTTGTTTCAGAACACCCACTTTGTACCAATCACTCCTTGATCTTGTGGCCTTGGAACCAAGGTCCAAACTTTACATCTTTCAAATTGGTTGAGTTCTTCTTGCATGGCAACAACCCAACTTGAGTCCTGGAGTGCTTCATCAACTTTCTTGGGTTCAACTTGAGATATGAATGCGGTAAGTGCATCATAGTTTGATCTTCTTGTTCTAACACCAGAATGCAAATCACCAATGATATTCTGAATTGGGTGATCTCTGACCACACGAACTTCTTGAGGTATGTCTGGTTGAGTTGATGGTGGTTGTAAATCTTCTAGTGGTACATCATTTGAGCCATCCCAATCATAAATGATTTGAGGGATAGGTTCTTCAACATTTATGGGTGTTTCAACTTCAACTACATTTGAGGTAGCAGCAGATGAGGTAGCTTTTGGTGCTTCATATGAGGTAGATGGAGGTGCAGTTGAGGTAGATGGGTTTCCTTGAGTTGATTGATTTTGCGGTTGAGTTGTACCTGTCTCATTTATCTCAACAAAATCATCAGCAACATTTGGAGCCATATGTGGCTCAAGGAGAGAATGTTCATCAAAGGTAACATGGACAGATTCTACTATCTTAAGAGTGGTTTTATTAAATACACGAAAATCTTTTGAGTGTTTAGCATACCCAATAAATATACCTTCATCGGCCTTAGGAGCAAATTTACCTCGATGTTCGTTACCGTTGAAGAGTATGAAGCATTTGCATCCAAATATCTTGAAGTATGCTATGTTGGGGGTTCTTCCTCTCCAAAGTTCATAGGGAGTTTTGTTGTAGGTCTTGTTGATGAGGGATCTATTCTAAGTGAAGCATGCTGTGTTGATAGCTTCAGCCAAAAAATATTGAGGTAGCTTTGCTTCAGCAATCATTGTCTTTCCGGCCTCTATCAACGTTCTATTCTTTCTTTCCACTACACCGTTTTATTGTGGAACTCCAGCAGCAGAGAAGTTGTGGTCAATACCATGATCATCACAGTATTGAGCAACACCGTTGTTCTTGAATTCTGTACCGTTGTCGGATCGAACACTAACGATGTCATCTTCTTTTTGTGTTTGGAGCTGTCTAAAGAGTGCGGTCAAAATGTTATAATAATCATCTTTGGAGCTCATCATCTCGACCCACGTATATCTTGAGTAGTCATCTACCACAACTAAGGTATATCTATTTCCTCCAATACTTGCGGTAGTAACAGGTCCAAACAAGTCCATATGTAGTAGTTGCAAACATCTAGAAGTTGAAGGTGTCGTCTTGCTGGAGAAAGACGCTTTTGGTTGTTTGCCTAGTTGACATGCTGTGCACTTCTCATCGTGGTGATCAGCTACTTTGGGTAGACCACAAACTAGATTTCCTCTACCAATCTTGGAAAGATACTTGAAGTTTAAGTGACTTAGTCTTTAATGCCACAGCCAACTATTCTCACTAACATTCTTTGCTACAAAACAGAGATTAGAAGAAATGCAAGATGAATTAAAATCAACAACATAAACATTTTTCTTACGAATCTCTTTGAGCACAGTGACGCCGGATATGCCATCCTTGATGAGACTAAAATTTAGGTAAAGTGGCATTGCAATCCTTTGTCGCAGAACTGAGATATTGAGAGTAGATTGTGTTGTAGTCCAATAACTAGGGAGACTTCTTGGATGGTGATTTTTTCTTTACGAATAACTCCATATCCTACAGTCTTTCCTTTGTTATTATCTCTGAAGGTTACTGATGGGCCTTTCTCTTCACGGACATCTTCCAATAAGTTGATATCTCCGGTCATGTGCCTTGAACAGCCACTATCGAGATACCATAAACTTGATCTATCCTTGGAGAGTCCAGCCATTAAGCAGAGAACCTATAAAATAAACATTTAAGAACAAGGTCCCCTTTTATTCTTTTGGGTCCAAAGGGTTAGCAACTTTTAACAACCCACACTTGCCTCACAGAAGGGGGTTTAAGCCTTCTGGGATTTGGTGTGAATCTTAAAAGACATTCAGCAGCCTTGTGACCATAATCATCACACACGGAACAATGGTGGAAGCCACCCAACTGAGGGTTAACAAACTTCGTTGAGGTCTTAAGCACAACATCATTTACTGGTATGGATGAGGTCTCCTTAACAAAATTCAACCTCTTGAATTTTGCTGCCTTGCCGCCACTTGCGGTCGATGGCTTCCATGCGGTCTACATCTTCCTTGGTGCGGTCGATTGACCTCGCGGCAAGATCATGCGGTAGGGAGCACCATCTACCTTGCTAGAGGAAGCCTCTGCGGTAGGTTCATCCATGGCAATACCTTTCAACTTTCCCTTGCCAGTTTGTTTCTTAGGGTAGACATAGTTGAACTCTAGTTTCTTCATTGGTTCTTGTCCTACACCCTTTGAAACATGATGTTTAGCCTTCGACCCTTTCAAAGTTTGGTGGGTAAATTTCTCATCTCTTTCACAAAAAGATGCACATTTAAAGTTGTCACTAGTTTGAAATCCTAAGCCTTCCTTATCACCACTAGGCTTTTGGGATTCTAAGATTTATTCCATAGTGACACGAGAATTGGTCCACTCATTAGTAATCCTTTTAAGATCATTTATCTCAGCAACCAATTCATCGTTTTTAACTTTAAATATAGCATTTTGTTCTTCTAAGAAACGGTTTCGATCAGTGATGGGACGGATTTTATACCATTATTTCCTATGTTTTTATGAGCTTAAAATATGAATTTTATGTATTTTAGATAGTTTTTATGTAATTTTGGGCAATTATGTATTTTTGGGGTTTAATTGTAATTTGGGGGATATTTTAGTATTTTAATATTTTTACCCAAATTAGATATTTTATTATTCAAAAGAAACTCCAAAATGGAATTTAAATGTAAATGCCCAAGGTTAATGAAGAGAGATAGAGGGATTGAAGAATTTCACTCAGTCCTTATGCCATAAGTACCCAATTCTTGTGCCACAAGGGCTGGCCAAAAGAATTAATTGAGGCAGCAAATTAAGGAATTGGCCCAAGCCAATTTTGAATCAAGAGCAACAAGGCCCAAGCGTTAGGCCCAACTCGGAGGCCTACTTCACAAACAAACCGGCGGCCCAGATCAAGATCTCAGCAGACGGCCCATTCTCTGGCCCAAAGCGGATCGGATAAAACGCATGTACCAGGTGCGCTTCTTGCGTTTCCTGGTGCGTGAACAGCAGAGCTGCCGCGTGAACTAGGCTGGACCGAGAGTGATGGCGCGTGAGTGCGCGTGTGCCGGCTGGAAATTCATATTTTTGGTTATTTTTGTTTTATTTTTAATTCTTTTTCATTCCTTATTAGTTTAGGACTTATCCTAGGTATAAAAACTAGGTTTTTATTTTTTGTTTTTCATTCTAGACTTGATACAATAATTTTAGTTTTAGGGTTTTATTTTTCTTTTTCATGGAGATTTCAAAGTTCCATATGAGGAACTAAAACCCAAACTTTGGGTTTGAATCTTGAACCATCTTTTGTCAATTTGAGGTATTTTTTCTTTCACAATTTGATTTCTATTCATAATTTTACTTGTTCTTAATTCTATATCCGTTACTAGGGTTTATAAACCTGATCAATTTATTTATCTTTGTGATTGGATCTTTGCTAGAATTCTCTGTTCTGTGCCAGAATTAGGGTTTTCACTGTAGCAATTTCATGATTTATGCATGTGCCATGGTAAATTGTGATTAGGGTAAAATTAAGCAATTATCTATTTTAATAAATAGAAAGTGTTCTTGATCTTAGTTTCTTAAATCTTGAATCAATTAATTTTGCGATCTAGACTGTGCCAGTTAGGTTAATTTATTAATTAGGGTTTCTAGTGAGTGTGCCACTGCTAGTAACTATTCTGAAAGAAGAAACAGAGATTGAAATAAATCTCGGATCAAGTGAATAGGGTAAAAAGTGAATTGATGTATCGATGATAATTGATTAAAAAGGTGGGGACGGAAACAAATCTGAAGTATTCTTTAATTATTGTTTTTGCTCATATTTAGTTTAATTTATGTGCTTAGGATTTAATAATTATAATTTTCCCCCAATCTGGTCAAGTGACTGTTCGTAAATAAATAACCGTTCTTCGTGGATCGATTCTGGACTTGTCCCTAACTACATATTTTTAGAACCTAGTCCAGGTTTAATTTGTAGGTGTACGATTCAGCCTATCAAATTGTGGCGCCGCTGCCGGGGAACGGTGTTTATTTGTTTACGTTCTTATTTTAATTCTTGTTCTTGTTCTTTTTATTTTCTTTGTTTTTATTTTTTTTTAGTTGGTTTAGTTTAGTTAATTTAATTTTCTTTTTAGTTATTTTTAATTTAGTTATTTGTTTTTAGTGTGGAACCTTGTAAGGTCCACACCTTTTTTACTGACAATCTGCTTGGAAGTCTTGAATTAGTAAACAGATGGCAGATCAGACATTGAGGCAGAAAACTGCCCCGAATTGGAGCGAGCAACCTCATGCAGTTCAGTTCCCCACTCTGCCTACTGGGGTTACATTTGAGTTGAAGCCGGGTTTGTTGAGCCAGTTACCGCACTTTACTGGGATGCCCGGTGAGAACCCGAATCAACATATATCCCAGTTTGTGCAGATTTGTCAGAGCATGAAGCCAGCAGCACTTCCGATTGAGCATCTCCTCCTTAGAGCGTTTTCTTTCACTCTGAAAGATGATGCTAGTGCATGGTATTACCATCTGCCGCCTAACAGCATTACCACATGGCAGCAGATGAAGGAGGTGTTTCTTGATGAGTTTTTCCCACCGGATCAGATCAATGTCATGAAGAGGGACATTAGCAACATGGAGCAGAAGGTAGATGAGACTCTATACGAGTATTCTAATAGGTTCCATAAGTTGTGCAGGAGTTGCCCGTATCATGGGTTGGATGATAATCAGCTGATAGTATATTTCTATGAAGGGTTGACAGTCATGGATAAGCGGTTGGTGGATTCTTGCTGCGGGGGCAGTATACTCAACAAGACTACTGAGGAGGCTAATGAGATAATTGATGAGTTGGCTAAGAGCACTCGGACGCATGGCCGGAGATCGAGCTTCAGACAGGTCAGTGCTGTGAATTCTAGTAGTGGTGTGACAAATAAGCTTAAGACTGATGTTGAGGACCTTAAGGGGATGATGAGACAATTGTTGATGGGTCCACCACAGAGTCAGCAGTATCAGACTAATCAGTATAATCAGTATAGACCACCATATGGGCAGCAGCAGCAGCAGTATCAGAGTGCCCCTCCGAGACAGTCTACAGATGACATGATTCATTCCTTAGCACAGTCGGTGAGCATGATGAATAGCAATTTCCAACAGTATCAACAGAAGACCGATGTGAGTATTGGTAATCTAGAGAGCCAGATTGGGCAAATAGCTGATGCGGTTGGGAGACTAGAGGCTAGAGAGGCAGAGAAGGTACATTCTAGAACAGAACCGAACCCTAAGCAGAGTGCATGTGCCATGAATTTACGCAGCGGTAAGGAGGTTGGGAAGGAAGGAAGTTGTACCGAAAGAGCCTGTGATTGAGGTTGGGGAGGTTGTGCCTACTGAGAAGACCTCGGAGGAGGAGAAAAAAGCTACACCAAAACCACCAGTTTTTGAGCCGGATATTCCATTTCCTGAGGCATGGAAAAGATCGCGAGAACATGAGCCTGACAAGGCTATCTTTGACACTTTCAAGAGGATTGAGGTGAACATCCCATTTTTAGACTTGTTGCAGACTGTCCCAAGATATGCCAAATTCCTTAAAACGTTGTGTACATTGAAGAGGGATCAGAAGGCGAGGAGTCAGAAAAAGGTGAAGATGAAAGAGCATGTGTCTGCAGTCTATCATGAGAAGATGCCCAAGAAGTGTAGTGATCCGGGTATGTTCGTTATTCCTGTGTCTTTGGGTGATAATTCTGAGCATATAGCCATGCTTGACCTGGGTGCTTCAATCAATGTCATGCCTTATGCATTGTTTGAAAAACTCAAGTTGGGACCCTTACAGGATACACGGGTTGTGATCCAGTTAGCGGATAGATCTAATGCATATCCTAAGGGGAAGGTTGAGGATGTTTTGGTCCGCGTTGGTAAATTCATCTTTCCTGCTGATTTTTATGTGTTGGAGATGGATACGGATCCTAAGGCTCCCATTCTGTTGGGGAGACCATTTATGTCTACAGCTCATACTAAACTAGATGTGTCTAATGGTTCATTGACTATGGAGTTTGATGGGGATTTAATGGAGTTCAATATTTTTGACTCCAAGAAAGACCCTGAGGATGTTCGTGGTTTATGTTTCATGGATACAGTTGAGCCAAAGGTAGAGGATGTGTCCACTATTTGCAGTGGGGATGATGATATAAAGATTGGTTTGGAGATTCCTGCGGTAAAACATGGACCAAGAAAGGTGAAGAATCTTCCTGAGCACCGAAAGCATGCATTTGGAGGTGAGGAAGAAAAGATGACGGCTAGTGGTTCGATGGAGAAGCATGGAGATTTGAGCACGATGAACAAAAAGGAGAAGGGATTCATGAAGACAATTCGAGCTCAAACGGGGTGGAGTGTGCATTAATGAGGTACCATTTATTCCCTTACGTTTAAACTGTCCTTATTTTTTATTCACTTTTACACACTGAGGACACTGTGTAGTTTAAGCGTGGGGGAAGAGTTTGTAGTTGTATAGTATGCATTTTTCATTCTAGATAGTTAGTTAGTTAGTTAGTTTTCTTTCACAAAAAAAAAAAAAAAAAAGGCACAAGAAAAGAAGCCCGCTAGATTGAAAACCCGAAATGGCAGTCTAGGCAAAAACCAGGGTGTGCATAAATAAATAAAAAAAAATAATAATAAAAAAAATAGAGAGGCTAAGTGAAAACCCGAAAGGGCGCTTAGGCAAAAGGTGAGGTTTGAGTAATAAAAGATCTTTCATCCACCGGAGAGAAGACATAAGGGAGGTTTGGAGTTTTGGGTAGGATATACACTATTGGAGTAGGAGGTTCGGATAGTGGAGATTAGGTTAGAAATCCTCGTTCTTTTCTTGGTGATATAAGGGGGTGTTGGTGTTTTGTTACGAGGTAAGTTTTTTTGTTTAATTATAAATCTTGCATAAACTTTATTTTATGAGGGAGATTGTAGTGTGAGATAAGCGTGGGGGAAAACTAGGACATTTTTAGATCCCCTTGGCTTTTGAGTGGACATGTAGTTTGGATACCGTTTATTATGGTGTTGGTATCAAGCTAGTGTCATTGTTATTATATCTTTAAGGAGTTATAAGGAGACGGAGTTTCTACAATTCGTGATTTTATTTGTTGAGTTTGATTGGTGGTTTAGAGGTGACTAGGAATCATTTTTCTCCATGCTACGCTATATAGACCGGTGTTTAGAGGGGAGTTAGGATTTTACTCAGGGACGAGTAAAGGTCTAAGCGTGGGGGAATTTGATGGGACGGATTTTATACCAATATTTCCTATGTTTTATGAGCTTAAAATATGAATTTTATGTATTTTAGATAGTTTTTATGTAATTTTGGGCAATTATGTATTTTTGGGGTTTAATTGTAATTTGGGGGATATTTTAGTATTTTAATATTTTTACCCAAATTAGATATTTTATTATTCAAAAGAAACTCCAAAATGGAATTTAAATGTAAATGCCCAAGGTTAATGAAGAGAGATAGAGGGCTTGAAGAATTTCACTCAGTCCTTGTGCCATAAGTACCCAATTCTTGTGCCACAAGGGCTGGCCAAAAGAATTAATTGAGGCGGCAAATTAAGGAATTGGCCCAAGCCAATTTTGAATCAAGAGCAACAAGGCCCAAGCGTTAGGCCCAACTCGGAGGCCCACTTCACAAACAAACCGGCGGCCCAGATCAAGATCTCAGCAGACGGCCCATTCTCTGGCCCAAAGCGGATCGGATAAAACGCATGTACCAGGTGCGCTTCTTGCGTTTCCTGGCGCGTGAACAGCAGAGCTGGCGCATGAACTAGGCTGGACCGAGAGTGATGGCGCGTGAGTGCGCGTGTGCCGGCTGGAAATTCATATTTTTGGTTATTTTTGTTTTATTTTTAATTCTTTTTCATTCCTTATTAGTTTAGGACTTATCCTAGGTATAAAAACTAGGTTTTTTTATTTTTGTTTTTCATTCTAGACTTGATACAATAATTTTAGTTTTAGGGTTTTATTTTTCTTTTTCATGGAGATTTCAAAGTTCCATATGAGGAACTAAAACCCAAACTTTGGGTTTGAATCTTGAACCATCTTTTGTCAATTTGAGGTATTTTTTCTTTCACAATTTGATTTCTATTCATAATTTTACTTATTCTTAATTCTAGATCCGTTACTAGGGTTTATAAACCTAATCAATTTATTTATCTTTGTGATTGGATCTTTGCTAGAATTCTCTGTTCTGTGCCAGAATTAGGGTTTTCACTGTAGCAATTTCATGATTTATGCATGTGCCATGGTAAATTGTGATTAGGGTAAAATTAAGCAATTATCTATTTTAATAAATAGAAAGTGTTCTTGATCTTAGTTTCTTAAATCTTGAATCAATTAATTTTGCGATCTAGACTGTGCCAGTTAGGTTAATTTATTAATTAGGGTTTCTAGTGAGTGTGCCACTGCTAGTAACTATTCTGAAAGAAGAAACAGAGATTGAAATAAATCTCGGATCAAGTGAATAGGGTAAAAAGTGAATTGATGTATCGATGATAATTGATTAAAAAGGTGGGGACGGAAACAAATCTGAAGTATTCTTTAATTATTGTTTTTGCTCATATTTAGTTTAATTTATGTTCTTAGGATTTAATAATTATAATTTTCCCCCAATCTGGTCAAGTGACTGTTCGTAAATAAATAACCGTTCTTCGTGGATCGATTCTGGACTTGTCCCTAACTACATATTTTTAGAACCTAGTCCAGGTTTAATTTGTAGGTGTGCGATTCAGCCTATCAAATTGTAAAGTTAATTGGAGGAAAAGACTGCAGGGACCGAACTGTAATTTCTGGAAGTTATTGAGCTGTTTGGACATTTTTGAAACTTGGAGGACTAAACTGACAACATTGAAACTCCAGGGACTGAATTGAGATCAGTAAGAGGAGTCATGCTCTTGATCTACTTCTTAAGGAGGGTGAGTTCAGATCTTAGTAGAGATTTCTCCGTCTTAAGCTGGGAAATTTCTTCAGTTGAAAGTGCTAAAGCTTCCTTCATGCCAAAAAACTTACTAACTACCTGTTCAGCTTTCACAAACATCTTTTCTTGTTCTTCAGGGGAAATGTCAAACTTGACTTGAGGTGTGGTAAACAAAACTTCCTTCGATTTGGGATTTTGTAGAGCCTTCTTTGATGCACTCACATCACATCTTGAGAATAGAAGATCACCATTCCTTTGAACTGGAGTTAGGAATCCTTTGTCAGCAAGTTCATCGGCCGTATAACTCTTCCGTTTGGGTTTCACATTGGGTGTGAATTGATTATCATCCTCATCGTCGGAACGAACGACCAAACAGATGTGACCTTCTTCAGAATCCTCATCGCTTTCATCAGAGTCTGACTCTATCCAAGTAGCTAACTCTTTTGAGGTAGAGTCTTCTTCAGCCATCATTCCCTTTTGCTTTGAATACCTTGGAGTAAAGTTACTTTTCTTCTTCATATACTCGTACTTGGGAATTGGACATTCTGATGCGAAGTGACCTGGTTTCCTGCAATTAAAACAAACAAGATCTTCTTTCTTCTTGGAGAAGTTGAAGTTCCCTTTCTTCTTTGAAGGGCTGTTCCTTGAAAACCTTGTTAGAGCTTTGCTTGTTGATCCGGGTCTTGCTGTCTTTCTGAACTTTTGGAATCTTTTCACGAACATAGAAAAATCATCATCATCCATATCAAGCAATTCTGATGTGGAGATTTTTGGATCTTCTTCCTCGATCACTTCTTCCTTTTGAGCGACCAGCGATAGACTCTTAGTTTTTCCTTCCATTTCTTCAATGTTATGGAGCTTGATATCAAAAACTTTGAGGTTGGCATAGAGGCTTCTGAGTGACATATCATCTAGAAGCTTGGTATCTTCAAGAGTGTTTCCTTTGTGAAGATATTGAGAACCAAGAGCAGTGAGAAAATTAACATTGATTTCTTTCTTGGTAAGCTTCTTTCCGAGTGCTGTATAAGTACTCACAATCTCACAATAACGATCATAAGTGGCTCTTAGTGATTCACCGGGGATCTTAGCAAAGTTGTTGAATCTTCTTTGAATTGCAAACTTTTTGCTTTCCTTGCAAGCTTGATCTCCTTCGATGTAATCTTCAATTGCATCCCAAAGTTCTTTTGCAGTAGAACATTCCATGATCTGTCGACGCTGTGACGTACTCAAGGTACTTAGAAGTATGATTTTTGCTTTCACATCCATTCCAACTAATCTCTTTTCTTCATCGGTCCATTCAGCTTTTGGTTTCTTGAGAGTCGGATTTGCACCATTGGTTTCTGGATCCGGATTAGCTTTCATTGGGAAGTATGGTCCAATGGTAAGACAATCACCAAGTTGCTCGTCCATGGAGTAGAACTGAGTTAGAATGTTGTGCTTCCATACGACAAAATTATCTTCGTCGAACGCTGGAACGTGAGTGAAGTTAACCGTTGCCATAGTTTTCTGACTTGCCATTTTGAATCGGCACCCAAGCTGTTAAGCTTGAAAAACAGAAGTTTTATAAGGTGTTAGCTCTGATACCACTTGTTGGTCCCAGAGACACAACAAGGGTATGAAAAGAGGCTAGAGAGGGGGGGGGGTGAATAGCCTATTAAAATATCAACCATTTTTCAAAATTCAACCTTATGCTTATACTTGAATTTTGCGGTAGATGAAGACCACGCGGTCAAGTATAAAATGCACAGCGGAAGTTTTCGTTGAAACAAGTTAAGAGTTGGTTTTGATAAGTTCAATGAGGTAGGTTGGTTTGCGGTAGGTAGTGCGGTAGATGTGTATGCGGTAGGTAGGAGTGAGGTAGGTTGAGAGATTGAAAACTTGTGTCTTAGAGATTTTTGGCAAATGATAAGTTAGTCAGATTTTAACTTAGGCAATGAGGTAGACAAACAAACACAATTCACAATTGTTCTTAAATCTGAAAGATCAAACACTAAAAGGACAAACAAGATTAATATGAACAAGTGAAGAACAATAGGAACAAGATGAATAAGACTTAAAGTAAATTTGCAGAAAGGTAAAGAGCAGTAAGTAAATAACACAAAGATTTGGAAAGGTTCGATCTGTTAAAAGATCTACGTCCTTTACCAAGATGGTCAGTCTTGGATTTTGAATGAGGTATATATTTGATTCACTTGAGTACAGATTACAGAGATGAAGTATTTGAATCAACACCTATTTCTATGAAGAACAATCCTAGACTTAGACCAGTGTTTCCCTAATGATTCAATCTATGTGATTGATCAATCGGGGTGAGTGTGTGTGTAAGAATCAAAAGCTCTTTGGAATCTATATGATTTTAGAGCCTAATGAATCTTGTGTGAGAGGCTTGAGATTTGATCTTGAAGGTTGCTGGAGATTTGTTGAAGACTTGAAGGTTGAGTGCTTGAAGATTCGAATGATTCTGGAAATCTTGAATATGATCTTCAATCACCAAGAATTTCAACAGCAATTTCTCTCTTGGAATCTCAGCGTTAGTTCAATGAAGAACACAAGGACTATTTATAGCCTTGAATGATAAACTAGTCATTGGAAATACTTGGGGTCCAAGTTGAAGGACAATGAGCTGTTGAATTCTAATTGGAGCTCAGTCTGAGTTGTCCTTTTGTTGCAGAGTCATGGTGGTCCAACTGTACTATGATGACAGTTGTATTCAAATTTGAAATTTGAATTTGCAACGTTCTAAACTAACCAAGGTAAGGACACAAGTGTGACCATGGTTAAGTTTGAACCAACTTGAGTTTCTTCAACCATGGTTCCATGCGGTAGAGATTCACGCGGTAGGTTGGAAACATGCGGCAATGTTATTTGCGGCAAGCATAGTCATGTTGTAGGCTTGGGCCTTACCTCATATCTCCAGACTTAGAAAAATTGAGGGTCCTAATCTGCTAAGCCTATCAAACTAGAAAGTGGACTATTCTAAATGAAGTATAAGTACTTCTTACAATATGTCCTAAAGTCCACAAAGAGTAAAAATTAGGTTATGGGATCAATCAAATTAAGGTAATAGGAGTGGTTTATAATAAGCATACCCAACAGTTGTTTTCCTTAGATAAAGGAGAGCCCAGGGGATAGGTCACTTCACAAGGGAGGACGTCTAGGTGGTGATTTTGGGTAAGACATTTTGGGACATGTGTTATGTAAAGGCTACATTATGTAAATGTATAACCTTTTGGGTAGTGTACCCGTGACTTCATCTTTGTATCACCTATTTTTTCGAACATGTCGATGATTTGTAAATTTGTAAGTAAAGTGTGTAAGTCTTATGGCTAAGTACTTTAGGTTGTGAAAGTTTGTTTGTATGAAATGAAATCAAGTTTCAGGTAAATGTGTTTTGTTATATGAAATTTTTATGAAAGGACATTTCGAAAATTTTTCCTAAAATGTTTTATGACGTCTTCCGTGCGTGTCCCGAACGTGGGGCCAAGTAGGACCACGGGTAGGGGGCGCGACAGTTGGTATCAGACCTAGGTTGTAGATGGTCTAGAATGACTAAGTGACCTACGAGGGTAGTTGTGTATAGTGTGAGTAACGTTGAGTGTCTTATACAGGTATTTATTGAAAATGGTTGAGACTAAAGGAGATCATGCTGGTTCTTCAGGGAAAGGGGATGCTAGAGAAGAGGCCCGAATCATGTTTCAAGGGATGTTTGAAGAAGCCATGAAAACTTTTAATGATCAAAGGCAAGGAGGAGAACAAGCACCTCCGAGATATGGGTTAGAACAATTCTTGAAGAAACCAATGGGTTATGAAGGAGAACCAGAGGTAACAAAGGTCGAGAGGTGGATAGAGTCGATGGAGAAAATATTTGATGTTCTCAGATGTTCAAAGCCATCAACACCCGGAGCACTGTCAGCATTCAAAGATTTAATGGCATCCCAAATCTCGTTTTCCTCAGGTACTGCAGTCAACATCAGATTATCCTCTACTGTGACACCTGCTACAATGTCCTGAAAAAGCCTGTCATCAATCACATGAGGCCCTGAACTGAAAATCTCTTCAAAGTGAACTGCACCCAACTGACCCAAAATGCTCTCATTATCACACCAGGATCCATCAGCCAACTGCAACTTTAAAGAATTCTGACGTCTTCGCTCCTTGATAGAAGCATGAAAAAACGCAGAATTGCGATCCCCATCCTGAACCCATAACTGCCTTGACTGCTGTTGTCTCATGTCGATCTCCCACCTGCGCACTTGAGCCAGCTCCTCAGTTTTTTGCTTCAGCTGTATCATAACCGAATCATCCCCATTCACCTGCAGAGAATAATCCAGTCTGGTGATGTCATCCTGCAACTGATCCATCTTTTGGAAAATATTCCCAAAGACTTCCCAATTCCATTTACGCAATTCTTTCCGCAGAACTTGCAATTTTCTGTGCAATCGAAACAAAGGAGTACCCCAACAATCTCGACCCCACACCTCACGCAAGAAACCATGAAAGCCCAGATGATCAAGCCACATCTTATAGAATTTAAACGGGCACTTGGGCTTGGTGATCGCAGCAAACTTAATCTGTAAAGGAGAATGATCCGAGACATCCCTCGGTAAATGAGTGACAGTCACACTGCCATGCTGCGCAGTAAAGGCCCCATTCACCAGAACACGATCAAGACGCTACCAAATATGACCAGAAATCGGGAACCCATTACACCATGTGTAAACACTACCCTCATACCCCGCATCAGAAACACCAGCATTAACCATAAAACCACAAAAGTCATCGATAATAGGAAAATCCCACCCATTACCTCCCAACTTCTCTGACGGGTCAGCAATGATGTTAAAATCACCACCCACCAACCATGTCTCATTACACTGACTAGATAACTGCACGAGATCATTCCACAACGACTGTCGTGGAATACCATCGCAACTAGCATAAACGAACGAGAAGATACCATATGCATCCCCAAAAACCGTAACCCGAACTGATTCATGCTGATTAGTCATAGCAACCACATCCAAATCTATACCAGTTCTCCATAAAACCCAAATATGCTTGTTAACAGGATTCCCATGCAAAAATTTCTCAAAGCCTAACTGTTTAGCAATATGAGGAAGCCTAACACCGTGATGTTTAGGCTCCAATATCGCCAAACACCAAGGCTTATGATACTGCACCAAAAGTTTTAACGCATCCATGGTACTAACATTACCAACACCTCTAGCATTCCAAATAATAATCGACATAATAAACTAATTGGAATTAGAGGTTACCCCTTTAGCCTTGCTTCGGGTCTGCGGAGGCGAACCCATCGGCAATGGCTTAATACCCTTTTTCTTCCTACGTCTCGACTTCTTACCACTGGAAACCTCTTTAAAAGAAGTATCTTGTGTCGCTGCAGTGTCCCTTGCAGTACTTGTCTCGACCTCAGTACTTGTCTCACCCTCAGTATCACCCTCAAAAAATTCGGAGTCCTCAGTTCCTTGAGTATTCCCTATATCTGTCCCAGTTTCCCCTATTTCAAGCGGCTCATCTGCAGCTGCAGTATCTATATCCATGCCATTATGTCCCTGTCCCTGCCACTGTGTTCACCACGCAAGGTGGTAACTGTTCCTTTGTTTCCTTAGCAGCATCCTCCTCACCGT
Organism: Campanula takesimana; assembly: GCA_026119855.1. NCBI lineage: Eukaryota > Viridiplantae > Streptophyta > Magnoliopsida > Asterales > Campanulaceae > Campanula > Campanula takesimana. The sequence continues at coordinate 446,188 of JAOWBW010000644.1, read as the reverse complement.
CTAAATCCTGAAGCACCGCAAAAGCATTCACATTGGACCCCTGCGGCTGCTGTTCCACTACCATAGTCGGCTGCTACAATGTCGGCTGCTTCTGAAACTGCGGATGCCACTGCTGATGCTTCTCTGCCCGAGCAAGCTCCTCTCTTTCTGCCTTATCTTGGATTATAATTAATTGGGTGGGGTAGGATGAGTATAATATGAATAAAGTCTTTCCATTTATGGATTTTGAACCTTAAGATGGGACACCCAAAATGAAAATTTTTGAACCTTAAGATGGGACGGAAGGAGTACATGAAAACATACCTAAAACTATGATTGAGTTTATCGGCATGATAGCATGTAACTTAGAAAATTAATATTTATTTTATAAAAAAACATAGAAAGAAACTTTTGCCTAGTATGTAATAATATACAAATCAATAATATATATTGCATCAAATAAATACTATTTTTTCTATATAAAAGGAAACAAAAAAATAAGCTTAAAAATATTAATATGTATTGTGGAATACATTTCCCTTAAAACTTGCAATTAAGATATAGTTTAGTCAATTAATGAACAAGGAAAAGCAATGCCATTCCCCTCTTCATGCTATTATAACATGAAGAAAATAATAAGACTTAATGGATAAATAGCTAGAAAAATTAAAATTAATTAATTTTTTATTATTATAAAATTAATTAATTTTTTATTATTATAAAATTAATAATCAGAAGAAAAAAATAGGCTTAATAAAACATACTCCCTCTGTCCCTAAATGAGTGTCCGAAATTCATTTTAAGGGACACTGAAAATCTCAACTTTTTGAACAATTTGGTAACAACGCTTCATATATTGTAATCTCCTTTCCAAACCTTTAGTTTTACACGTATAAAGAAACCGGTGAAAAAAATTTCGAAAAAAAAAAAAAAACGTTTAGGGAGAAAGTTATGTTAAAAAAATGCACTCATTTAGGGACAAAAAATTCTTGAAAATTGACACTCATTTAGGGACAGAGGGAGTACTTGATTTAATACACAAATCGTTAAAAAAAAAAAAAAAACAATTAGGCAATAGAAACAAAAAATTGGAAACATGAAAAGAGAGAAGAAAAAAAAAAAAAAAACTCAAGATGTTGCAGCCCAAGAATCGAACTAAGCAACACTGCCTTCTTACTTCTCACAACTAACCACTAACCGCTCTAATTATAAGTTATTGGTATGATTACTTTTAAAGTTATACTCCCTCTGTCCCAGAATGATAGTCCCCATATTTTTATGAGTTTTACCAAGGAACTTTGAGTAATAATTAAGGCTACATTTAATTATTCTAATGAAAATTTTGAATTTGTTCTTGATACACCATTATAAATACTATTAATATCAAATTTTAGATTCACATTAACATAATTATAAGTATCATTTATAACTGCTCAAAGTTCCCTTGTAGTAACAACAAAAAAAAGTGGACTATTTTTCTGAGACGGAGGGAGTATATCGATATAAATCACCAAAAAAAATAAAATGAAATTCCAGTGGGGGCCGTCGCTCCCGCTTGTATCTATGTGGGTCCGCCCCTGACTATGGGATAAATTTCTATTTTAGGTGTCTTATTGATAAGTTACACTTTCCTAAAATGGTAAACAATCTTCACTATTCCTCACACTCATTCTCTCTCCTACTTTAATTTTATATTTCCTCCGTCCCATATTTTTTGCTACCAAATGAGAGCGCACGGGAATTAAGAAAATATGTTGGAAAAGTAAGAATTGTGAGTGGGCAGGAGAGAGAAAATAAGTTAGTTGGGAGTGGATATGAGAGAGAAAATTGAACATTTTTTATAAGTAACAATAAGTATGGAAGGCCCAAAATGAAAATAAGTATCGATAAGTATGAGATGGAGGGAGTATTCATAACACCAATCAATCTACTATTCTCTACCTCACTTTCTCTCTCTTACTTCACATTTCACACTCACAACAACTGCCCACAACTGGTGATGTTCAAACGGGTTACCCGGCCCGGCCCGCCTTTGCTCATGTCCGCGGGCTTGACGGGCTTGACCGGTCCGGACCTCCCACGGATGGATAAAAGCCCGGCCCGGCCCGTCGTTTTATGTGTGGTCCGGCCCGTCCGTTTGGTCCGGACCGAAAGGTTCACGGGCCAAACGGATTTTGTCCCTTTTTTTTTTTAATCAGAAAAACTTTTAAAAAATTATAAAAAAATTAAATGACTTAGACTTATTAAAATATATAAAATAAATTAAAATACATATAAAAAGTGATGTAATATGTACTTTAATTTGTCTTTTATATAAAAAAACTTGTTAAAAAATTAAATGACTTAGATTTAATAAAAAAAAACTTAGATTTTATATAAGATAAATTAAAATGAGAATGGTGTTTTCTTTTTTCTTTTTTTTTGAAACGGGCCAAATGGATTTGGGCCAAACGGACCCAGAAGTCCGCGGGCTTAAGCCCGATCCGTGTTTAAACATGAAGTCCGGCCTATCCTTGGGTCCGCGCGGGCTTGGAGCGGGCTCTGTCCATGGGCTGCCGGGCTCGGACCAACGGGCCTCTGGCCGGCGAGCTTGACGGGCCTCCGTGGACTTGGGTCCATTTTGAACATCACCACCCACAACTATTTATCCCTTAATTTCCGTGCAAAATCCATTTTGTCCACATAATTTTGGGTCAGAGGGAGTATTTATTATTCTCTATCTCATTTTCTCTCATTTACCCACTCATAATACTTATTTTTCCAACGTATATTTATTCAATTTTAGTAATCATTAGCTAGAGTGAAAGAAGTAGTATGATTTTGCAGTCAGGAGTTGAGTAGGACCAAATCGTCTAAGACCATGGGCAATAGTTTCAACCCCCAAAAACATTCAACTACCTTAATATCACTCCACCTCATCTTCTCTCTCCATCCACTTAATCATTCAACTACCCTCTCAACTACACCCCCCACAATAACTTGTTTAGTTTAAAATTCAACTCCTCCCAACTCATTATTCTATACCCCACCACTTTTATTTTATTTATAATCTTTATGTTTATGATTAATAAAATAATAATAATAATAAATCATTTATAATTAAAAAATAATTCACACTTAATTATTTTTTATAATTACAATTATAAATACGAGAATTTTTAAATTTTTGTTAAATCACTAATTTTCGTAAATAGGTGTTTTTTAAAAGGATAATTAAGGGTTAAAATAGGATAATTAAGAAATTTATAGGGAGAAAAAAAGGTTTTTTTGGTGTGTCCAAATCAAATGAAACTTATATCAATTTATAGAGGAAAAAAAATGATGAATTTCTGTGAAAAAAAATAATTAAAAAAAAATAATTTGCTGTAAAATAATTGAGCTCAAATAATTGAGTTGAAAATTAAAATGTAAAAATTTGGCGGACCAACCAGAGCATGACACTTGTCAAAGCCAGAAAAAAAAAAAAAAAAAAAAAAGGAAAAAGGACTCTTGACGCGCCCGTATGTGCGTGCTTTACACGCGCCTCACCCGGCCCTATTGAAGGCCGACGCGTGTCCTTGCCGGGTCCCACTTCTTTTTCTCCCACCAGGTTGAACTTCTTCAACCCTTCCCTTCAACCACCCCCCTCTCAACCCCTTATTGCACACACTCAACTAACTAACTCCCTCTCAACCCCCAACTAAACCCCCTTATTGCCCATGGTCTAAGCAGTAAGACCATGTCCAATAATCCAACTACCAAAAAACATTCAACTACCTTAATATCACGACACCTCATCTTCTCTCTCCATCCACTTAATCATTCAACTACCCTCTCAACTACACCCCCCACAATAAGCTAGTTTAGTTTAAAATTCAACTCCTCCCAACTCATCATTCTATACCCCACCACTTTATATTTTATTTACAATATTTTATTTTTATAATTTAAAATAAATATTGATATTTATAATTTATTATTAAAAAATAAATTATTAATATTTTTATTTATAAATTCGAGATTTTTTTTATTTTTTTTAATTCAAACTTAATTATTTTTTTTCGAAGCAATTAAATAAATACGAGAATATTTTAATTTTAATAAAAATAAGAAAAGTTACAATAAACTTAGCTCGTTCCACAAATGATGAAAAACAAAAAAACATACGATACATAGACTCGACTCACAGTACAATAAAATTTAAAAATCACTGATTTCCGAATTTTGCCCATATGTGTTTGACTAGATCGTTCTGCAATTGTTTATGAGCCCTTTGATCACGCAAATCCGATCTAGTACGTACATGATTTTCAAACGCTGGTAATACCTCAGTTGAGAATGGTTGTTGTGTACTAGACCCACTTGCCCCGAGCTGATCCTGATAGTCAAGCCAATTTTGAGAATACGTACCACGTTCATCCTCAACGATCATATTATGTAATATGATACATGCTCTCATGATCATAGCCAAGTCCTCTATCTGCCACATTCGAGCTGGTTCTCGAATGATTTTAAATCGAGCTTGGAGCACTACAAATGCCCGTTCTATATCCTTCCGATATGCCTCCTGGTATTTTGCAAATAACTTGTCTTCTTCACTTTGAGGAAGTTTAACGGATTTGACGAAGGTCGGATAAGAGGGGTAGATACCGTCAGCAAGATAATATGTCATATTATACTGACGTTCATTCACAAAGAAATTGACTCGTGGAGTATTTTCTGCTTCAAGATCATCGAAAACTGGTGATCGGTCCAGAACATTTATATCGTTTAATGTTCCCGGACATCCAAAAAAGGCATGCCATATCCATAAATCACGACTGGCAACGGCTTCAAGAATAACCGTAGTGGTTCCCTTATCACCTCTAGTAAATTGACCTTCCCAACCAGTAGGACAATTTTTCCACTCCCAGTGCATGCAATCAATACTCCCGATCATCCCTGGGAACCCCCGCTTCTCACTGACCTCAAGAATTCTTTGCAGGTCAGCTTCGTTTGGGGCTCTCAAGTACTGACGCTCGTACAATTGAATGACCCCCTTGCAGAATCTCCGTAATGCCTCAAACGCTGTAGCTTTCCCTATTTTAATGTATTCATCAATAGAATCAGCGGACATACCATATGCTAACAATCGCATGGCTGCGGTACATTTTGCTAATGGAGATAGGCCTTCTCTGCCGGAACAATCGGACCCTTGTGTGAAGTACATGTCATGGCTTGAAAGATCCTCGACGATGCGGAGGAATACATGTTTCTGCATCCGATATCGGCGCCAAAAATAATCTTTATACATAGCATTTTCGGAAAAGTAGTCATCAATCAGGCTCTTATTGTGCAAAGCGTGATCTCTTTTCAAATTTTTTTCGAGTTTTTTTCGGAGGTTTATCATCAAAAAACTCGTTTATGATAAAACTCTCCTCAATTTCAAGTTGCCTTTTGTAGGCTTCGACATCAAAAGGAAGAAATCCAGATGGATCCATTGATGTAGGAGGAATTCTCAAAAAGGAGAGAGTGTTTGATGTAGGAAGAAGGAAAGAAGAATGTGTTTGGTGTAGGAAGAATGAAAGAAGAGAGTGTTATTTATAAGAAAATGAGTGGCTGATGTTGACGGATTTGAAGCTTCTATTGAATTGAGTTAGTTAAAGGATAACAAATGAGTGGTCGTGGTTGACGGATTTGAAGCTTCTATTGAATTGAGTTAGTTAAAAGATAACAAATGAGTGGTCGTGGTTGACGGATTTGAAGCTTCAATTCAATTGAGTTAATTGACGGACTCCAATAATAGAATTACATAGATTTAATTAAAAGGTAAAGTTACATACTGAGAATCTTGAAAGTATTACATCAGTGCAGAAAATTGACATAAAGCTAGAAAACAAACATTAATTGCCAAACAGCTCTTCAGTCAATATTTCAAAAAGCTGTTGTTGATGATGATCGCGAGACTCCATTTGACTCAACTGCATCCACATTTTCCTATTTTTAGCCCGAGTCTTGTTAAGGGCAATATTCTTTGCCTTCTCTTGTTCTGAGACTAAGTTGTCCATTCGTTCCAATTCTTTCTCTTTGAATTGTTTGAATTCTGACCACTTTTGTTCCTTTACCGGTGACAACCCCACTTTTTTCTTCCCCGCCTTTTTCTTAGCTGCCTCTCTTCCCATAGGACGAGGAATGGATCCAACCGAGCTTGAATCACCTACATCACCTTCTCGTGCTCTCTTAGATCCACTGCTATCAGATCCAGTATTTCCTCCAACCTGACTTGCGTAGCGTGGTTGATCTCGGGTAGCTATCCACTCGTCCATCAAATTAAAAGTGCTATTGTTAGCACTTTTATATAATTCGTGAGCTTTTTTCAAAACATCATTCTCCGACCACCCGCTTTGTTGCATATGCTTAGCGTTATCGTATGCACCTACCCATTTGCCCAATTTGGCATTTATATAATTGAAACGATTTTTGCATGAAACTACGTCACGGGGAGGGTTAAATTCACAATGTTCGTTACAATATTGAACAATCTTACCCCAAAACGCTTCACTCTTCTGATTTTTTCCGACTACACTGTCGGTTCCAAACTTAATCCACCCACTGATTAGCACTATATTGTCCTTCGTGCTCCATTTGACAATTTTTCTCCGACTAGTGGTTGAACCTCCTGCATCTGGAGTTGGAGTAGCTTCATCAGCAGCGCTATTGCTACCCATAACCATTTGTGTTGAATATTCGGGATATTCTGATTCTTGAGAGGGTAGTGGTGGTGGTGGAGGTCGTTGAAATTTCATACCATAATATGGATTCCAGGTGGGTACAGCTGAAGGCATGGCATTTGGTTGATAATAAAATTGTGGGACATTTTGAGGACGTGGTTGGTTAGAAAATTGATTTGGCGATTGAAAATCATTAGGATTGTAGTAATTTGGTGGAAAATTACTTGAATTCTGAGTGTTGAAATAAGGATTATTGGGATCCATTTCACTAAAAAGATGATGAATATTTTAAAAAATAAGGGGTTAAAGAAGGATAATTAAGATTTTTTGAGAGAAAAGAGAGTTTTTTTTTTTTTTTTTTTTTTTGTGTACAAATAAAATGAAAGTTATATCAATTTATAGAGAAAAAAAAATTCAGAATTTTCGCAAAAAAAAAAAAAAATTTGCTGTAAAATAATTGAGCTCGAAAATTTGGGTTGAAAATCAAATCTAAAAATCCGGAGGACCAATCGTAGGCTGACACTTGGCAAAAGGAGAAAAAACAAAAAAAAAAGCTAGTGGACGCTGCCCTCACGCGCCTCTGTCGGCGGTGAGGCGCACGCGCCATGTCGGCACCAACCACGGGCCGACGCGTGTCCAGGCGGGCCCCAACCAAAATTCTCTCAACCCGGTTGAGAAAGTTCAACCCTTCCCCCTTCAACCCCCCTTCTCAACTACCTTATTGCCCCATCTCAACTAGTTTAATCCCTCTCAACCCCCTCCTCAACTCCCTTATTGGACATGGCCTAAGCACAGTAAGTCTCGGTGATTATTTAACAATTAATTTATGTCCAATCATAATTGAATTTAATGATGAGATTTAAAAGTGGAGCTGATACCGATTAAAACGTGACTTCCATTAAATCATTGTTTACAACTTGCACCTAGTGAAAATGTTTGTTATGATCTTCATGTGTTATCTATCTATATACTCCCTCCGTACCGGGTAAGTTGCAACATGAAAGGGGAAGTACAAAAATTAAAAAAATGAGAATAATGAGTGGTTGGGAGGCAGAGCGGGAATGAGTGGAGAATAATGAGTGGTTGGGAGGAAGAGAGGGAATGAGTGGAGAATAATAAGTGGTTGGGAGGAAAATAGAGAATGAGCGGAGGATTATAAAAGTAATAAAGAGTTTCCTTATTTGGCATTGTTGCAACTTAAGTGGAATACCCAAAATGGAAAATTGTTGCAACTTACCCGGAACGGATATAATATAGGAGAGTTTTTATCTATTCTCACAATGTGCCACATGGAATTCCACGTCATAATTCCACGCGGCATTCTACTTATCTTCACCCAATAGGCTTTCTACAATTATGTTGACATTACATCATAACTCAAAATTTGAAATGCTAAAATATAGCAACAAAAATCACTCTTCAACTAATTTAAGTAATTTAAAATAAATAAATCAAATCATAGACATAATATTTTCATTGCATAGTTTAATTATTTCATTGCATTCATTTAGATTATAAATTGACTTGACATAATTTGCCTTCAAATCAATTCTATTTTTTCTAAAACATTATTTTCGACTTAACTATTTAACTATTTTGTTTGGGTATTTCGTTTTTCTATATCATCAAATTTGCTTATATTAAAATATTGTTTTTGCTTTTAAACTAAAAACAAAATAGCTAAAACGAGAATGTTTTTATTTTTTTAAATCAGAAAAAAGTAGAATCTATATTATGTGGCCATGAAATGAAAGTTTTTTACAAAGTGATTTTCATATTTGAACTCGAAAAATTACGATTATATAAACATTAGTTTTTCTCTATCTCTGTGACGCCAGGGAGTTGGTGCCTATTATCGCCAGTAAAAAAGTTAATAATTATTTAATTTATCAAATTAAATTAAAAGACTTTTAATAAATAAAATGAAAATAAATTTTATTGATTATTTTTTCATTTTTAAATACGTATCTCCAGCTATATTTTGTATATTGTTAGTGCAACATGGACGGTAACTAACTAGTACAGCTAATAATGAACTTATCTGCACTAGCTAAAATCGTGATTCGTAACGGCTGTTGCAAATTGTTTCATTAATTGTTGTATTATAGTGATTGGTAATAATGCATTCATATTTTCTTCCTTTTTTTAAAAAAAAATGTGCAACCAAAATAATTAATTTTATTATTTTATAAATTTTATATATTATCTGATTAAGCATTCGATCAGTCCTGCAACTTTCTATCCACTAGATTGTTGAGTGTTGTATCATCAACCACAGTAAATAATCAGTTTTGATTCCTCAATGAACATTCAATTCCCTTTTTTAATTGATAGCACATAGTTGAGAAAAAGAAAGTATCTCCACTTTACTTGTATAGGATTGGACACACAGAAATAAGCAAATGCCTTTTTCTTTCTTCTTTTTTCTTTTCTTTTGTTCTTTGTCTATTTTCTTTTTCTTGTTTTTTAGTATTATTAGGTCTTAAAAACAATTGATGTGAAGAAGCAGCGGAATAGTAACTAATAATTGATCGAAACCAATTATTCTGCAAAGAATAAGGATTCCCAAGAAGAATTCCAACGAAATTCTTGAATAAAGAAAATAAATGAGGAGAAAGAGGGATAAATAATTGCTAAGCAATCTTTTTTTTTGTTTTTGATAATAACCCGTAGCTTATATATTGAGAAAAATTGGCTCGGGGCCAATAAAGTTATGGTACATATTCCTAGCATACGAAGCATTGTTATGAGCAAAACTAATAGTTTGCCTATCAACTTTACAAATACCAAAGTCTTCACACAAATTAATCAAAAACTTTATATCCGAAATAATAGTTTCTAAAGCTTGGGGGAGTCGCAAAGTTCCTTTTAGGTAGGAACACGCCAACTGGGAGTCTGTTAGAACTCGGATGTTGCTAAGCAATCTTGAATTTATAATAATCATCTTGTTCAAAACAAAATAAAAGAAGTAAAAGAGTATTTATATTTGAGCAATAAGAAAAACCTATTCTAAAAAGGACTTTTAAAATTAACCCCAAAAGAAATAAGGAATTAATTAAAGAAAAACGGGAACGAAACTCGACGTCGGAAATTTGACGTATCGTCAAACTAATGGTCCAGGCGGATCACAGACTTGGTGCGGCCGGACCTTCCTGGCGCGGGCGGGTCTTGGTTCGCGTCCGGTCGGATCTTCAGCTAGTCCGGGCGCGGCTTCTTCTTTGCACGGACGGACCTTTGGTGCTGCTTGGGAATGCGATTTTCGTGCTGCATCATACACCCGCTCTTCAAAAGAACTCGTCCCCAAGTTCATCTCCGATGTTTGAAAAGTTCCGTTCAACTTAAAAAGATATTTTGAATAAATCAACATCATTAAATTTGACGGAAATGAAAAAAATGGAATTTTCCCGACCCAGCGGAACAAATACTTGGAATATATATGACCACGAAGTACAACTTGAGGTAAACGAATATCGACCGGATATAAGTGGATACTATTCGTCTTAGCCTTCTTCTGTTGATCTTCCTCCCCGTCCTCCCCTTGATCAATGATAATCAAAACATTTTTAATACGAGAAATAACTTTCTCCTTGTTGTCTTCTACAACCAAATTCTCTTGTAAGTCAGAGTTAATATCCGTCTCCTCCGAAGCTTGAATAAGATTAAGCGGCCCGAAAGTTGCTTCTTTGGCAGTGCTCAAGGAAATAATCGGTTTACGAGGCGCTTGTTTTGTAAAACTTTTGCCTTTCAAAGAGCATAAATGAAAGCGAACCCCATCTTTTTTAAAACTCATGAAATTCTCCTTCTCATCACAAATAACACCAAGATCATATTGCCAAGGTCTACCCAACAAAACATGGCATGCATTCATATCAAAAATATCACATAATATTTCATCCTTATAACTACTAATGGAAATAGGAATATAACATTGCTCATGTACCTTGATACTGCCGACATTACTAATCCACCCCCACAGAATAAGGAGTGGATGTTTGCGCACCTCGAGCTTCAACTTATCGACCAACCCACGCGACACCAAATTCTCGCTACTACCACTATCAACAATAATTGTAGAAGCAAAATTATGTACCTTTCCTTTGGTGCGAAAAATATTATGTCGTTGGGGATCATCATCTTCGATAGGAGTAGTCAACATAAGCTTACGAACCACATACGACTCATGATCATCACCGTCATTATCTTTGTCAAGATTAGGGTCGTAACAAACTTCCTCACTTTCGTCGTCCTCATCCTCCTCAATGTACCCATCACACTCGACCATATGAACCCCCTTATCATTACCGCTAGTACAATTACTAGAGATATGACCCAGTTGACCACACTTAAAACTTTTATTCCCATGAGGCTTTGCATATGTATTAGAAGTATTGGGAATATTATTATTACGACGAACCGGTTGAGTCCTTATTGCAATTGGTTGCTTTTCACCATCATTCTTAGAACCCGCAGCCGGTGTTTGCTCCGAATCCCCATCATTATGAGCAACAGAATTTTGGGCCTTGGTACTAGAAGAAGACGCGTCACCAAACTTGTTAAAAGGTGTAGGGGAACAAAAAGAAGAGGCATATTGTTTCTCCACCTTTTTTGCTCTAGTAATAGCCTCAGTCAGCACGAACGAAGAAAATAATTTGACTTGATTTTTGATACCAAGGCGAAGACCCCCAATAAACCGTGAAACCTGTTGTGCTTCCGTCTCGTAGAAATCCACCCTTGCAGTTATGCCCAGGAAATCATGAACATATTCCTCCACCGTACGACTGCCCTGCTTACAATTAAGGAGTTTCATGTAGAGGACGTGCTCATAATCATCAGGTAAGAAACGTCCCGTAACTCCCTTTTCATCTCTCTCCAAGATCGAATTGGTGGTTCATTAGTACGAGCTAGTAATCTTAAAAATTGTTCCCACTAGGCAGAAGCACCACCTCGTAATTTGTAAGCCACATAAGGGACCTTTCGTTCTTCCTCGACTTGCATCAAATCAAAGAACTTCTCGACCTCCGAAAGCCAATCCATAAAATCTTCAACAGAGAAATCACCATTAAAGGAAGGAATATCTGCCCGAATCTTAGGGCGTGGGGGTGCTCCCATGACCCCCTCATTACGATTATTACGATTAACCCTACCATATGGATCAACGTGATGGAGACCTTCCTCACGCTCGCCGTTTCAGTTTTCGGGGTTGACATCACCACCACCAACTGCTAATCGCCCAATTGCCGTTAAAAGCTCTTCTTGTCTCGTAGCTTGTGCCGCCAAAAACTCATCTTTACCCGTTGGTTGTTGCTCCAACAGACGTGTAATCGCAGTTAGAAGGTTTTGTGTGCCCTCGTTGTTTCCTCCATCGTTAGCCATCGTCCAAGGATCGTCCTTTTCTGATACCAACTAATGTGAAGACGCAGCGAAATAGTAACTAATAATTGATCGAAACCAATTATTCTGCAAGGAATAAGGATTCCCAAGAAGAATTCCAACGAAATTCTTGAATAAAGAAAATAAAGGAAGAGAAAGAGGGATAAATAATTGCTAAGCAATTATTGAATTAATAATAATTAACTTGTTCAAAACAAAAGAAGTAAAAGAGTATTTATACTTGAGCAATAAGAAAAACCTATTCTAAAAAGGATTTTTAAAATCAACCTAAAAGAAATAAGGAATTAATAAAAGAAAAACGGGAACGAACCTCGACGTCGGAAATTTGACGTATCGTCAAACTTATGGTCCGAACGGATCACAAACTTGGTGCGGCCGGACCTTCCTAGCGCGGGCGGGTCTTGGTTCGTGTCCGGTCGAATCTTCAGCTAGTCCGGGCGCGGCTTCTTCTTTGCACGGACGGACCTTTGGTGCTGCTTGGGAATGCGATTTCCGTGCTGCATCAACAATGGAGCAATGCAACACTGATAATCGAACTATCTCTAAAATATTCAAGTTCATTGAAGTTTTTATCATCCAAGTTTCTTTATCAAATAATAAATCTTTAGATTTTAAAATGTTTTGGAGTAAATGTAATTTGATCTAGGGTTGTTCCAAACTTTTGATTTCTTGGAAAAGTGTGTTGTGTGTGAAGAAAATTGTGCACATTTTCTCGCAAGAATTGTTTGTAATTGGACAAAAAATATTGTGCGTTCATGTTCTACTTCGTGAGAACATGTCAATTGTATACAGTATGTATTTGTCCAATTCAAAGATTGGATACTAAAAATATTATTGCTCAAAACAAATAGATAGAAATGTGAGTTTGTCCCACATTAGAAAAAAAATTACCAATACGTCCCTGATAGAGGTTGAATTTGCCTATAAAAACAGATATTTTCGTATTCTACCTTAAGGCTTCTTGGTTGAAATGAAAAATCCCATAAAGTCCTTAGTATAATTGAAATGGCGACACTACCGTCACCTCCTACACTTATACTTCGTCTAGAACGCATCCCCTTCTCATTAACCTCAATCGGCACCATCGTCCATGAGCCTGCCTGATCAAGAACCTCTCCCCAGTTAATTGACCGAGCCCAATTTCCACCAAACACCCACCCTTCACATAAATCTTCCCATCCACAATTTCTGCGGTCGCAAATTCTTTCCCTACTTTCACTCGTGGCCCAAATTTCCACTAATTGATCCTGCAATCAAAAACCCATACATTAGTTGAAGGAATATCATTGATTGATCCACCAATAACATAGATTTTTGGGCTAAGAACTGCAAAGGCAGGTCCAATTGGCTGAGAGGGAATTGGAGGGTGAGGTTTCGAGTTGATCTTAGGTTCTTTGAATTGAATGAAAATGGTACCAATTGAATGAGGATTTGCTGCGTATATTTAGGTAGAGAGAATGTTCAGTGCAATTGAGGTAGGATCAGCAGGTGAACATGTGTTGGTAACGGATAGGGGGACTCAATGATTTGGACACTATAGAGAATGAGGGGTGTTGGGATCGAGGAATTCTGGCTTTGCCCCCCTCATTTTGGCATATGTTGTTGTTATTTTGCATTGATAACTTGGAATTTTGCTTTTGACTTTTGGATATTTTTCTGTCTCAAAATAAATGTTTAAAAATATTATTATTTTTTTTAGCTTAAAACAATTGATAAATGAAATTTTCATTACAATTTTTTTTTTTAACTTTAATCAATTGATAAATGAAATTTTCAATATTCACAAGTGAGACATAATTGATAAATTGAGTTATTTACTATTTAAAATGGCATGTGACAATATATTTACCAACTAAATATTTTGCTATAAACAAATGATAAATTGATTTATCAATTGTTTAATGAATATATAGTATCACACAAATATGAAATTACACTATTGTCAAATCACACAAGCATGAAACTAATTTATCTCTACACAACTCATAAAATGAGTATCAATTGTGAAAAAATTGAGAGATGAATTTATCAGTTTAGATTCAATGTGAACAAATGAGAAATTAATGTCTTAGTTTTTCAATTTAAACATCTATGAAATTGAGTATTGATTATGGTAAATTTATTTCTCAACTGTTTAAAGGACATATAGCATCACACAATTGAGAAATCACAAAACTGTGAAATTACACAACTATGAAATTATACAACTGTAAAATCATACAACTGTGAAATCAGTTGAAATGATTTTACAAGTGAAAAATGAAAAAAAAAAAAAAAACAACTGTGAAATCACACAACTATAAAATCAGTTGAGAAATTATTTTACAAGTGAAAAATAAAAAATGATACAACTGTGAAATCAACTAAGAAATAAAAAATGATTTTCCCAAAATTTTACAAGTGAAAAATGATTTTTTTTTTTTAAATTTGAATTATGTGTTGAGTGTATTTGGTTAATTCGTCTTAACGACACGATTAAAACAGTGGTTTCGGATTATTTTTCTGATTTTGAGATTTTGAGATATTTCACTTTAAAATGTTGGGTGGAAAAAAGGAGGAGATAGAAGGGGAGAAAGTGAATGCAGATGTAGCGGATCAATCCCCAAACTAGCGTGGAAGGGGAAGAACGTGCGCTTCCAGCACTTGGGGATAGGGTCATTCTCGTCCAGCAAAAATTTTAGGGATTTGTTTAGCGTGTTTTTAAATGTCTATCCTTATTAGTAGTTTTCATTTGGCTGTCAGACTTATTGGTCAAAGCCTCAGGAAAAAAAAAATGGTAAAATTAGTTAATAATTTTTGTCATTTATTATTGAATTCTAATTCAAGGAGTTATATAAAAATAATAACAAAATCTAACATCTAAAATTTTAATTCAAGATTATTTTTCAAGAGTAACTTTCAAGGTTTAATGTCCCAGGATTTGAAAGTGAAACTCCAAAAGAAATTGATGATTTTTTTTATTTTTGAATTAACTTAATTATCAATATGTAGATTAATCGGAGAATTAAAGTTTTGAGCTATAAAAGAGGGGTTAATAACAATTTAGGGCCTGAACTCAAGGGGGTGTGTCTAAAAGGGGCCTCAATTTTTTTTTCGCTAAATCAGTGCTCAAATTCAATTTTTTTTTGCAATTAGGGGCTTTCTGACGGTTTCCGTCAAAAATTACCGTTAAGTGGACATGTGCGCTGCACGTGACTTTTCACTGAGGGCAAAATGGGCAATCCCGTTTGGCTTAATGACAATTTAGGGCCTGAACTCAAGGAGAGGCATCTAAAAGGGGCCTCGACTTTTTTTTCCCGCTAAATCAGGACTCAAAATCATTTTTCTTTTTTTGCAATTAGGGGCTTTCTGACGCTTTCTGTCAAAAACCACCGTTAAGTGGACATGTGCGCTGCACGTGACTTTTCACTGAGGGCAAATTGGGCAAACCAAATTATTTGAATAGTACTCAAACTACTCAATTCTTTCTTGGCAATTAGGGGCTTTCTGACAGTTTCTGTCAAAAACCACCGTTAAGTGGACATGTGCGCTGCATATGACTTTATTTATAAAAAAAATGACGGATGGAAAATATGGAGGATGGAAGTTGGAGAATAGATGAAGATCTGAAAATATGGATGATATGAGCAAGAGAATTGAAGAATGTGAGCAATTTCGTTAGAGAAAGTTAAGAAGAGAGTTACAGAGTTTGTGTGGAAAAATAGTGAAAGGAAGGGAATCGTATTTTTAGGTGAGATAAAATGCATAAATCAAGTTAGTATTTTTATTTTATTTTTTGGGACTGAAAATCCTCCAAAAGGAGGGTCAAAATTGGTCAAATCTGACCAAAAAGTCAGATTTTCCCGTTAGCTAACGAGCTCCAACGGCTAGTAACAGCTATAAATAATGGCTAGGAGGTCAGAAAAAGGCGCTGGAGCACTGGAAGGCTTGAAATTGAGGTAAGTGATCGTTGGAACCGTTCGGTTCCACAGTTCTGGTTCCCGGTTTCGTAACCGGCGGTTCCACAGTTCTAATATCCTTGGACCCGCATTTGAACCGGCTCTGCAAGGTTCCTGGTTCGGTTCCTGGTTCCGATGGTTCCCAGGTATAGCTGGTTCTCAGTTCCGATTCTGCCGGTTCCCGGTTTTTTTGGCGTGTCTATCTATATTGTGGAGCATATTAGTTTCATATCAGAAGAAATGAGAAGATATTTATTTTTAACAGAAAATGTTACAAAGATATTAGGTATATGTTCAATTACAAGTGCCTAAAATTCAATCGCTCTTTAACTAAATCCGAACGATTAAACCAAAACTAGTTAATTAATCTGCGAATGAGTGTCAAATTCTACATGTAAAATAAAGCACCAAAAATACAATTACATAAATTCCATAATAATTAGGTAAATGAATTAGCTTTCATCAAATATATTCCCTTACTCGACTTCTTTACCTTATAGCGTGGGTTGTGTCTTGCGTTTCTTCTAATCTAAACGGGATTGCCCAATTTACCCTCAGTGAAAAGTCACGTGCAGCGCACATATCCACTTAACGGTGGTTTTTGACAGAAACTGTCAGAAAGCCCCTAATTGCAAAAAAAAATGATTTTGAGTCCTGATTTAGCGGGAAAAAAAGTCGAGGCCCCTTTTAGACGCCTCCCCTTGAGTTCAGGCCCTAAATTGTTATTAACCCAAACGGGATTGCCCATTTTTGCCCTCAGTGAAAAGTCACGTGCAGCGCACATGTCCACTAAACGTTGGTTTTTTACGGAAACCGTTAGAAAGCCCCAAATTGCCAAAAAAAATGATTTTGAGCCCTGATTTAGCGAGAAAAAAAGTCGAGGCCCCTTTTACACGCACCCCCCTTGAGTTCAAGCCCTAAATTGTCATTAACCCATAAAAGAGTTACCTACAAATCTTTGAGAAGAAAGAGGAAAATAAACAAAAGAAACACTTTCTAAAAATTCTCATTTTTTCTTTTTTATTTTGTACTTCTTTCATTGACCTCCTTGGATAATTACATCGGTGATCTAACCCAAGCATAATACATTTTGCCGGAAGGCTCAAGTGCGAATCCGGTTTATCTCTTCAATCTTGTGAGACTAACGACCGTTGAAACCTCAAACATTCGTAGAGAGCGAGACGAAATAGTCTTAAGGAGAGTTTCTCACACATGTAGGATACAAGAGATTAAAGATGGTTATATTATTTCATTTTCATTCTTTCAATTTATCATTGCATATTGTATTTCAATAGTGTAATCTTATTTTCCTTTCTATTTATAAGATTGCTCCTACAAGCTTAAGACTAATTTGTTTGTTGAGAAAGGATTGCAAATTACAAGAAAAATGGGGGAAGGTTGCTATGGAAGAAAGGATGAATAAGGATGAGGAACAACGAAAAAAAAGCAACGAATTTTTAGCGTAGTTTTATTTGACCAGCAGCGGTAAAATAGAATTTCCCACTTCGTTTAAAGTTGGATTTGTTGGTGTGTATGCCCTTGGCAAGTTATTTGAACGATTAATGTTATCATTTGTTTTATGCTTTATTAAAGATATTGAATGTTTGATTATTATATCTTTTGCATGTTATTATAATAATCTTTGTCCCTAGTAATTATGATTAATTACTAGTATAAGTTTAATAGATAGTCATATGATGATTATGTGTATACAATACAATTAGACTTATGGGAATTTGTTGGAGAACAAATACTTGACTGACCCCTATGAGATTTATGTTGGGTTTTGAGCAAACATGCGCAGCGGAATAAACCCAAAAAGCCTAGATCCGATCACGATGATTAGATTAATACGAGGATGAATTTAGAACACTAACCGTGACGGAGCTTTAAAATTCTGAGATCTTCAATCTTTGTTCTTCGCTCTTCTTCGAATCACGAACGTAGGAACGACCGCAAAACTTGGATCACGAACTTTGAAGGAGTTGATGCCAACGCCCTCTATGGTTATCCACACGCGAACGAATTTCAAGAACGATTCTTGAACCGGATTGCTAGACCCAATAGAAACTCTTTCTACTTTGAAGGCTATATGGAAAATCAATGTTCTTGTTCTTGAGGAAGAAGAAGAACTTGTTTTTCTCTCTCTCTCGGAGGCTATCTAATTGATATGGAATCAATACATACTGATTAGGTCGTTGTTAGAGGTTTATATACTTATTAGTCCTAAACCGTTTAGGAGAAATAGGTTAAAACCCGTCACAACACGAAATCAGTTTTTTGGGCCCGAACAGGGCCTGCTCGGCCGAGTCCTTTAAGGTGCTCGGCCGAGCACCTTTGCTCCAGAAAATCTGACCTTCTGATTTCCCATGCTCGGCCGAGTCATATGAGGTGCTCGGCCGAGCACCACCAGAATTCTGATTTTAGCCTTTTGAACAATTCGTCCTTTTGTGTGTGACCCCATAGGATTATATTAAGTTGGCAATGAGCCCAAACATATTTGTTCTCATAAATCATGAGCGGACTCTAGCAAGCCATCATGACTACCCAATTAATATAACTTGTATAAGTTCGTGAATCCTTTATAGAACATATTACAATCTCTTTGTTTCACGATGTCTATTGAACGTAAGCCATGGTCAATGGTCAACTTACAATGTTCAATGCTTTCTCGATCCAGAATGTATTGATAGTACAAATCTTATTTGAGCACGGCCATGCATTTCATCAACACCATTCTTCGAGTGGCCAAAGCTTGACATCTCTCTCTTACGAGGAACAAATCCCTTCTTGATTTATTACCTTTCCCTACATGAATCCGATTACGCCAATCACATTCTTTATAGCTACCCGATTAGGGGTAACGTTTGAATATGTCAAACGTAATGTTCATCGAGTGGAAGACTGTGATAATCTCAGGTCTAAAGATTCCAGTAATATAACTATATGAGACTTAATTATGACATTGTGACCATGACATAAATCTCATATGGGTCAGTCCAGTATTTGGTCTCCAACAAATACCCATAAGTTTAATTGTATCCCATACACCATAATCATCATATGATTATCCATTAAACTTATACTAACAATTAATCATAATTATCAGGGACGGGGATTATTATAATAAACATGCAAAGGATATAATAATCAAACATTCAATATCTTTAATATATAAATAACATTAATCGTTTTACAAAACGTGCCTAGGGCATACAACACCAACAATCTCCCACTTGCACTAGGCCTAATTAATGTATCGAATACCCATAGACCTAACATGACCATCATGCTTTGCTTGTGGAAGACCCTTTGTCAATGGGTCGGCAATGTTATCATCAGTTGGTACTCTGCATATATTCACGTCACCTCTGTTAATGATTTCTCGAATGACATGGTAACGCCTAAGTATGTGTTTGGACTTCTGATGGTTTCTTGGTTCCCTTGCTTGAGCAATAGCACCATTATTATCACAATAAAGGTCTATTGGATCAGCAATGCTAGGAACTACCTCTAGTTCAGTTATGAACTTCTTGATCCAAACAGCTTCTTTAGCAGCATCGGATGCAGCAATATACTCAGCTTCCGTTGTAGAATCAGCGACAGTACTTTGCTTAGAACTCTTCCAGCTAACAGCACCTCCATTAAGCACAAATACAAATCCAGATTGCGATCTAAAATCATCCTTGTCGGTTTGAAAGCTTGCATCTGTGTAACCACTTACAACAAGATCACCTTCCACACCTCCATACACCAAGAACGAATCTTTAGTCCTTCGCAAGTACTTAAGAATCGTCTTGACTGCAATCCAATGATTTTCACCAGGATTTGATTGGTATCTACTCGTCATGCTTAAAGCATACGAGACATCAGGTCTAGTACATATCATGGCATACATGATGGATCCAATAGCAGAAGCATATGGAATCCCAATCATTCTCTCACGCTCATCAGTCGTCTTAGGACACTGATTCTTGCTTAGAGATATGCCATGACCCACTGGCAAATTTCCTCTTTTAGAGTTTTCCATGCGGAATCTCTTGAGAACTTTGTCAATATATGTATCTTGACTTAAACCAATCAGTTTCTTAGATCTATCACGATAGATCCTAATGCCAAGGATATAAGCGGCTTCTCCCATATCTTTCATTGAGAAACACTTTCCTAACCAAGTCTTTACAGACTGTAGTGCAGGAATGTCGTTTCCAATGAGCAATATGTCATCAACATATAGTACTAGAAATAATACTACGCTCCCACTAATTTTCTTGTATACACAAGGTTCATCTTCGTTCTTGATGAAGCCAAACTCTTTGACCGATTCATTAAACCGAAGATTCCAACTCCTAGAGGCTTGCTTCAATCCATAAATGGATCGTTGCAATTTGCATACTTTATTAGAATTTTCTGGAATTACAAAACCTTCAGGTTGTGTCATATAAACATCCTCAAGTAAGTTCCCGTTAAGGAACGATGTTTTGACATCCATTTGCCATATCTCATAGTCAAAATATGCGGCTATGGCAAGTAAAATTCTTATAGACTTGATCATTGCTACGGGTGAAAAGGTTTCATCATAGTCGATTCCATGAATCTGCCTATAGCCTTTCGCTACAAGCCTAGCTTTATAAGTATGCACCTTTCCATCCATGTCAGTTTTCCTTTTGAAAACCCACTTGCATCCTATGGTTTTTACACCTTCGGGCGCATCAATCAAGTTCCAAACTTGATTGTCATACATGGACTGAATTTCAGATTCCATGGCTCCAAGCCATTTATCTGAATCAGGAGCGGACATCGCTTCTTGGTAGGAAGTAGGTTCGTCATCAACTATGACTTCTACTTCATTGCTATCCGTCATGAGAAATCCATATCTCTCAGGTTCGGATCGCACCCTACCAGTTCTGCGAGGAACTTGAGTACTCTGAACCGGTTCCACAACTCCTTGTGAAGCTTGCTCAGATCCAACATTTTGTTCCATGTAATTTTCGGGTTCTCGAATCTCTTTGAGATTAATTTTACTCCCACTAATTCCTTTGGAGAGAAACTCTTTCTCTAGAAAGGTACCATCTCGAGCAACAAACACTTTGTTGTCCGTGCGGTTGTAAAAATAATATCCCTTAGTTTCCTTAGGGTAACCCACAAAATTACATTTATCAGATTTTGGTGCAAGTTTGTCAGAGATCATTCTCTTAACATAGGCCTCACAACCCCAAATCTTTATGAAAGACAAACTAGGTTTTCTTCCAGTCCACATCTCATATGGAGTCTTTGGAACAGATTTAGTTGGAACTCTATTTAGTGTAAGAGCAGCAGTTTCTAGTGCATGTCCCCAAAAGGATAAAGGAAGATCAACTTGACTCATCATGGAGCGGACCATATCCAATAAGGTCCTATTTCTCCGCTCAGACACACCATTTCATTGTGGTGTTCCAGGTGGAGTTAATTGTGAAACAATTCCACAATCTTTAAGATGATTGTCAAATTCTTGGCTTAAATATTCTCCACCACGATCAGATCGTAGTGCTTTAATAGTTTTTCCAAGTTGATTTTGTACTTCATTTTGAAATATTCTAAATATCTCAAAAGATTCACTTTTATGCTTCATTAAGTAGACATAACCATATCTACTAAAATCATCAGTAAAAGTTATGAAGTATTGATATCCTCCCCTAGCACTGCTGCTCATTGGTCCACAAACATCAGTATGTATGAGTCCCAATAAGTCACTAGCTCTTTCACTACTCTTAGTAAAAGGTGTCTTAGTCATCTTTCCAAGTAAACAAGACTCACAAGTTTCATATGATTCTAAATCATGTGAATCTAAAAGTCCATCCCCATGGAGTTTTGAGATACGCTTCTCATTAATATGACCAAGACGGCAATGCCACAAATAAGTATGATTTACATCATTAGGTTTGGATTTCTTATTTACATTATAGATATTATCATTATTTTCACTTTCAACATCAAGAACATAAAGGCCATTAAATGAACATGCAGTACAATAAAGCATATCATTTAAATAAATAGAAAACTTCTTATTCTTAATAAGAAAACTATAACCTTCATTATCCAAACAAGAAACTGAAATAATATTCCTACTCAAATCTGGAACGTAATAACAATTGTTCAAAACAAGAATTAATCCGCTAGGTAAAATGACATCATATGTTCCTACGGCTAATGCAGCAACTCTTGCTCCATTTCCCACACGTAGGTCCACTTCGCCATCTTTGAGTAGCCTTCTATTCCTTAGTCCCTGCACATTTAAACAAATGTGAGATCCACATCCGGTATCTAATACCCAGGAGCTAGAAGTAGAAAGAAAATATCTATAACATAGATACCTGAAGTAGACGCAGTCCCACTGCTCTTCTTCTTCTTTAGCTCTTCCTTGTAAACCTTGCAATTGCGTTTCCAATGACCAATCTCATTGCAGTGGAAACAAATTGCATCCTTTTGGGAAGCAGGTTTAGCCACAGTAGCATTGACAACATTTGCCTTGCTAATCTTGGGTTTGACAACTTTTGCCTTACCCTTTCCTTTGCCTTTCTTTCCTTCCTTTGACACTATGAGCACAGGAGCGGCTTCTTTACCAATTTTCTTTTCTGCCTGCTTAAGCATCCCATGCAATTCAGACAGAGTCTTATCCATCCCATGCATATTAAAGTTCATGACGAACTGGTTATAGCTTTTGGGCAATGAATTAAGAATAAAATCGGTAGCCAACTCATCATCAATTAGATGACCAAGCCTCTCTAGTTTCTCAAAGTAAGCCTTCATCTTTAAAACATGAGGGCTCACAGACTGCCATTCGCTCATCTTGCATGAGACAAGTGCAGCTATAGTGTCGAACCTCTCTTGCCTTGCTTGTTCTTGAAACATATCTTTCAACGAAGCAGCAAGGTCAAATGCCTCCAAGTGCTCAAGAGTCTTCTGAAGCTCTGAACACATGGCCGCAAGCATAAGACAACCCACCTCACGAGAATCATTTGCATGTTTCTTGTAGGCGTTTCTCTCATCCTTGGGTGCATTAGAAGCAGGTTCTTCTTCAGGAACGGGCTCTTCAAGAATATAGAGCTTGTCCTCATGCTTTAGAACAATTCTAAGGCTACGGATCCAATCCGTATAGTTAGCTCCATTTTCTTGAAGTTTCTCCTTCTCAAGGATAGATCGCAGTGATAAGTTTGTATTTTGAGCCATTATCTACAATTATGCAAACATATAATTAAATATAAGTACCAACTTTATTAAAGATATTAAATATTAGTATTTCACAAATACTCCCACTAAATTATATAACCTTCAAATACATCTAATGCATTATATAATTTAAATGGGCTAAGATCCATCTTTAATTTAATTTCAAGTCCGCTTTGGCGATACTGCTCAAAATTAAATTAATTAGGTAGACAACTCTTTGTCAATCATATCAAATATGACTCTTAGATCCTTTATGAGATTTTAGACATCATATGTCTAACATGTTTTAATCTCATCTGTGCCTTAGGCCCAAGAATTTGTCTTTTGATAGCCTAATTAAGTCAAACCATTTTAAACGTATAGGAATCACTCTTTCCTCATCTTGCTCATAAATGAATAGAATTAATGCACCTCGCTTTGGCAGAGCCCACATAAAACTATCCACGTACTCGCAAGTGTTTTAATCATGGATTGGCACAAAACTTAAGTTTTATGAAGGTTCACCACATATAGCATATAACACATTTATGATCACATAAGATAAACATGTTATTCTTAAAGCAACGGTTAATAATTTAATTAATCTCATTAATTAAATTAAGATTTCATGTGATTGATTTATGGGGATAAATTCTTTAACACATTATTGAGAGCACGATTGTATGGTCGAAACTAAGCCAGAAGGCATCCACAATCCCGTACCAAATTTAGAAACTAGAAGAAACAACTATGTAAGGTCGAAACTAAGCCAATAGGCATCCACAATCCCTTACATAAAGTAACTCGATTCTAAATTCTTTTGTCCCATCAATTCATTACTTTGACCTTGATATTTGTTTTCAGGAAACACGGTTTCTCAAACCAGCCATCTGACAAACAAATTCAATCCAAAGTGATTTTAAACAAGCCATTTAATTTCAGGAAACACGGTTTCTAAAACCAGCCATCTGAAAAACAAATTCTGTCCAAAATCAACCTGCTCGGCCGAGTCCTTTAAGGTGCTCGGCCGAGCGCCTCTGTGTTCCAGAAAACCCTTTGCTTCTGACGACTCTGCTCGGCCGAGTCTTATAGACTGCTCGGCCGAGCACCACGAACAGAACAGTTTTTCTTGTCGAATTTTAATTCTAAGATTGCTTTCCCGATTTATTTAGGATTTGGTGTTCATAATGATCATATCATCATGTTCATCAAAACCTTGAATAAACGATTTATTCATGAATCAAAGATCATCAACAAATCAATCCAATTAATTTTTGATAATCTAAAGGAACATAATAATCAAATTATTATTGCAATCGTAGATCCCACATAACGTATTTAAACGGTGCGATTTTATGATTTCAATATATCTCATATACAAACATAAAACTCAGATCACATAAAACATCTTGAGTCCAAATTCACATAGCATGCCAAAACATATAATCCAATTATATCATTAACATGTTATTATTAAAATAATCATGATGAACGGGGCTCTGATACCACTGTTGGGTTTTGAGCAAACATGCGCAGCGGAATAAACCCAAAAAGCCTAGATCCGATCACGATGATTAGATTAATACGAGGATGAATTTAGAACACTAACCGTGATGGAGCTTTAAAATTCTGAGATCTTCAATCTTTGTTCTTCGCTCTTCTTCGAATCACGAACGTAGGAACGACCGCAAAACTTGGATCACGAACTTTGAAGGAGTTGATGCCAACGCCCTCTATGTTTATCCACACGCGAACGAATTTCAAGAACGATTCTTGAACCGGATTGCTAGACCCAATAGAAACTCTTTCTACTTTGAAGGCTATATGGAAAATCAATGTTCTTGTTCTTGAGGAAGAAGAAGAACTTGTTTTTCTCTCTCTCTCGGAGGCTATCTAATTGATATGGAATCAATACATACTGATTAGGTCGTTGTTAGAGGTTTATATACTTATTAGTCCTAAACCGTTTAGGAGAAATAGGTTAAAACCCGTCACAACACGAAATCCGTTTTTTGGGCCCGAACAGGGCCTGCTCGGCCGAGTCCTTTAAGGTGCTCGGCCGAGCACCTTTGCTCCAGAAAATCTGACCTTCTGATTTCCCATGCTCGGCCGAGTCATATGAGGTGCTCGGCCGAGCACCACCAGAATTCCGATTTTAGCCTTTTGAACAATTCGTCCTTTTGTGTGTGACCCCATAGGATTATATTAAGTTGGCAATGAGCCCAAACATATTTGTTCTCATAAATCATGAGCGGACTCTAGCAAGCCATCATGACTACCCAATTAATATAACTTGTATAAGTTCGTGAATCCTTTATAGAACATATTACAATCTCTTTGTTTCACGATGTCTATTGAACGTAAGCCATGGTCAATGGTCAACTTACAATGTTCAATGCTTTCTCGATCCAGAATGTATTGATAGTACAAATCTTATTTGAGCACGGCCATGCATTTCATCAACACCATTCTTCGAGTGGCCAAAGCTTGACATCTCTCTCTTACGAGGAACAAATCCCTTCTTGATTTATTACCTTTCCCTACATGAATCCGATTACGCCAATCACATTCTTTATAGCTACCCGATTAGGGGTAACGTTTGAATATGTCAAACGTAATGTTCATCGAGTGGAAGACTGTGATAATCTCAGGTCTAAAGATTCCAGTAATATAACTATATGAGACTTAATTATGACATTGTGACCATGACATAAATCTCATATGGGTCAGTCCAGTATTTGGTCTCCAACAAATACCCGTAAGTTTAATTGTATCCCATACACCATAATCATCATATGATTATCCATTAAACTTATACTAACAATTAATCATAATTATCAGGGACGGGGATTATTATAATAAACATGCAAAGGATATAATAATCAAACATTCAATATCTTTAATATATAAATAACATTAATCGTTTTACAAAACGTGCCTAGGGCATACAACACCAACAATTTATGTCATGGTCAAATGTCATAATTAAATCTCATATAGTTATATCACTTGAATTTTTGGACCTGGGGTTATTACAGTCTTCCACATGATGAACATTATGTTTGACATATTCAAACATTACCTTCAACTGGGTAGCTATAAAGGATATGATTGGCATAATCGGAATCATGTAGGGAAGAGTAATAAGCCAAGAAGGGATTTGTTCCTCGTCAAGAGAGATGTCAAGCTTGGGCCACTCGATGAATGGTATTGATGAAATGCATGGCCATGCTCAAATTAATTGACTGGATCAATGTCATTTGTATTATCAATACATTCGAGATCGAGAAAGCAATGAACAAGTAAGTTGACCATTGACCATGACTTATGTTCAATAGACATCGTGTAACTAAGAGATTGCGATATGTTCTATTTTAGGAAACTTTGGGATTTCGAACTAGTTGCCAACTTTGTATAATTCTATTGGGTCACACACAGAACAGATAATTAAAATGAACAAAAAAAGAGGCAGTACGGAACTGGAACCGTACGTCTCTATAAGAGGCATGCAGCTCCATAGGAGCCGTACAGCTGGTACGGCGCACTAGGGGTGGAAATGGTTCAGTTTAGCTCGGTTTGGGCGAATTTAGAGACCACACCGCTAGTCGTCGGTTTGGGAAAATCTCAAACCGAGCTGAACCATTAAAAAGTTGAAACCGAGCTGAACCAAACCATCACGGTTCGGTTTGGTTCGGTCCAAACCGTGGTTTCATTTTTTGGCTTAGAATTCGGTCTAAACCGCGGTCCATACCACGGCTTAGACCATGGCCCAAACCATTAGGGTTCTAATGAGAACTTAAAATGTATTAGACAATTTATTATGGGACGGATGGAGTACTTGAACAACAATAATTTATTATAAGCGAAGGGAGTACTAATAAAGCTTAGTATGACCAATATGATAAATGAAGGTTATTATATGTCAACCACATATATAAGACTAGGAATAATCTTACGCTCCCACTAAATTTATTGTAATCACAAGTCTCATCTTTGATGAATTCAAACTCTTTGAATACTACATCAAAATGAAATTTCACTCCAAGTAGTTTGCTTCAATCCAACTCATGGATTTCTGCAACTTGCATATTTTATTAGATTTTTATGGATCAATCAAAACTTTTAGGTTGTATCAAACACATCCTAAAGTAAGTTCCTGTTAAGGAATATAGGTTTGACGTCCATCTATCATATTTCATATTCAAAATATGAGGTCATGACGATTTCAATTCTAATATCCTTAAGCATGACTGTAGGTGACAAAGTTTCATCATAATCGATATTATGAATTAACTTTACTCAATTAGTCGTGCTTTTTCAATATGCACCTTGCGATACATGTCCGTTTTCTCCAAGAAAACTCATTTTTTATTCTATGGTTTTTAAGCCTTAGGGTAGAACAATCAAGTTAGAAACTTGATTATGATACATGGATTGCACTTTTAGATTTTATGACTCCAAGTCATTGATCTAAACCGGAGCGAACTTTGCATCTTGATAGGTAATAGGTCAATCATTCGCAATGATATCTTCCTAATTACTTTCTATTACGAGAAACCAATATTTCTTGTTATAGATAGTGTCCTATCATTTATGCCAATATATTGTGTATACTTTAACGAATTTCCACAACTCCTTGTGAAAGTTTGTTCAACTTCTATCTTAGGTTCCATGTCATTTTCTGGGTCTCAAACTCTTCGAGATATATTTTACTCCCACTAGTTCTTTAGAGATAAACGATTTATCTAGAAAGTGCTATTTAGAGTAACAAACAATTTGTACTCTTTAAAGGGTGTAAAATCAATATCATTAAGATATCCCATGAAAATATATTAATTATATTTGGGTGTGATTTTGTCCAAGACAACACCTTTCTCAAAAGCATCACATCACAAAACTTTATGAAAGACAAACCAAGTTTTCTTTCATTCCATATCTAATATGGTATCATGAGAACCTTCTTAGATGAAACTCAAATTACTGTAAGCACAGCTGTTTCCATCACATAATCCAGAAGGTTAATTAAAGATTAGTTTGATTTATTATGAGGCGAAAAATAAAAGTTTGCAGACAATCTGCATATTTCTGTAAATGGGGGCCGTACGGCTTATTACTAGGCGTACGCCTAAATTGCAGCCGTACGGTTGTTTTCTTCATATTCTGTTTTTCTTATTCTGCAGACTTTTTGCGGAATTCTCATAAAGTCCAGGGCTCAAATATTCCTTACTTTGATCAGATCAGAGTACACTAATACTTTTGCCATGAGATATCGAAATCATTTTCCAAGCATTGTTACTTTAATGAACTACATACATCAATATGTATTAATCCAAAAGAGTACTTCCTTTAAATACTATTAGTAATAGGTCTCTTGATCAATATCCAAGATTCACATATATCACATGATTCAAAATAATGTGAATTTAAAAGTCTGTCCCATGGAATTTTATATATGTGTTTCTTATCATTGATATAGACATCAATGCTTTAAGAGTGTAACGCTTACATTCTTAGATTCAAATTTCCATTATTGTAAGGATCCCGCCCCGTGACGAAGGAAACGAAGGGTTTTCGTTTCGAAGGGCGAAAAAACCAAACACGGTTATTACGCAAAACACAACGGAGTCGCCACTTTGTTAATTATTTAACCCAACAAAAGAAAAGGTTAGAGGTTCTATTAGTTCGGAGGTCAGGTTACGCCTTGGGAAGGGTTTTACGTCACCCAAGCAGCCTCGGATGAGTCCGAGTCTCCCTAATGTTGGTTAACAAAAGTGCATGTGTGTGTGTGTATTTAACGGAAAATAGTCTGTTTAACTTTTATTCAAAGATTTAACTGAAAAAGGGGTCTTTTATTAAGAAAGCAGGGATCAGAGGACAAAATGGACATTTTGCCCTCTGCGCCCAGAGCAGCCGTACGGCTATAGTATGCTCTTCCTAGAATTTTTACAGTTTGTCCAAAAACAGTCCAGTTCCAAGCAGAAACAGAGCATTCTGTTGAAACTGGACTTAGACAGTTCTGATTCCAGTTTTATTCCAACACAACAAACTTAAACAAAATCATTCCTATGCTTAATGATCATCAAGTGAATCCCAAAACAAGTGTTTAGGCGTGATCAAAGCAATCATTGGAGAAAATCACACAAAGGTGATGAACATGACCAAATGAGACAAAATGACCATTTGATGATTAAAGATGGAAACTTTATCATCAAGATGACATTTTATACATTATTAACCTCTTAGGGACCAAATCATTACATAAAAATTCAATCTTTATGACCCAAAATGGGATTTCAAAGCTAAATCAAGGGGAAAGATGATAAACACTAAGGTTTTATCATCCCACATGATTATCATTGCCAAATCAAAACAAAATCAACGTAAAGATTTGGACTTTCACCACAAGAGTGGATCCTTAAGCCAAATACAACCTTGGGACAACATTATTTGACATAAAGATTTGGTCTTTATGACCCCAAAGGGGATTTTGAAGCTAGATCACTGTTTGGATGATAAAGATTGAAGCTTTATCATCCAAATGACCATCCTTGCTACCAATGAACAACATAATCAACCAAAACATGTGTCTTTTTCATTAAAATGGATCACTAATTTGTTATAAGTAAGAAATTCAACAAACCATGATCATTCTTAGGTTAGAACCACTTTCACACAAAGTGTGAAGGGCACCTTGAATCATTCATGGTTTGGACCATATGTATACATAATAGTGATATATATATAGCTTGGAATGCCAAGGCTTGTAATACATATATATATATATATATATTGCTTGATATGGACAAGACTTGCAAGAAATATAAATTGCTTGAGATGGACAAGACTTGCAAGAAATGTAAGAGATGAACAAATAAACATGAACAAACAAGGAGATAAAATGAAGAGAAAGATGGGGGAGAAGGTGGCTTTACCTATGTTTGGTTAGGCCAATCTTTCTCTCTCTTTTCACTCTAAACACTCTTCTGGAGTAATTTTAGCAGAGTAACACTAACAATAATCGTTTCTCCCCCCCCCCTGAAATGATCAGCAAGGGGTTCAATTTATAGGGGCTGATGGTGCCCAAAGAAGCCGTACGGCTCATGCTGGCGACCTTCTGGATTTTTCAATCTTTTAATTCCAGAACAGTCCCTGTGTCCATATTTTGTCCTAGTGAGGTCTTGGCCTATCAGTTTATCCCTGAATGGTGCCTAGAATTCCTCTAAGTTGGTCAAATTCAGATTGGGGTACTTACAATTATTTATGTTATACTTATTATTTTGTTCTTTCAAGATAAGGATATAAGGTCCCATTATGATTAACAATACAATAAAGTAAATCATATTTAATGGAACATTTTTCTTATTCAAAATAAGAAATATCCATAATCTTTTAATGAAAAAACCAAAATAATATTTCTACTTAAAGTAGGAACATCACAATATTTGTTCAAAACAAATATGAACCCACTAGTTAAAGACACTTCGCAAGTTCCTATGATTAATGTTGCAACCATTGCATCATTAACAATACGTAGGTTAATCTTTACCTTTTAAGTAGTCTTTCTATTTCTCAGGTCTTACACATTTTACAAATGTAAGATCCATAGCCGGTATCCAATACCTAAGAACTTAGAAGTAGAATGTTAACATAAATACTTGAAGCGGTAGTCCTACTACCCTTTGTAGACACCCCACCTTGGACCGCTCACCCCGATTGCACACTTGATTTTGTGTTTCTCCCTCTTTTAAGTGTTTTCTGTTAATTTTCTGTTACTTTGGTTAAGTTCCAGACGGACTCCGTTAAGTCCCGGGACTAAACTGAATAACAGTTCTAACTTTCTAGTCCATTCTGTCAAAAATTACTTTTCAGAGTCGCGCGCCTTCCGCCGCCTAGGTGGGATGCGCGCGCTTCTGGGGTGTGTCAGTTACAGAGTCTGCCCAAGAATCTCTCCCTTGCACATTATACATGATTTTGCCTGGGAAAGATTTCTTGGAGACTCCGTTTGGCTCCAAAAACTCCCCTCTTTCAACTATAAAAACCCCTCCAATCCATCATTGGAAGGGACCTTTTTCCTCACTTCTTTTCTAGACTTTTCCTTGGGACTTCTTTCAGGCCCTTTTCAACTAAAAGACTTTGGACCTTAAGAAGTGTTCTCTCCAAGTATTCAACCTCTTCTTCAAGGCTTTTCAAGAGGTTCTCTTTGAAGGATACTATAGGTAAATGTCTTAAACTTTCTTCTTCTTCTTCTTCTTCTTCAATCAAATGTGCAATCACTCCAAAACCACTTGGGACATGACACCAATGGTCCTTTCATTACATTGAATTGTCCTAGGAGTCATCTCCCTACATTTAAAATTTTAAAACCCCTTTTTCATCATCATTCAAATAGGAAGAACACATTTATCTTTAAAGTGAATTATGAACAAACAAGACCGACTTTGCTCGGGCGAAATGGGTGTTTAAGTACTTCCCATTTCGTAACCTAACCCCCGAACCCCTTATCCCAAAGAATCTCTGTTTTCGTAAATCAAACTTAGGCTCATAAACATTAGGTTTTCTTACGTTCCTCAAAAACGTGGGTGGCGACTCTAAAACACAATTAGACATCCTAGGACGAGCTCGCGCGCTCTAGCCTAAAGTCGCGGTCTCCGCCCCCGGGGTATCTACAGTGGCGACTCCGCTGGGGATTGCTTGAGGGTTAGACTTGTGTTTCTGTTCATAATTCACTTTTCTGGGCATTCTGGAAATTGATATGGGAAGCGCGCGCCTCGGACCTTCATGGTCCAAAGTGCTCGCGTCCCGCGTCAAATTCCAGAATTGCCCGCCTTCCATATGTTCTTCCTATTCTTCCTATTATTTCGTGCTAACAAACATTGCAGGGGTTTCATCACACAATCAGGACCAGGGCAATCCCCTGAGTCCATAAGTTTCTAATAATCTAACAGGTTAGCCCAGATACAATGCGCCTCCCAGATACAATGCGCCAGGCGCGCGCTTCCCACAACACCAGCCCGAGGCGCGCGCTTCTGGGCCAATTTCCAGGGCAAGAACAGGTTTCAGTGACTGAACAGAACAGTGGGGTGTGGGCACAGTTGCCTGCATCAGAACAGAATTGAACCCTTGGACTGTTTAAATTTGTGTTTATTTACCGGTCACACGGGTGATTCGGGAGTTGTAATTTACGTGCTTATGTGTTTTTTTTTAATCTTTTCTTTTCAAAAAAAAAAAAAATTTGTCACGTGATAGACCTCACACTACATGCACATTACTCCTATAAATTGCTCACTATCGAGTCGCACAAGTCCAACCCCAAACCAGTCGAGGCCCGTCCTAGAAAGTTTCAAGCTCCACTCGACCTTGACTCTTTCGAAGCGGTAAACCTCAGCCCGTGGCGTAGTTCATGACTACATGCCGGGGGTGACCTTTAAGCCTCTTTTTAGCCGAGCACAAACCACACAATTCTAGTTAGGGTCTAACACTCCGTGACCAAGTCGGTTTCCATGTACCGAGATTTCCCTAAACTAATGTTTTCAAATCATACATGCCAGCTTGTTGAAACGGACGCAATAAAAATCCGTCCCCAAAAGTGGTTATTTTGGACGAAAATAAAAAATCCGTCCCCGTATGTATGCTTTACTACATTAATTTAGTTTAATCCCGACACATGTAGGATTCAGAAACGTGATGGAATCCGATGAGTATATGGGACCACGAGATGGTCTATATACTAGTGTGACGATTCCATTATCTTCTTAGAAACCCCCAAAGGGACCCATTCCCTCCGACTTATAAAATATAAAATAAGAGTTTTTTTCTTATGTGGTTCGAGTCGTGTGCCCAACTGTGTGTTCTCAACCTCTTCATGGACCGAAAGTGTGAACCGAGACTGACAAGGGCTACTTCTCCAATTATAGGTCCGATTGGTACTCTCCGCATCTACAGGAATTCATCCAACCGGCTTGTTCGTGAACCAATCACTCCTACAGCTTCTGCATCATCAATGGCCGGCGACTCCAGCACCAACAACGCCATGACTCTCGAGCAACTCTCTGCCATGGTCCAAACTCTTCAACAACAAGTCACCACCCTCCACAACAAGGCTCAAACTAAATAATCCTTGTGGCAAGCTCATGTCGACAGTCAAAGGGAGGCCCACGAGGCCGAGGTTGACCAATTGAAAGCCAAGCTCCTCAAGCTCTCTAAGAACAAGGGGGTTAATGACAATGAGGAATCCGAGTGGACCGAGGGTTTGTTTGAAAGCCCATATATCAGTGCCCGTACCAAAAAAGTGGGGGAACCAAGCACCGACAACAACGACCCCAAAATGGTCGATTCTATCATGGCCTACATTGATCAGAAATTTGACAGCCTCAACATGGGAAAAGGCTCCAACACAAGCCTTTATCAGTCATCCATCCTCATGAGCACGATGGCCGCTCTCCCCGATAAATTCAAGATGCCCGACATTAGCAAGTTTAAGGGCAACTCATGCTCGATGGCTCACATCGAGACTTACATTTGGGCTATGGTTCCGAAGAAGGTCTCCCCAAAAGTTATGGCTCAATGCTTTCCTCTCACCCTCGAGGGGGCGGCAAAGGATTGGTATGCAACTCTTCCTCTCACTGTCCGTCTTGACTGGGATGCCGCTATGCTTGCCTTCAAAAATCAATATCAAGGCAACACCACTCACCGGACCATAAGGAAAGAGCTCGAGAACACCACCCAAAGAGACAACGAGTCCTTCATTGACTTCATAAGGAGATGGAATGACAAGCTCTCTGAAATTGTTGAGAGGCCAATCACAAAAGAGCAAATGGACATCTTTCTCAAGTGTCTCAAGATTGATCTCCGCACCCACCTAAGTGGGGCTTGCTACTCCGACTTCTCCCAAATGTATGAGGTGGGGGTACGCATGGATGACTTGCTCAAGGAGATTAAGAAGGCCACTCCTACCTATCGTTACAAGGCCGCCTCTAACTCAAACAAAGAGGCTTCTGTCAATGCCGTTACTACCGACAAGGGGAATTACAAGAAGGTCCCTCCACCACAAGGCAAGCGGTTCCAAAACGACCGCGTCTACACTCCTCTCAATGGCATGACCATCACCGAGGCCTATGAAGCTCTAAAGGCCAAGGGACAAATCACTCCTCTTCAAGGGTACAAGCAACCACAACCGCTCCGTCCCAATCATGCCCACCACAAATGGTGTGACTACCATCAATGCACCGGCCACCTCACCGAGGATTGGTTCTCCATCCGCAACACCATCCAAGATCTCATAGACAAGACGGAATTCATAATCCCTAATGAGGGTGGTGTCAATGTAATAGAGGTAGGAGAGTTTGAAGGAACCACTCATTCGATCCCAATTGTGAATGAGGGCTCCGATGATATGAATAAACTTGATAATTTTTGTTATGTTGTGACTTATGATGAGATTATGAGGGAAGTCTTAGAGAATAGGAAGAAGAAGCTACACGGGACCGTGAACGTGCTCACTCGCAGTGGCCGAGTAACAACGAGCACAATCCCTCCCAACACCACAGCAACCGACACCTCTTCTCAAAGATCGCAAGCACGCGACGTACCCGAAGATCCTTTGTTAACACAACTCAAGAAGACGCAAGCCAACGTATCCATCTGGGACCTTATTGCATCATCAAAGAAACACCGAGACCTCGTCATCAAGAACTTGGATGACACATCAGTCTCTCCCGACACGACTCCCGAGGACCTCACAGCAATGATAGGTCACATTCACATCGGCAATGTCATCACTTTTACCGACATGGACCTCCCGCCATTTGGGTCCAAACACAATGAAGCCATCTACCTCAAAGTAAGGGCAAGGGGGAGACCCATCTCAAGAGTTCTGTACGATAGCACTGCCCGTACAGTCATGGGAATGCTAGAAGTTGATATCGAATTTGAAAGCATGATCATGTCCGTCCCATTCCAAGTACTTGATGTCCCTGCTTCATTCAACTTGCTTTTGGGCCGACCATGGATCCACAGTTCCAATGCGGTCCCTTCCACTCTCCATCAATGTGTCAAGATCAGAAATGGGGACGAGATAGTCACCATCATGGCCGAGAATGTCACCATCCACAAAAATGGGGGACAACCCGTTCACCAAGTTCAACACGGGATAGAAGATTCCACTCTCTCCGGCGTCAACACCATCGACAAAGAAGGGGGGAACAGACAATGGACCCTCGGCAATCCTAAAATCCTCCGCATGATGAGGAACATGAATCACTTTCCCGGTCTAGGCCTAGGGAAGCATCAACAATGGATGTTGCACCCTGTAGAAGTTCCTTTTGTCAGAAACAAGTTTGGTTTGGGATACGAGCCTACCGAAGATGACTTAAAGTACGAGCAAGCAGTCAAGAATCAAAAGACCCGAGCTCGTAAAGAAGATCGACAATATGAAATCCCCGACTTGAGGCCTTACCGTATACACTGAACGGTTATTTTGTTTGCCAAGGGGAAGATGTTCCGTACATGATCTTTCCCGAACTATGGGTTAACGATAAGGGCGTCAGAAAGCCCGGTCTCGAGATCTTCACTGATTGTGAAATTCCGACACAAGAAAGGGAGCCTACTCCAATGTCACCCTGAGAGTGGTGGGGCAAGAAAGTGACTATAGAGTCTGAGGTAGAGATTACCGTGGAGGAAGAACTATCCGATCTAGCCTCCATGTTCGAAGAATTTGCCATCATGGACGATTGTCAAGTTAACGCCATCTACGACACCGTCGTCAGAAAGGAAACCATCAGTGAGATCCCGCCAAGCTCCGAGCCAATCAACAGCTGGTATTCAACGAAGGGGCCCATAGTATCCGAGGATTTCTTGATCCGAGAAATGGGTTGCATACCCCGTACAGCAACAAAGGAATAGCGGCTCACACTTACTTTCGAGTCTGAGAGTGTTTCTAATACCCTCACCTAAGAGGATATGGAGGCAATAGCCGAGCGTGTGTTCCCTTTCTTTGATAATGAAAAATTTGATATTTCTGAGTACCCCGAGATTGCAAACATCATAAATGATGAATTAACTAATAACGAACTTAATGAACAAGTTAATAACGATTCAAATTATGATGAAATAGACCACGAAAACATAACATACCTAAATGAACTAGCTCAACGGGTTCGTTGTCGTGGTGAAAATGGTCCAGGGGTTGATGAGGATGGCATGTTGTTAATCTGGATACCGACGAAGAGCCGAAAGAAACAAAGATTGGCAGCTTCTTCAAGGGGGATGACAAAGACAGATTGACCGCACTGCTCAAAGAGTTTATGGATGTATTCGCATGGTCATACAAAGACATGTCGGGTTTGGACAGAAAGGTCGCGGAGCAAAGAATTCCGATCAGAGAGGACGCCAAGCCAGTAAAGCAGAAGCTCAGAAAGATCAAGCCAGAATGGTCTCTACAAGTCAAAGAAGAGATTGAAAAGCTCCTCAGTGTGGGTTTTATAAAAGTCAATGAGTATCCGACTTGGCTAGCCAACATTGTGACAGTCAGAAAGGCAAACGGCTAGGTTCGAGTTTGTGTGGACTTCCGGGATTTGAACAAAGCTTCCCCGAAAGATGATTTTCCACTACCAAACATCGACATGCTCGTCGATTCGACTGCCAACTATGAAGTCCGCTCATTTGTGGACGGTTTTGCCGGTTACAATCAGATTCTCATGTCCGAAGAGGATCAACACAAGACAGCTTTCACAACACCGTGGGGCACTTTCTGCTACACAGTCATGCCGTTCGGACTAAGGAACGCTGGGGCTACCTACCAGAGGGCTGTTACGGGTCTATTCCATGACATGATTCATAAAGAGATCGAGGTCTATGTAGACGACATGATCATCCATTCAAAGGGAACCAACGGTCAACATTTGATCGATCTTCACAAATTCTTTGAAAGACTTTGACAACACAACATGAGACTCAATCCCACAAAGTGCACTTTTGGGGTCGTCAGAGGAAAGGTTCTCGGTTACATGGTCACTGAGAGGGGAATTGAAGCCGATCCCTCTAAGATCAAGGCAATCATTGACATGCCTCCTTCAAAGACGCAGAAGGAAATCAAAGGTTTCATGGGCAGACTTTAATACATCAGTCGATTTGTGCACCAACTCACTTCCATGTGTGAGCCGATCTTCAAGCTAGTCAAAAAGAATGTGGCTCTAGAATGGACCGATGCTTGCCAAGAAGCCTTCGACCAAGTGAAGCATTACTTGACATGCCCTCCAGTTTTGGTTCCACCGCACAAGGAGAAGCCTCTCTTGCTCTATCTCACTGTCAATGATGAAGCCCTAGGGGCTATGTTAGCACAAGAACAGCGAGACTCCACAAAAGAGAATGCTATCTACTTTGTCAGCCGCCGGTTTCAAGGAGCTGAAAAGAACTACTCTGTCTTAGAGAAGTCTTGTGCTGAATTGGTTTGGGTTACTCAAAAGCTCAAGCATTATATGGAGGACTTCCCAATCAAGTTAGTAGCAAAAGTGGACCCGCTCCGCTACATCTTCGAGAAGCCTTTCATGTCAACAAGAATAGCCAAATGGTATTTCATGCTCGCCGGCTACGATATCACTTACGTCACACTCAAATCCATCAGGGGGAAAGTGTTCAGTGATCAGCTTGTTGAATTTCCGTGTGACGAAGTGAAGGGGGAAGATGTACAGTTCCCCGACGAGCATTTAATATGCGCTACAACAGAAGAAAATAAGTGGCAACTTTTTTTCGATGGCGCAGCCAATAAGCATGGATATGGCATAGGGATGTTACTTGTTGATCCAAAGGACATGTATACTCCAATCGCTATCCGCCTCAAATTTAAAGCCACCAACAACATCGCTGAGTACGAAGCATGCATAGCGGGGCTCGAAGCAGCCCTCGAGAGAAATGTCACAAGTTTATAGGTATTTGGTGACTCCTTGCTCATCATCAATCAGACATCTGGAAAGTGGAAGATTCAAGACTCGACTCTGCAACGGTATGGTCAACATCTCGAGGAGTTGGTTGAACAGTTTCAAGAAATCACCTTCAACTACCTGCCAAGGGACAAAAACCGTTTTGCTGATGCACTAGCCACCATCGCTTCACTGGTCGAAATACCTGAGGGTAAAATGGTGAAGCCCTTCAAAATTTCCCGAAGGAACAGTCCGGCATACTGCATGAGTATCGAGATCAACGAGGTCCAAGCAAACTCCCCGTGGTATGCGGATATCATGAATTTCCTCAAGGATGGTACTTATCCCGAGAATAGCAATAAGAAGTCCCAAATGGCATTGCAAAGACTAGCCTCCCGATATGTACT
Organism: Campanula takesimana; assembly: GCA_026119855.1. NCBI lineage: Eukaryota > Viridiplantae > Streptophyta > Magnoliopsida > Asterales > Campanulaceae > Campanula > Campanula takesimana. Next base: position 407,684 of record JAOWBW010000644.1, on the reverse strand, counting down.
GATTGGGGAGCGAGTCTACAAAAGGCACCACGGAGGGATCAATCTCCTATGCGCAAATGAGACCGAAGCTCAAGAAATAATGCATGAGATCCACGAAGGTGAATGTGGGCCCCACATGAACGGGTTTATGTTGACCAAGAAAATACTCCGCATGGGTTATTATTGGAGTACTATGGAAAGGGACTGCATCGAAAAAGTCAAGAGGTGCGCCAAATGCCAATTCCATGCCAATCTGCAGCACGCTCCACCCTCACAGCTTTACAATATGACCACGCCTTGGCCTTTCTCTTGTTGGGGCATAGACATCATCAGCAAAGTTCACCCTACTGGCAGCAACGGATAATCTTTCTTCCTAGTAGCCGTGGACTATTTTACAAAATGGGTCGAAGCACAGGCTTACCGAGTTCTCAACGCCAAGAAAGTGGCCGAATTCGTAAAAACCCACATCATGTGCCGGTACGGCGTTCCTCATAAAATCATCTCAGACAACGGTTCTCACTTTGAGAAAGAGATAGACGCGCTCCTGGTAGAATACAAGATTACTAAGCACAAGTCATCTCCATACCGCCCTCAAGCAAACGGCACGGTCGAGGCAGCTAATAAGACAATCGAGACCATTGTGAAGAAAATGGCCTCCACCGGAAGGGATTGGCCCGAAAAGCTACCTCTAGCATTATGGGGCTACCGCACGTCAATACGGACAGTGACTGGAGAAACTCCTTATGCACTGGTATATGGTTCCGAAGCTGTACTCCCAATAGAGCTCGAAGTCCCATCCCTACGGGTCCTCCTCGAGAACCAAGTCAATGAAGTCGATTGGATGCAAAGTCGATATGAACAGCTAGCCCTACTAGACGAGAAAAGGCTAAGGGCAATCGAACGTACGAGGGCCTATCAACAAAGAATGGCTAGGGCTTTCAACAAAAAGGTGAAGCCCCGAAACATCAGTGTGGGAGATTTGGTCCTAAGACAACACCCTCCTAATGCCATGAACCCCCTTGGAAAATGGGGACCCCGATGGATCGGTCCGTACGTAGTCAAGAAGAAACTAAGCGGCGGTGCAGTCCAACTCGTGGATTTAGATGGAGATCAGCTGCCAAAGGAAGTCAACCTCGACAAGTTGAAGAGATTTTACGTCTAATAAACGAAGACCATAAAAAAAAAAAAAGCTCGCTAGGTTAAAAACCCGCAAGGGCGGCCTAGGCAAAAATTAGAGCACGTGCAAAAAAAGAAGCCCGCTAGGTTGAAAACCCGAAAGGGCGGTCTAGGCAAAAAACAGGGTGCACAAAAAAAATAAAAAAAATAATGGTCTTCGTTTGTTTGAACTACGGAGACCTGAGCCTCTACACTGGAGGAACGTAGACAACCTTCGGGTGCGGTCTAAAATATGAACAAATACCCAAATCATTTCAAATTAACGAGATGCAATTTTTATTCATTTCTTGAATTATTTTTTATCATTACAACGGATTTTGTTGAACTAATAAAAGACATTAAAACATTAAAATCCTAACAAGTGGTCTATTTTAATTGCAATCTCTTGGGGATACTAGGAAAAATCTAATTTTCTCTTGGCCTTCGAAGGACCACCCGAATGACCATCAATCCTACTCTTCTTGGGAGGCCTAGGAACACTGATGCGGACCGATACCTTCTGCGCAACAAAGCGCCTCCGAGCATAAAATTCATCCAAAGGGGTACCGAAAGGGTCAGTTAGAATGTTTTTCACATCAGCAGCAGCTTCCTTGTACCTCAAAGCACTGCTAGGCTCAAAGTCCTTCCCTAACAACTCAGCCCGAAGAGCATCTACCCAAGTAATGCCGCGGTAGACGGTACCAAGCAAGTGATCCAAGTAACTCTGGGGAAGAAAAATACTACCCCGATGCAAAGGAGCGGAAGCCCAACGGTTACGATCATCTCCCCAAGCCGACTGAAGCTCATTCGAGAAGTCCGGACCCATATAAGAAACTGGATGAAGGCTCCCGTTCCTCGGAAAAGGAATTATCTGTTGACGGCCAAATTGCCTTAGAACCCGTAATCTCTCAACCCGGGTAAAACCACATACTGAAAACCAGAGGTCCACTCCACGAAAGGGCGAAGACCCCAAGGGCACCACTCAACGTCAGTTGTAAGGCGAGAAGCAAGAAATCTCCTCCAACCCTCTTCAGTCAAATCTCTAATCAGCAACCGTCGCCTATGAACAGCAAAAGGAGAAAGGTCGCCATCTGACGCATAAAGCCTGAAATGCTCCCGAAGCCATATGGTCAAAAGCAAGGGGCTTCCTCGTCGCATCTCGCCCGTATGGTGCAATTCATCCAAACCATGCAAGGTCTCTCCTACAACGAGCGGAATTATGCTGAGTCGTTGTCCTTTCGCCTGCAACACGATTTCAGCCAACTGCGCATCCGCAGTTCCCAGAGGAGTGACAAACAAAACCTCGCTGAAAAGGCAGACAGCCATGGCATTTCTCTTAAAGGACTGAACGGCGACATCTTCCGAATGCAAACTGAAAAACATCGGAAGCTCAGTTATGTCAACAACGGTCCCATGCATCATCTTCTTCACCTCTCCAACAGGGAGATTCAGAAGGTCAACCCAAGAATCAACAACACCGCGGTGATACTTAGGGACGGCAATCCGACCGGCCAAAGGCATACCCAAAATGGCCTCAAAATCATCGACAGTCGGCACCATTTCATTAGCCGAAATATTGAATGCATGGCTATCACAATCCCAGAAGGCTGCAACAGCCTTCAATAAGTCCCAATCCGGCTTCAATGTTCGCAAAGTAAAAAGAATTTGAAATCCGAAATCTTTGATGAAAGCATTTTTGGGATGGGTCTTGAATGAATAAACGAATGTCGATAAATCCTTCTCATAACTCTTGACAACCTCGGCACCAAGACTAAAAGGTTAGAGGCCATGGGAAAGAAGGTTATAAGCAAAATTGGGCAATAAAATGGTGTTCAAAAATGGTAGAAGAAAGCTGTTGGAATCGAATTACCGACCAGAAGCTGATATTATAGCTGTTGGGGGATCTTTAGGTTAGAAAATATCAGGCCCTGAATTTCGCCTCCCAGAGGTGCGCGCCTCCCGACACCGGTCTACAAGGCGCATGTGTCATGTCGCCAAGAGAGGAAGCGCCTGCGTCCCAGGTAAAAAATGCTCCAGAAATGGCCCCTGTCAAAGTTCAGAAAGCAACCCAGGCACTTCAAAAGCTCACAACCAACGACAAGTTCAGGATCCCAGCAATGAGAAGGAGCTTAATGGAAACAAACACTCAGCTGGGCACACATTAATTTGGTCCGCCCATAAGGCATGTCTAAAAACTGAAATAAGATAGAAACTCCCACTCAAAGTAGGGTGTCTTTTATTTTCTCAAAAAAACAGTTTTTACAATTCATCCCCAGCACAAAGCACTCCGCAGTCAACTGTGCCCGCACCCCATCAAAAGTCAAAGTCAAACAGTCAACATCAAAGTACGACTCATGACAACAACTAGGTCTGGGGTGAGCCACAGAATCACCGCTTCCTCATCAAGCAAAATCTACATCCATTCAAAGCAAAAAGTCCTCTGGGTCCCGCACTTCAGCAGACGGTCCTCTAGGCCCCGCACTTCAGCAAACGGTCCTCTGGGTCCCGCATTCAAGCAAACGGTCCTCCAGGTCCCGCTTCCAGCAAACGGATCTCGCTATCATCAAACAGGTCCCGCTTCCAGCAAATGGATCTCGCTATCAGCAAACAGGTCCCGCTTCCAGCAAACGGATCTCGCTATCAGCAAACAGGTCCCGCTTCCAGCAAACGGATCTCGCTATCAGGAAACAGGTCCCGCTTCCAGCAAACAGATCCCGCTTTCAGCAAACGGATCCCGCTATTGGCAAAGCCGCTCACACAGGGAGCGCACCTTTATCTCTCAAAGCTGCTCACACAGAGAGCGCACCTCTATCCCCTGCAATTTCAAATTCCTGCTTTTATCAAGTCTTTTGTTTTTCTTGGTGATGTCCTAGGCGGATGTCTGTCTTTCGTCGGCGCGTTTGCTTCGCAATCCACGCCGCCGAGGGGCTCTGTAGACACCCCGCCTTGGACCGCTCACCCCAATTGCACACTTGATTTTGTGTTTCTCCCTCTTTTAAGTGTTTTCTGTTAGTTTCTGTTACTTTGGTTAAGTTCCAGACGGACTCCGTTAAGTCCTGGGACTAAACTGAATAACAGTTCTAACTTTCTAGTCCATTTTGTCAAAAATTACTTTTCAGAGTCGCGCGCCTCCGCCCCTTGAGGCCAGATGCGCGCGCCTTCCGCCGCCTAGGTGGGATGCGCGCGCTTCTGGGGTGTGTCAGTTACAGATTATGCCCAAGAATCTCTCCCTTGCTCATTATACATGATTTTACCTGGGAAAGATTTCTTGGAGACTCCGTTTGGCTCCAAAAACTCCCCTCTTTCAACTATAAAAACCCCTCCAATCCATCATTGGAAGGGATACTATAGGTAAATGTCTTAAACTTTCTTCTTCTTCTTCTTCTTCTTCTTCTTCAATCAAATATGCAATCACTCCAAAACCACTTGGGACATGACACCAATGGTCCTTTCATTACATTGAATTGGCCTAGGAGTCATCTCCCTACATTTTAAATTTTAAAACCCCTTTTTCATCATCATTCAAGTAGGAAGAACACATATATCTTTAAAGTGAATTATGAACAAACAAGACCGACTTTGCTCGGGCGAAATGGGTGTTTAAGTACTTCCCATTTCGTAACCTAACCCCCGAACCCCTCATCCCAAAGAATCTCTGTTTTCGTAAATCAAACTTAGGCTCATAAATATTAGGTTTTCTTATGTTCCTCAAAAACGTGGGTGGCGACTCTAAAACACAATTAGACATCCTAGGACGAGCTCGCGCGCTCTAGCCTAAAGTCGCGGTCTCCGCCCCCGGGGTATCTACCCCCTTCCTTTTGATCTTTTAATTCAAGTTGTAATTTCTCCTATGGTCAATCACATTGCCATGGTAGCATTTACATTCTCAGGATTTTAGGTTTAGCCACAAACATTTCCTTTAGGCTTAACAACTCTTGTCTTGCCTTTATCTTAAATCCTTGTCCATATTAACCTTTTGAGTTTGAGAAGGTTTCCATCTGATATTAAGACTTAGTATTTTAAACATCAAATGTCGCTTATGAATTAATATCAAATCCGTTGTTAGTTCCAAACTAACTTGATAACCAATCCAACTAAGGTATTTAATATGTCTCTCCATGTTCAAAACATGAAAACTTATTAATATACCTTTCATTCATCATATGAATGTTAGGCTCTAATCAATCTCAAACTTTTCTTTTGCCTTTCTTGCTTGTAGAAACGCTTCCTACGTGATTGCTTATCACATAAGCATTCATGTGTTTTAGATACTTCTAAAGTTCTAAACATTTGGTAGCAAGTAAAGTTCTAAACATTTGGTAGCAAGTCTGATGAATGAGATTTCATACTCGTTTATTGGGTACTTTCTAGACTTATTCTTAGCAAATCCTTGGGTTTTTATGTATTTAATGTATTTTAGTGTTTATTTAGAAAACAGGTAAAACAGGATGAAAGAGCCTAATTAAGAGGAGATATGGAAAAATTTCCGAGATCAGAAACTTTATAGGAATTTTCCGAAGAGAAGGGAATGATGTGTAAAGTTTTCAGGGGCTAATCTGTCCAATCTGAGACTTGAGGACCAAACTAAAAATGTTTAAAACTTCAGCGACTGTTATGCAATTTCTGGAATCTGATGGACTAAACTGGAAATTAATGAAATCTGAAGGGCTAAACTACAATTCTCAGAATTCAAGAAGGCTGGTACATACATAAACACTGCAGCACGTGAATTGGAAGAAAAATAGGTTTTTAGTTTTTTATTTTCTTTAGGATTTTGTTTTAGTTTCCTATTTCTTTTCTATTTCCTTTTCTTTTAATATTGTTTTTAGGTTTTAGACTTCTAGCTATAAATACTAAGTTTCTTTCTTGTTTTTCATTCTACAACTTCATACAATAATTTTAGATCTAGGTTTTATTCCTTGGATGAAGAATTAAATCCAATCTTTGGGTTTGAATCTTAAACCCCTTTTTATTTAATTTGAGGTATTTTTCTTTTCATCTTTTAATTATATTCATAATTTTACTTGTGCTTATTCTAAATTGATTGTTAGGGTTTATAGACTTGATCAACCTGTTTATCCTTGTCAATTGATTTATGCTAGAATTTTCTATGACTGTGCCAGTGTAGGAAATTCATAAGTAGCATCTTCATAGTTTATGCATGTGCCATGGTGAATTGTGAAGTGGGTGAAATTAGACGATTATCTATATGAAATAATTGTAGAAAGCGTTCTTGATCTTAGTTTCTTAAACCGTTCATCAATTAATATTGAGATCTAGACTATGCCAGTTAGATTAATTTATTAATTAGGGTTTCTAGTGAGTGTGTCACTTCTAGTAACTATTCTGAAAGAAGACACAGAGATTGAAATAGATCTCATGATCAAGTGAATAGGGTAAAAAGTGAAAAGATGTATCAATGATAATTGAATAATTAGGTGGGGACGGAATCAAATCTGAAGTATTCTTTAATTATTGTTTTAGCTCAATTTTCGGTTTTAGGATTTAATAATTAATTTTCCCCCAATCTTGTCAATTGACAATTACGTAAATAAATAACCGTTCTTCGTGGATCGATTATGGATTTGTCCCTAGCTACATATTTTTAGAACCTAGTCCAGGTTTAATTTGTAGGTGTGCGATTTAGCCTATCAAATTTTGGCGCGTTGCCGAGGAACTGTTTCTATTTATTTGCGTTCTTATTCTTTTTATTTTTTTAATTTTTTTATTTTTTAGTTTTTACCTTTTCTGTTTTTTCAATTAATATTATTTTAATTATCATAGGGAATGGAACTGTATATTGAAAGGGGATGTAGAGAAGTCATGGCATGAGAAAGTGATTGATGAACTTGAATGTGCTTTATATAGTGGTGAGAATAGGGATAGTAAGGCGGTAGACGATGATATGGCCATATCTAATGCCGTTGAACATGGTGTTAGTGACAAACCTTTTCTCTCCCTTTGAAAATTTTAATGAAAAGTTTGCCATCTCTATTGTGCATCCCCCTTCTTATGAGAGTATACAACATGGTGAAGTCCCACAATGGAAAAACCCCAAAATAAGAAAACGACAAAAATCCTCTTGGCTTTTAATTATCATGATAAAAAGAGGAACACATATGGGGCGTGCTTGAGATTTTCAAACCCGAGAAAGCACGAAGTGGGCAATAGGTCGTAAAGTGAAAGTTAAATTTTTGGGTAATTTGGTTTCGTAATTTTTTGTTATTTTGAGTCATTCGTAAGAACCTCCTTGAGTTTGTGGGTTTATAGAGGAGTGTAAATAGTTGTCACCCTAAAAAAAATCTTTTTTTTTTTAGTTTTTATAGTTTTCTAACAATTAACGTGTTTGTCAGTGTTTCTGTTAGTTTTCTGACTAATGCAGGTGAAGATAGCGGAATATAGACTGGTTTGCAGTACCAAAGTGAAAGCAGGGGTTAAATTGAAGTTTCTTGAAAAGGGCTAGGTGGCCGCATTGGGCGAGCGCATACTAATCAGAGAGTAGGTGCAGAATGCAGAGATTTTGTGCGGGCGCGCAGTGCGCTCGCTTAAAAAAAACAAAAAAACAAAAAACAAAAAAAAAAATTCAAAACCAGTTGGGAATGGAATCCCCAAATCCATCTATCCCTCTACACGCCGCACCCACACCACTCCAGCCCCCATCTCAGGTTATCCCGCCGACCGACTACCCACAGCCTCCCCAAACTCCCAAATTCCTAAATCCAAAAACCCTAATGTTGGTCCCAAAGGGCAAAAAGGGTATGAAAAATAGCTAGAGGGGGGTGAATAGTTGTTTTAAAAATCATTTCGTACCCTTGAAAAACTCAATTGCAAATACGCACTTTATCAAATAAGCGTTATGATATGCGCCTAAGTGAGTGAGTGAAATGCACAGCGGAAGTAAGTTAAGTAAATAGGCGTAAAGGTGATAAAGGGGGCGCACACACACACTAAGTATTTTGGCTCAAAGTGGGTGAAATAAGAAACTAAGGCAAATGATATAACAAACACAACACAGTTCAATCAATCAATCTACAATGAATAAACAAACAAATAGTTAGATATGATATGACTTGAAAGGAAATAGCAAGATAGTAAGTACGCGCTATTTGGAGAGGTTTGATCGGGAAAATGATCTACGTCTCAACCAAAATGGTTAGTCTTGGATTTCTAATGGAGATCTTATTTAATGAGAGAGTGTTACAAATTACAATCGTTTTGAGCTAATACACTAACTCAAGATCTAATATTCTATGAAAGAACAAATCCTAGACAATAACCGGTGTATCTCTAAAAGAAAGATCTAAGTGATCAAACTTAAAGAGGTGCGTGTGTGATTTTAGATTCAAGGCTCTTTAGATCTTTGAGATTGAGAGCACAAGAAAACTAAAGTGTTATCGCTTGAAGATCTGGGCTAAGGATGAAGGTATGAAGATGTTCTTGAGAATTCTGGAAAGAACAAAGGCAATCTTCAAATCTTCAACAAATGCTTGAGAGAGAAATTCTTGAAATTCTTAGCAAAACTCAGCAACTTCAAAATGTTGAAGTTATGGGGTATTTATAGTGAAATCCCAAAAACTAGCCGTTGGTAATTCATGATGATTCTGAGCAAAGGACAAATGTGCTGTCGCTCATTGAGTGGAGCACGTGTCCTTTTATAGCCATTAGACACATAACACAGTTGTGACCGTTGTGGACATGTGTCCTCAATTTGGGCGCACACGTGTTATTTAACCATCGTTTGAATCATTGGCGTAGTTTGAATTCTCTTCAAGTCTTTGAATCTTCATTAAATCACTGAGTGTTTAAATACACTACGTTGAGGCGCGTGAGCTAGAGAGGCGCATGAACCAATGGGGCGCATGAGTTAATGCTAGGTGCATACTCATGCGCGCACACCAAGGAGGCACATGGCGCGTGGCTTGGAGGCGCATGGCGCATGTCTTGAAGTCGCATGGAGCATTGCTTGAATTCACACAGTGATTTTCTTGAATCTTGATCTTCTTGCCCTATTTCTAAGCCTATTCTATTACAATGGACAACCTAAAAAAATGAAGTATAAATACTTCTTACATGTGGGTCTAAAGTCCATGAAATAAAACTTAAGTGATGGATCAATCAAATCTAATCAATCCTATTACATTGAAACTGAGATATATGTGGGCATACCCAACAATCTCCCCCTATTTGATTGATGTCATTACCTACTATATCAAGGACAAACATTATACTTGATAATAACATATCCAAATAAATGATATTGGTAAATCATGTCTCAAGTTAATGCACACACTAGTCCAAGATATAGATTTCTAATCTATTCCAATAAGGATAAAACATTACAAATGGAAAGATAGAAACAACAGTTTATAACACATTCAAAATGATATGAGTTTTAGTTTTGAAATGTGTTTAAACAAAATTTTAAACTCAATGCATGAAAATATGAATCAGTTCAAATATAATGCATATGATTTTAAACAACATTCAATGTTCTACAAACAAGAAGTTTGAGTGAACAAGTTTTGAAACAAAAAATGATGTTTTGTTCTCATTAATACTTGGGATGTAGGAGTTACAGATTACAAGTATTCAACAGAACAAAAAAAGGTGCTAAAACATGTAAGCACTAAATCACTAATAAAAGTTTCTAATCACAAAAAGTTCTAACAACTTACAAACAAACCAAAAACTAAGGGTTGGGAGGAGGCGCGTCTTCATCCTTCAATCCTTTTTCTATTTCAGAAACGGAGCGCTGGATTTGTTTGGAAAGTTGATAGGCGCGGTTGACATTTGCATGAGTGTCAGTGAGAAGAGTATGAGTTTCAGTGACACCGTCTCTGATGTAGCGCAAATGATCCATATTGATGTTTTGATACTCATCAATGGAGCGCTGAGTAATTTGATGTTGCTGAGAAACATTTTCTTCTAAAATTTGAAGATGTGCTTCAATAGCATTTTGAGCAGTGATAATGTCAGAGGAAATGTGTTCTGCGCGTCTATCAGAACTGGAGTAAGCAGCAGTGAAGTGAGTGACAATCATTTCTTTTAAAACATCCAACTTTGAGACTAGAACATTCATGTTGGACTGAGATGCAGCAGACTGAGGTATGAAGGTAGGCGCAGCAGATGAGGTGTGCGCCTGATCAGGTTGGGCTTGTACCTGAGTCTGCGCCGGAGGAGTAGGAGTAGAAAGTTTGTCCTTGATTAAAGTCATCTCCCCCTTAATGACAGCGATCTCTTCAGATTGATCAGTCAGCATGGAAGTGAGGAGCTCAAATTGAGACGCAATCTGAGTCTGACCTTGCTCTAACTTAGCCTGCCCCTGCTGCAAAGATTTAAGAATAGAAAGTACCTCACTCAAATCTGAAGTAGCAGATGGAGGAGGCGCAGGGGAGGATAGGGGCGCATGAGATGGGGAAAGAGTTGATGGAATATCTTGCTCCCCCTCACTTGAACCATCATCTCCAAATAATTCTTTTCTGAGGTCTTGCCTGAATTTTTGTTGAGTGGGAGATATAGGAATTGTTGGAACTGGAGGGGGCGCATATGGAACTTGAGACACACGGGGAACGGGGGCGGGTTGAGGTGGCGCGAGTTGAGTAGGCGCGGGATCGACTGTTCCTTTCTTAGCATCTGCGCTTGAACCAGCGCCTTTCTTGCGTTCCTTGTTTTCTAACTCAGCTGCTTTCTTGGCTCGAAAATCTTCATCTCGTTTCCTTTGAGCCTCAAGCCTTAGATCTCTATCCTTATCAGATTCAAATCTAGTGCGCTTGATAGCAGCTCTAGGAGGGTCATCAACAATCCTTTTGCCCTTGCTCTTTTCTGCGCTTGCCACGGTTTCTGCGCGTTGACTGGCGCCTTCAGAATCTGCGCTCTTCTTTGTTGGTGCGCCTTTAGGAACTGGCGCATCATCTGATTCAGTATTTTCATCAACTAACTCTTCAATAGATTTGATCCGAATTCCCGTTGTGTGCTTCACCGGCTTCTTCCTGCGCTTTTTAAGATCCAAGTTGGCTTTTCCAAAAATTGGAACATCATCAGATTTGTACATAGGGTTCTCACTCAAAAACTTGACTAACTCAGGATAAGTTAGGAAAATTTTAGTAAGGATTCTGCAGTGAGTTTTGAATTTGGTTCTCCCATCAGACTTGTTCTTGTTATACTTATCAATTTGATCAGACAAAGTTTTGAACAAAATCTGAGGCCAATTCAATCTGGGTTTTCCCATGATGGCAGCAGTATATTCCCACTGCTCCACAGTGAATCTATTCACATTCCCGGTCTTGAACACGATCGAAGTATCAACAAGATGCGCTATATGAGCGAGCAGATCTCCACCATCTCTTATCTCAACTTTTTTTATGTTTTTTAGAAGAGTAGGGATTTGGAGATAGGTACGCTATAGCATTCTGATCTGCAACGGAGTAAGAGTTTGGTTGACCAGAAACACCCTGAGGGCCAGTAGTGCTGAAACTCACGATGTTCTTGATTGTGCCCGTAGAGATAGTTATAGCCACATTCTGAACGGTGGCGCATATTCTGTAGCACACATATCCTTCAGCAGGAGACTCAACTAGAGCAGCGGTTGAGAAGAATTCATCAACGAGGAGCGGAGAAAAGAATGGTTGATCCAACGTGAATAAAGGAGTGAGTCCAGCGATGTGAAGGGTTGAAAGGATTTTAACTCCCATTGGATCAAGTGAAAGCTCAGCAAGATCAATTGTCTCACCAGGTCTGAAATTTGCAGGATCCTGAAAAGTAAACATTTGAGTGAAGTTAGTAGTGTAGGCGCATAGAATCATAAAATGAGCTAAGTAGAGTAGGCGCAGGACAATATATAGGCGCATAAAATAGCATGCGCATACTATTATTAGGCGCATATATGTTGTAGGCGCATACAACTACGAGGCGCATATCATGGTTCTATGAAATATACTAAGTAAGAATTAAACATAAAAATTTGACTAAGTAAAATTTAGGCGCATAAAATGTTTAGGAGCATAAGGACTTTAGGCGCATGAATGATTGAGGCGCATAACATTGGTTGGCGCAAAAAATTGTTAGGCGCGTGAATCAAGGAAGGCGCATAAGGTCATAGGGCGCATAACCAACTAGGCGCATAAATCAACACTTATGCGCATATCTATGTACAATTTATACCAAGTATAAAAACACACGAAAACACACAAACACATAAAGTACATAATCATGCAAGCAAACAAGATCAAACATGAAAGATTTTGAAAAACACGTTTTTGAAAATTTGAAACCCAAGTCATGCGAAAATAACGAAGAACACGAAGAACATGTCTTGAGTGCTCGAAGAACACCAAGAACACATAAAACGTGAAACTTCACCAAATCAAGCACACAATATATCAAAATGACCGCAATAAGACAAGGATCACAAATATGTACATCAAAACTAGAACAAATCAACAACGAATCCAGAAAATGGATTCAAAGACCCGAAAATTTGAAAAGTTTGAAAATACAAAAACTTCAGATTCGCAACAAATAGCGAATTCATCGTTGAAAAGTTTATTTATAAAACATCTAAATCACAATACGAACAAAACCTAACAAACGATTTCAAAAACGGATAACTGAAACAAGATTTATCAAGATAAAGTCATCCGGTTTTTTTTTTTAAAATGACGAACACACAGAGATGACGAAAAAAAAAAAATCAGAAATTTTAGAGATTAAGGGTTAAGAATTCATACCATCTCGTCTTGATTAGATTTAGTTGATCTTTTAGGACCCATATATATAGAGAGAAAAAGGATGAAGAAAGGATGAATAATGGAGAGATAGAGAGAGACAGAGAGCAGAGAGAGAGAGAGACGGGAGAGAGAGAGAGAGTGATGATGATGAAAAAGGAAATGGAAGGGATAGGTTGAGTATATATAGGGTTAGGTTAAAAAGATTGCACAGATAAGGAAATAAAAGGTTGAAAATTTTAAAAATATGGGAAGTTGAAAAGATGAAAATTGATGGAATGCGGCGCATTAAATAGGCGAGAATATCGAGGTGCCGTGCGCATTCAATTTTGACATAAAAATGATGACGTGCGCGTGTAGATACCCCGGGGAGCCACGGCTTGGCTAGAGCGCGTGAATTATCCTAGGATGTCTAACTTGGTTTTAGATTGTTTAGAGTCGCCACCTATGTTTTGAGGAACATAAGAAAAACCTATTGATTATAGCCTAAGTTTGATTACGAAAACAGAGATTCTTTGTTTTGAGGTTCGGGGGTTAGATTACGAGATGGGAACCCAACTAAAGTTGGTCTTGCTTGATCAAAATCTACATGAATGATAACGTTCTTCTTCTTCTTCTTTAAGTCATAAAAAAGGGGGGTTTTAAAATAGAGTTTGGAATGTAGGAGATAACTCCTTAACCAACCTCAATGAGATGAGGTGATCATTAGAGTCATGTCCCAAAATGATTTGGGTGATTGCACATTTGATTAGAGTAAAAGAGAGAGAGGAGATGAAGTAGAAAAGAAAGGACAAGATGGACTTTTACCTACAATTTGAAGACCTTCAAATATTGCTTGATGAGATCCTTGGAGAACCTTTAGAAAGTGATTTTGGTATAGTTTTTATAAGTTCAATTTTCGGTCCTTGAAAATGGAGGTAAAGGGAGGTTTTTATAGGTGAAAGAGGGGTGTTTTTGGTGCCAAAACTCAATCACCAAGAAATCCTTCCCGGGCAAAATCCTGTAAATTGAGCAAGGGAGAGAATCCTGGCCAGAAATCTGTAACTGACGCCCAGAGGCGCGCGCTTCCTGTTTTGGGGGCGGGAGACGCGCGCGCCTGGCTCCTCTTATTGGAGGCGCGCGACTCAAAGAAGGCAATTTTGACAGAATGGACTAGAAAGTCAGCCCTGTCATTCAGTTTAGTCCCTGAACTTAACGAAGTCAGTCAGGAACTTAACGGAAGTGACAGAAACTAACGAGAAACACTTAAAATGGGGAGAAACACAAAATCAAATGTGCAATCGGGGTGAGCGGTCCAAGGCGGGGTGTCTACAGAGCCCCTCGGTGACGTGGATTGCAAAGCAAAACGCGTCGACGAAAGTTAAAAACACCCGCCGAGGATATTACCAAGAAAAAGCAAAGACTCGATGAAAGCAGGAATTTGAATTTGCGAGTGATAGTGGTGCGCTTCCTGTGTGAGCGGATTTTGTTGATAGAGGGGGTGTGGCATGATCCGTTGGTAAACCTGCCGGCTGAATATGTTGAATGAGGCCGTTAGTGAACCTTTGAGGAGGCCGTTGGTGAACCTTTGAGGACGAATCCGTTAGTGAAATCGTTGATGAGGCCGTTAGTAAACCTTTGGGGAGGCCGTTAGTGAACCTTTGAAGAGGCCGTTGGTGAACCTTTGGAGAGGCCGTTAGTGAACCCTTGAGGACGAATCCGTTAGTGAAATCCGTTGATGAGGTCGTTAGTGAACCTTTGGGGAGGCCGTTAGTGAACCTTTGAAGAGGCCGTTAGTGAACCTTCGAGGATGAATCCGTTAGTGAAATCCGTTGATGAGGCCGTTAGTGAACCTTTGGAGAGGCCGTTAGTGAACCTTTGAAGAGGCCGTTAGTGAACCTTTGAGGATGAATCCGTTAGTGAAATCCGTTGACGAGGCCGTTAGTGAACCTTTGGAGAGGCCGTTAGTGAACCTTTGGAGAGGTCGTTAGTGAACCTTTGAAGACGAATCCGTTAGTGAAATCCGTTGATAAGGCCGTTAGTGAACCTTTGAAGACGAATCCGTTAGTGAAATCCGTTGATGAGGCCGTTAATGAACCTTTGGAAGAGGCCGTTAGTGAACCTTTGTTGTCGAACCCGTTAGTGAGATTCGTTGATGAGTTATTGCTTTGGAGTCTCGTGCCACTTGGAGTCACACATGACTTTCTTTTGAATTGTGGGGTGCGGGCACAGTTGACCGCGACCAGAAAAATGCTCCTGCTGGGGATGAAATGTTGAGATTGACCCTTGAGGGGTGAATGTCATTCGTGACAGAACTTAGGGAGTTTGGAATCCGTGGGAGGACAGCCTACTTTTGAGTGGGAGTTTCTATCCTACTTTTAATTTTTGACATGCCTTAAGGGCGGACCAGAAGAATGTGTGCCCAACTGGGTGTCCGAGGATAGGGGCTGTGCCTTGATTTGAGCTGGATATCTCTGACAAGACCTTTTCTTGAAGTGGTTTAGACTTGGGAGGCGCGCACTTTCCTCTGTAGGTTTGGGACGCGCGCGCATTCCAGACCGCTGGCAGGTGGCGCGCGCGTCTGGGAGGCGGAATTCCGGGCTTGACATTTGCTGGCCAAAAGAATCCCCAACAGCTATAATATCATCTTCTGTTCGACCACTTGATTCTCACAGCTCCTTTCTGCCATTTTTGAACATCATATTATTGCTCAACTTTGTTTGTGATCAACATTTTCCATGGCTTCCAATTCTTTTGTTCTTGATGCCAAGGTTGTTAGTGGGTATGAAAAGGACTTGGGCACTTTTGTGTATTCTTTCAAGACCCATCCCAAGAAGGCCTTCATTAAATACTTCGGGTTCCGAGTTCTTTTCACTTTGCGGACGTTGAAGCCGGATTGGGATTTGTTGAGAGCTGCCGCGGCTTTCTGGGATTGTGACAGCCATACTTTCAACTTTTCAGCTAACGAAATGGTGCCGACTGTTGATGATTTCGGGGCCATCCTTGGTATGTCTTTGGCCGGTCGGATTGCCGTCCCTAAATATCATCGTGGTGCCATTGACTCTTGGGGTTGAGTCACTGAATCTCCCTGTTGAGGACGTGAGGAGGATGTTGCACGGTACTGTGATTGACATAACTGAGCTGCCGATGTTCTTTAGTTTACACTCGGAGGATCTGGTGGTTCAATCTTTCAAAAGGAATGCCATGGCCGCTTGTCTCTTTAGTGAGTACTGTTTGTTACACCCTTCGGGACTGCGGATGTGCAATTGGCTGAGATTATTTTGCAAGCCAAGGAGCAACAATTTAGTATAATCCCTCTTATTGTAGGGGAGACGTTGCACGGCCTTGATGAGTTACATAGGACGGGCAAGATGTGTCGGGGAAGCCCTTTGCTCTTGACCATATGGCTCCGAGAACACTTCAAGATTTATTCCCCGGATGGTGATTTGTCTCCTTTTGCTGTTTATAGGAGGAAGTTGTTGATCCGGGATTTATCTGAAGATGGTTGGAAGAAATTCTTTGCCTCTCGGATAACCGTCGACATTAAGTGGTGCCCTCCTTCTTGGGGTCTTCGTCCTTTTGTGGAATGGACTCTTGGTTTTCAGCACGTGGTTGTACCCGGCTTAAGAGATTCTTCATTTTACCAGCTAGAGCGGGTTCTGCGGCAGTTCGGTCGCCAACAGACAATTCCTTTTCCGAGGGACGGAATGCTTCGTCCAGTTGCTTACATGGGTCCTGACTTCTCGAGTGAGCTTCAGCCGGCTTGGGGAGATGATCGTGACCGCTGGGCTTTTGCTCCTCTGCATCGGGGGAGTGTCTTCCTTCCCGAGAGCTACTTGGATTATTTGTTTGGTACCCTTTACCGTGGCATCACTTGGGTTGATGTGCTTCGTGCCGAATTGTTGGGAAAGGGTTTTGAGCCTAGCAGGGCTTTGAGATATAGGGAGGCTGCTGGTGATTCGAGTAACATTCTTGCTGACCCTTTCGGTACTCCTTTGGATGACTTTTATGCTAGGAGACGTGCCGCAACCCAGAAGGTTTCGGTGCGTATTAGTGCTCCTCCGTTATCCAAGAAGAAAAAGATTGAGAGACGATCGGGTGGTCCTTTGAAAGCTAAGAGAAAATTGGATTTTTCTTAGTACCCTAAGAGATTGCAATTAGACCACTTTGTTTTAGGATTTAGTATTTTGATGTCTTTTGTTGCTCAATAAATCCGTTGTAATGGTTTGAATGATTCATTGAATGAATAAGAATTGCATTTTGTTATTTAAAGTGAATTGGGTATTTTTGATATGTTTTAGACCGCACCCGAAGGTTGCCTACGTTCCTCCAGTTGGGAGGCTCAGGTCTCCGTAGTTCAAACAAACAAAGACCATTTTTTTTTGTGCACCCTGTTTTTTGCCTAGACCGCCTTTTCGGGTTTTGAATCTAGCGGGCTTCTTTTTTGCACGTGCTCTAATTTTTTCCTAGGCCGCCCTTGCGGGTTTTCAACCTAGCGAGCGATTTTTTTTTTTTTTATGGTCTTTGTTTATTAAGCGTAGAACCTCTTGAGCTTGTCGAGGTTGACTTCCTTTGGCAGCTGGTCACCATCCAAATCCACGAGCCGGACTGTACCGCCGCTTAGTATCTTCTTGACCACGTACAGACCGATCCATCGGGGTCCCCATTTCCCCAGGGGATTCATGGCGTTAGGAGGATGTTGTCTTAAGACCAAATCTCCCACATTGATGTTTCGAGGCTTCACCTTTTTGTTGAAAGCTCTTGCCATCCTTTGCTGATATACCCTCGTGCGTTCGAGTGCTCTTAACCTTTTCTCGTCGAGTAATGCTAGCTGTTCGTATCGACTTTGCATCCAGTTGACCTCGTTGACTTGATTCTCGAGGAGGACCCGTAGAGATGGGACTTCAAGTTCGATAGGGAGTACGGCTTCAGAACCATAGACTAATGCATAAGGAGTTTCTCCTGTTGCGGACCGTATTGATGTACGGTAGCCCCACAATGCTAATGGTAGCTTCTCGGGCCAATCCCTTCCTGTTGAGGCCATTTTCTTGACGATGGTCTCGATGGTTTTATTTGCTGCTTCAACCGCGCCATTTGCTTGGGGACGGTAAGGAGATGACTTGTGCTTGGTGATCTTGTATTCTACCAAAAGTGCATCCATTTCCTTCTCAAAGTGAGAGCCGTTATCGGAGATGATTTTATGAGGCACGCCATATCGGCACATGATATTAATCTTTACAAATTCGGCCACATTCTTTGCGTTGAGGGTCCGATAGGCTTGTGCTTCGACCCACTTTGTAAAGTAGTCGACTGCCACTAGGACGAATGACTGCCCATTGCTCCCGGCAGGATGAACTTTACCGATGATGTCTATCCCCCAACAAGAGAAAGGCCAAGGTGTGACCATGTTGTAAAGTTGCGATGGTGGAGCATGTTGCAGATTAGCGTGGAATTGGCACTTGGCACACCTTTTGACTTTCTCGATACAGTCTCGTTCCATAGTGCTCCAATAGTAACCAATGCGAAGTATCTTCTTGACTAGCATAAACCCATTCATGTGGGGTCCACACTCTCCTTCGTGCACTTCACACATTATCTCTTGAGCTTCGGCCTCATTGGCGCATAAGAGATTGATCCCGTTGTGGTGCCTTTTATAGACTCGGTCCCCAATCAGTACGTACCGAGAGGCTAGCCTTTACAGAGCTGCTTGAGACTTCTTATTGCTATTCTCGGGATAAGTGCCATCTTTGAGGAAATTCATGATATCCGAATACCACGGAGAGTTTGTTTGAACCTCGTTGATCTCGATACTCATGCAATATGCCGGACTGTTCCTTCGAGCAATTTTGAAGGGCTTCACCATTTTCCCTTTGGGCATTTCGACTAATGAAGCTATAGTGGCCAGTGCATCGGCGAAGCGATTTTTATCCCTTGGCAGGTAGTTGAAAGTGATCTCTTGGAATTATTCAACCAATTCTTCAAGGTGTATACCATACTATTGGAGAGTTGGGTCTTGGGTTCGCCATTTACCCGATTGCTGATTGATAAGGAGCAAAGATTCGCCGAATACTTCTAGTTCGGTGACGTTTCTTTCGAGAGCTGCTTCGAGCCCTGCTATGCATGCTTCGTACTCGGCAATGTTGTTGGTAGCTTCGAATTCCAGACAGATGGCAATGGGAGTGTAGATGTCTTTTGGATCAACAAGCAATATTCCTATACCAAAGCCGTGTTTATTGGCGGCGCCATCGAAAAAAAGTTGCCACTTAATTTCCTCAGTTGCAGTACAAATTAAATGCTCGTCGGGGAACTGTACATCTTCCCCCTTCACTTCGTCACACGGGAATTCGGCAAGCTGGTCACTAAACACTTTCCCCCTGACGGATTTTAGTGTGACGTAAGTGATATCATAGCCGGCGAGCATGAAGTACCATTTGGCTATTCTTGTTGACATGAAAGGCTTCTCGAAGATGTAGCGGAGCGGGTCCACCTTTGCTACTAGCTTGACCGGAAAAGATTCCATATAGTGTTTGAGCTTTTGAGTGACCCAAACCAATGCTGCACATGACTTCTCTAAGACAGAGTAGTTCTTTTCGCCTCCTTGGAATCGGCGACTGACAAAATAAATGGCGTTCTCTTCTATGGACACCTGTTTCTCTTGTGCTAACATAGCCCCTAGGGCTTCATCATTGACGGTGAGATAGAGCAAAAGAGGTTTCTCCTTGTGCGGCGGGACTAGAACAGGAGGGCATGTCAAGTAATGCTTCACTTGATCGAAGGCTTCTTGGCACGTGTCGGTCCATTCTAGAGCCACATACTTCTTGAGTAGCTTGAAGATTGGCTCGCACATGGAAGTGAGTTGGTGCACAAACCGACTGATGTACTGCAGTCTGCCCATGAAACCTTTGATCTCTTTCTGCGTCTTTGGAGGAGGCATGTCAATGATTGGCTTGATTTTGGAGGGGTCTACTTCAATTCCCCTTTCAGTGACCATATAACCAAGGACTTTGCCTCGGATAACCCCGAACGTGCACTTTGCAGGGTTGAGCCTCATCTTGTGTTGACGAAGCCTTTCGAAGAACTTGCGGAGATCGATTAAATGTTGACCATCGGTCCCTTTGGAGTGAATGATCATGTCGTCCACATAGACCTCGATTTCTTGGTGAATCATATCGTGGAACAAGTCTGTCACGGCTCTTTGGTAGGAAGCCCCAGCGTTTCTTAACCCAAATGGCATGACTGTGTTGCAAAAGGTACCCCACGGTGTTGTGAAGGCTGTCTTATGTTGATCTTCCTCGGCCATGAGAATCTGATTGTACCCAGCGAACCCATCCATGAATGAACGAACTTCATAGGCAGCAGTGGAGTCGACTAGCATGTCGATATTAGGGAGTGGAAAATCATCCTTTGGGGAAGCTCTGTTCAAGTCCCGGAAGTCCACACAAACTCGAACCTTTCCGTTTGCCTTTCTGACTGTCACGATGTTGGCTAACCATGTTGGATACTCGATAACCTTGATGAAACCCACACTGAGGAGCTTCTCAATCTGTCACGACCCGAAAACTAGGCTCTATTTTATTGGTGATAAATAATTATTATTTATTTATTTGCTTAATTATGTATTTAAATTATTACTTAATTAATAATTTATGAGTTATAATAATTCATGCCTAGCATTTTATTTGGGTTAGTGTAGTATTGTTGGGTCTTAATTGTAAGTAGGGAGTGTAAGTTTTGTGTGTAGTGATGAGGAGGGGGCCTAAGTGTAAGTTCTTTAAATCATTTTAACTACTCCCTCCCTACTCATCTTCTCCCTCACTCTCTTCATTCCCAGCCATCTCTCTCTCTCTCTTCCATGGGTGAAAAAGGTAAGTTTTCTCTCTACCTTCTCTCTACATTTCCATCATCTTCCTCTTGTTATTTCTCATTTCTTAAAACATGAATCATGTTTAGATCGTCGATAGGATCGTAGGAAGCCAAGAAATTTCGAGCTCCGTTACCTTTGAGAAAATCCGGGTAAGTTACTTTTCCCCCATTTTGATGCTAAAATGTTCATATCATGTTTATATGATGTTTGATGTGTTATATTTGAAGTTTGATTGAGTTTGAAATTTATTGGGAATTTATTTTGAGTTTTGATCAAAAATGGTGAAATCTTGAATGTGGGGATTTGGTCTTGATTTTTGGTTGATAAAGGGTGTTGTTAAGGTCCCCTCTTTGGTTAAATGATGTTTGGATACCTTAGGAATCGTGTTGGGAGTGTTGATTTTGGGTGTTATGATAATGGTATGGAAATGGTAAGGAATTTGATGAACCCAGCTCTGTTTTCCGCCCAGAACACAGACCAGGCGCCCGCTCGCCTTGAACCAGGCGCCCGCCTGCACCCCCTTCTTCTAGCGGCCAGACCTTCTGGTCAAACAGGCGCGCGCTCGCCCTGGCCCAGGCGCCCGCCCGCCCGCCTGCTTGGAAAATTGCCCTTTTTGCTTGTTTAAACTAAATGGCTTAACTAGTTTAGGGTTTCTTCCCCTAATTAACTTAAGATAACACCGTGGAGCACTTTAGTAATTAAAATTGGTTCCTTTGTGAACAATAGTGTTATGTAATCTGATCAAGTATTGTTTGGGCATCTTATGATGTGTTCGTGTTTGTTCCAACCGAATTGAATTTCGCGTAAGACTTGGTCTAGGTTTTGGGCGATGTCCTATAGTACCTAGAGGGTTGTTATTGAACACCAAGGTGTAGGGTTTAGTCCTGTCGTGATCATGTTCTAATAAGGGTAACCTTTCGGATTTGTTTGGGGTGTTTAGAATGGGTTCGTTATGAACGGAGATAAAGCGTGAATTGGCAATTGGGTACCTACGGTTTGATTAACCTTAAGATGTATTCATTCGGATTTCTTATTTGGAATTCCAGGTGTGATGAGATGGTTGAGTTCATAGTCCTAGTATATCTTTTGAGTAAATGTTTATGGTCATTTTGGTAATAGTCATTGTGCCATTAGGGAGCGACCGTTTGGGTTGTGCTCTTTATGACTAACTTGTGGGTATCATATTTAGGATGTACTTGGTACGTGCCTTATCTTGGAATCATTATGTTTTAATGGTCAATGTTGTTGGACTCTTTTATGAGAAACTCCTTGTGCTATTGTTGTTGAACTCTTCTTGAGTAATCGTTTGCATCTTTTATGGTGATTAATTGGTATGGTTCCCTACTTTGGAATCCTTAGCTGTTTACCGTGCTGGTATTTTATTACTTAGCATTATTGAAAGTCCAGCTGGTTATTTGTGTATCGAGTCAGGCAATGGATAATGCTATAATGGCACGAGCCAAGTCCAGTATAGCATCGCCCATTGGTCCTTCTGTCCTCATCCAGATTGGCCTTGGTTGGGATGAGCTAGCTCCGTTGTGGGTATTCTAGCTAATCGTTTTGGAGCTTGACTTTGTGGCATGGCTCCCGCCCCTTGTGGCACTTTATCATTGTTATTGGTTCTGGTACCGGGTTTCTCTTCAGCTTTTATGCTACTATGAAGATGGTTTGTTTGATTGATGGGTTGATTGGTCGCTTCTGACCGGGGTTTTCTCTTCAGCTTTTATGCTACTGTGAAGATATGGATTGGTGGATTGTTGAAGCTGCGCAGCGACCCTTTATTGGTTCTATCAGTTGGGAAACCTTGGCTAATATCCTTTGTTATGTGTTTACTTTCCGCTGCTATCTGTTGACTGTTAATTGTTTCATGCTATGTGATATTTATCATTGTTTATTGCTTATTGCATTATAGCATGTCATGTAGTTGCATTAGTAACTTACTGAGATTTTATCTCACCCCGTTTATTTCCATCTTTGTTTTTCCTTAACCCCCCCCAGGAGGAAAAGGATTAGGATTCGCGGATCGAGGAGGACGTCGAGAGGATTGAGATTTTGGGGCAGGTTGTTATGGATCGGTTTACATTATTTAAATGTATAACCTTTTGGGGATAGTTTTACCATTATTGACGTCATTAAGAATTGTATATTTTATTCTTTTTGGTATAAGCTGTGGAGCTTATGTTAGATGCACTTTGTTGATTTAAACTTGGATTTGTAAAACCTTGTGTTATCATCTTTTGGTTCAAAATGGAATTTTTAACTTCTATATTTTTGAGTTTTGGTTTTAAGTCGACGTCCAGCTCGCGTATTCCGGACCCGCAGGTTCGGGGGCGCGACACAATCTCTTCCTTGACTTGCAGAGACCATTCTGGCTTGATCTTTCTGAGCTTCTGCTTTACTGGCCTGGCATCTTCTCTGATCGGAATTCTGTGCTCCGCTACCTTTCTGTCCAAACCCGGCATGTCTTTGTATGACCATGCGAACACATCCACGAACTCCCGTAGTAGTGCAGTCAGTCTGTCTCTGTCTTCCCCCTTGAAGAAGCTTCCAATCTTAGTCTCTCTTGGTTCTTCTTCGGTACCCAGATTAACAACATGCAATTCTTCGTCAGCCTTTGGACCATTTTCACCACGACTACGGACTTGTTGAGCAAGTTCATTTAAGTATGTTGTGTTTTCCTGGTCTATTTCATCATAATTTGAATCGTTATTAACTTGTTCGTTAAGTTCATTATTAGTTAATTCATCATTTATGATGTTTGCAATCTCAGGGTACTCAGAAATATCAAATTTTTCATTAGCAAAGAAAGGAAACACACGCTCGGCTATGGCCTCCAAATCCTCTTGGGTGAGGGTATTAGAGACACTCTTGGACTCGAATGTAAGTGTGAGCCGCTCTTCCTATGTTGCTGTGCGGGGTATGCAACCCATTTCTTGAACTAAGAATTCCTCAGATACCACGGGCCCTTTCGTAGAATACCAATTGTTGATCGGCTCGGAGCTTGGCGGGATCTCACTGATAGTCTCGTTCATGATGACGGTGTCATGGATGGCGTTGACTTGGCATTCACTCATTATGGCAAGCTCTTCGAACATGGAGGCTAAATCTGTTAGTTCTTCCCCCACGGTGATTTCTGTCTCGGATTCCATAGTCACCTTCCTTCCCCACCATTCACGGGGCGACATGGGAGTTGGTTCCCTTTCGGATTTCTGGATCTCACAATCGGAGAAAATTTCAAGACCGGGCTTTTTGACACCCTTATTGTTAACCCATGGCTCGGGAAAGATCATGTATGGAACGTCTTCCCCTTGGCGGACAAAATAGCCATTCAACGTCTTGCGGTAAGGCCTTAGATTAGGGACTTCATAACGACGGCCTTCTTTACGAGCTCGGGCCTTTTCGTTCTTGATTGCTTGCTCTTGTTTCAAGTCTTCTTTGGAAGGCTCGTACCCCAAACCGAAGGTGTTCTTGACAAATGGGACTTGCACAGGATGTAGGATTCCTTGTTGATATTTCCCTAGGCCTAAACCAGGGAAGTAGTCCATATTTCTCATCATGCGGAGGACTTTGTGGTTGCTGAGGGTCCATGATCCGTTTCCCCTTTCTTTGTCAATGGCGTTTATTGAGACGCCGGAGAGAGTGGAGTCTGGTAGACCGTGCTGAACTTGGTGGACAGGCTCACCTTTTCTGAGGATAGTGACGTTTTCGGCCATGACGGTCACTATTTCATTACCATTTCGGATCTTTACACATTGGTGGAGAGTTGACGGTACGGCATTAGCACTGTGAATCCATGGTCGACCCAAAAGTAAGTTGAACGAGGCCGGGATATCAAGCACTTGGAATGGAACGGACATGACCATGCTCCTAAACTCAATGTCTATTTCGATCATACCCATGACTGTACGGGCGGTGCTGTCATAACCTCGGATTACTTGAGTAGAAGGCTTCAAATCGGAATCCTTAAGCCCCAGTATGCCCATGATTCTGCCAGGCATGAGATTGAGTGCAGAACCACCGTCCACTAAGACTCTTGAGACGGGCCTCCCCCTTGCTCGTACCTTGAGGTAAATAGCCTCGTTGTGGTCGGAACCAAATGGTGGAAGGTCCATATCGGCAAAAGTGATTACGTTGCCAAAATGAATGTGACCGATCATTGCTGTGAGGTCCTCGGGAGTAGTATCGGGAGAAACTGATGTATCATCGAGATTGCGGATGACAAGATCTCGGTGTTTCTTTGAGGATGCAATGAGGTCCCAAATAGATATGTTGGCTTGAGTTTTCTTGAGTTGGACAAGTAGAGGATCTTCGGGAGTGTCGCTAGCTTGCGACCTTTGAGAAGAGGAGCTCGGTGCAGAAGTGGAAGGGTTGCTTGCTATGACTCGACCGGATCGAGTTAGCATGTTGACGTTCCCATCTTTCTTCCTTTTCCTATTCTCTAGTACTTCCCTCATTACCTCATCGTAAGTTACAACATAGCAAGAATTGTCAAGTTTATTCATAACATTGGGGCCCCCATTCACAATTGGGATTGAATGGGTGGTCCCCTCGAGTTCTCCTTTCTCTATTACATTGACATGTTCGTCATTAGTCACTACAAATTCTTTCTTATCTATGAGATCTTGAATGACATTGCGGAGAACGAAGCAATCCTCGGTGGTGTGGCCACTATATTGGTGGTAGCCACAATATTTGTGGTGAGCATGATTGGGGTGGACCGTCTTGGGTTGGTACCCTTGCACGGGTGTGACTTGACCCTTTTCTTTGAGGACCTCTAACACTTCGGTTTGAGTCATGCCTTGGAGAGGCGTGTAGACACGGTCATTTCGAGACTTCTTCCCTTGGGGCGGAGGAACCTTTTTGTAATTCCCCTTATCGATAGTGACGGCGTTGACCGAGGCCTCTTTTGTGGAGTTGGAAGCGGCCTTGTAGCGGTAGCTAGGAGTGGCCTTCTTAATCTCCTTGAGCAAGTCATCCATGCGTACCCCGGCCTCATACATTTGGGAGAAGTCGGAGTAGCAAGCCCCACTTAGGTGGGTGCGGAGATCAATCTTGAGACACTTGAGAAAGATGTCCATTTGCTCTTTTGTGTTTGGCCTCTCAACAATTTCAGAGAGTTTGTCATTCCATCTCCTTGTGAAGTCAATGAAGGACTCGTTGTCTCTTTGAGTAGTGTTCTCTAGCTCTTTCCTTGTGGGCCGGTGAGTGGTGTTGCCTTGGTATTGATTCTTGAAGGCAAGCATGGCGGAGTCCCAATCAAGACGGACAGTGAGGGGGAGAGTAGCATACCAATCTTTTGCCGCCCCCTCGAGAGTGAGAGGAAAGCATTGAGCCATCACCTTGGGGGAGACCTTCTTTGGAACCATTGCCCAAATATAAGTCTCAATGTGAGCCATAGTACTCATGAGGATGGATGATTGATAAAGGCTTGTGTCGGAGCATTTCCCCATGTTGAGCCCGTTGAATTTTTGGTCGATGTAGGCCATGATAGAATCCACCATTTTGGGCTCATTGTTCTCGGAACTCGGCTCCCCCATTTTCTTGGTACGGGTGTTGACATAAGGACTTTTGAACAAACCCTCGGTCCATTCGGATTCATCATCATTATTCTTGTTCTTCCCCTTGGCAAGGTTAGTGAGCTTTTCTTTCATTAGCTCCATCTCGACCTCGTGGGCCTCCCTTTGGCTGTCGAGGTGGGATTGCCAAATGTCGTCTTTGCTTTGTGCCTCCTTATTAAGGGTGGAGACTTGCTCTTGGAGGAGTTGGACCATGGTTGAGAGTTGTTCGAGAGACATGGTGTTGTTGCTGCCGGTCATGGTTGATGTTGGAGCTGTTGGAGTGATCTCTTCATGGACTAACCGATTTGCCGAATCCCGGTAGACTCTGTAAGTACCAATTGAACCTATATTGCAGAAGAGGCCCTTGTCAGTCTTGAGTAACACTTGCGGTCCATGAAGAGGCTTAGAACACACAGTTGGGCACACGACTCGAACCACATAAGAAAAGACTCTTTTTTTTTTTTTTAATAAGTCGGAGGGAATGGATCCCTTTTGGGGTTTCTAAGAAAATAATAGAATCGTCACACTAGCATATAGACCATCTCTCGGTCCCATATACTCATCGGATTCCATCGCGCTTGTGAATCCTACATGTATCGGGATTAAACTAAATTAATGTAGTAAAGCATACATGCGGGGACGGATTTTTATATTCGTCCAAAATAACCACTTTTGGGGACGGATTTTTATTGCGTCCATTTCAACAAGTTGGCATGTATGATTTGAAGACATTAGTTTAGGGAAATCTCGGTACATGGAAACCGACTTGAGTCACGGAGTGTTAGACCCTAACTAGAATTGTGTGGTTTGTGCTCGGCTTTAATATGAGGCTCAAAGGTCACCCCCGGCATGTAGTCTTGAACTACGCCACGGGCTGAGGTTTACCGCTTCGAAAGAGTCAAGGTCTGGTGGAGCTTGAAACTTTCTAGGACGGGCCTCGACGGGTTTGGGGTTGGACTTGTGCGACTCGATAGTGAGCAGTTCATAGGAATATGTGCATGTAGTGTGAGGTCTAACAGGTGACAAATTTTTTTTATTTTTTTTTTTTTTTGAAAAGAAAGAAAAACACACAAAACACATAAGCACATAAATTACAACTCCCGAATCACCCGTGTGACCGGTAAATAAAACACAAAATTAAAACAGTCCGAGGGTTCAATTCTGTTCTGATGCAGGCAACTGTGCCCACACCCTACTGTTCTGCTCAGTCACTGAAACCTGTTTCTGTTCTGGGAACCAACCCAGAAGCGTGCGCCTCTGAGTGTTGATGTGAGACGCGCGCGCATGGCGCAATGCTATTAGGAGGCGCGCGCTTCTGGGCACACCTGTCAGAATGTCAGATTTTGGACTCAGGGGATTGCCCTGGTCCTATGTGCATATTGTAACCCCTGCAGAAATGATTAGTGCAGAATAGCAGAAGAAGAAGATGAAGAACATGAAGAGGTGGGCGATTATGGTCCTTGATGCGGGATGCGCGCGCCTTAGGCTGAAGAAGCCAGAAGCGCGCGCCTCCCCCATCAGGAATCAGAATGCCCAGAAAAGATGTAGATTTTGATCAGATGCAAGTTTAACCCTCAAAAATCCCCAGCGGAGTCGCCACTGTAGATACCCCGGGGAGCCACGGCTTGGCTAGAGAGCGTGAATTATCCTAGGATGTCTAACTTGTTTTTAGATTGTTTAGAGTCGCCACCTATGTTTTGAGGAACATAAGAAAAACCTATTGATTATAGCCTAAGTTTGATTACGAAAACAGAGATTCTTTGTTTTGAGGTTCGGGGGTTAGATTACGAGATGGGAAGTACCGAAACACCCATCTCGCCCAACTAAAGTTGGTCTTGCTTGATCAAAATCTACATGAATGATAACGTTCTTCTTCTTCTTCTTTAAGTCATAAAAAAGGGGGGTTTTAAAATAGAGTTTGGAATGTAGGAGATAACTCCTTAACCAACCTCAATGAGATGAGGTGATCATTAGAGTCATGTCCCAAAATGATTTGGGTGATTGCACATTTGATTAGAGTAAAAGAGAGAGAGGAGATGAAGTAGAAAAGAAAGGACAAGATGGACTTTTACCTACAATTTGAAGACCTTCAAATATTGCTTGATGAGATCCTTGGAGAACCTTTAAAAAGTGATTTTGGTATAGTTTTTGTAAGTTCAATTTTCGGTCCTTGAAAATGGAGGTAAAGGGAGGTTTTTATAGGTGAAAGAGGGGTGTTTTTGGTGCCAAAACTCAGTCACCAAGAAATCCTTCCCGGGCAAAATCCTGTAAATTGAGCAAGGGAGAGAATCCTGACCAGAAATCTGTAACTGACGCCCAGAGGCGCGCGCTTCCTGCTTTGGGGGCGGGAGGCGCGCGCGCCTGGCTCCTTTTGTCGGAGGCGCGCGACTCAGAGAAGGCAATTTTGACAGAATGGACTAGAAAGTCAGTCCTGTCATTCAGTTTAGTCCCTGGACTTAACGAAGTCAGTCAGGAACTTAACGGAAGTGACAGAAACTAACGAGAAACACTTAAAATGGGGAGAAACACAAAATCAAATGTGCAATCGGGGTGAGCGGTCCAAGGCGGGGTGTCTACAGCGCGTGATAGGTACGGCGCGCATTAATGAAGGATTTTGAGATGTGACGCGAATAATTAATGCTAAATGACACAAAGGTACACTGATGTGACATCTTGAGTAAGGAAAAACTGCTCCACTTTCCCTTTAAGTGTATGAGCAATTTTGACTAATTTTTGCACAATTCCCCAAAAACATCTGTTTTGGTGTAAGTTAGGGGGTGCAAGAAATATATCCCCAGAAAATAAGATTTTTCAAAAAACGTAAAACGAGGGAAAAATTTAATTGCACAAGTACCCTTGAACAATTATAGAATGTCAAAAGACAGAAATTCCTATAATAAATGAATAGAATAAACGTACCTGGTACTTGTGAAACTTTAATGCGCTCAATCATTGAAATAATAAATTTGAAGCATTGAATACCCGTTTGCAATAAATGTGCACGTGAATTTGCATTTATGGCGCGCTAGATTGCTTGGGGGCGCGCAGAGTATGATAGGCACAGTACTCATCTAGGCGCGCAATGAGAGAGACTCGCATTGATGTTGGGCGCGCAGGGGTGTGAGGTGCGCACATATTTTGGAGCGCATAGAATGTCAGGCGCGCATGTGAATGTGAGTTGGGCGCGCATAGAGTTTTCTTGAAACTTTGAAATTGATCTATCCTTTTTAATACCTAGTATACTCATGTAACTCAACAAAACATAAAATCATTAGTATTGACAAAAACTGTATTGAATTTTAGTTGAGTTCAAGCATACCCATTTCACCTCTCAAAAAGATGAACCGTTTCGCGTCGAGTGCTTTCGTTAGAATGTCGTTGATTTGATAGTCGGTTCCCACGTGTTCCAAATGAATGTTGCCTTTCTCCACATGGTCTTTGAGGAAGTGATATTTGATGTCGATGTGTTTGGTCTTTGAGTGCATGACAGGATTTTCAGAAACGGCAATTGTTGAAGTGTTGTCGCAGTAGATGGGACAATTTTCTTCAATGTTATCATAGTCCACCAATTGCTGCTTCATCTATAGTATTTGACAGCAACAACTTCCCGCAGCAATATATTCGGCTTCGGTTGTTGAGACAGATACTGAAGCTTGTTTCTTACTCGCCCATGACACAAGTCGATATCCGAGGAAATGATAAGTGCCACTAGTGCTTTTCCTATCAATTGTGCACGCTGCATAATCCGCATCTGAATAACCTACAAGTTTAAAGTTTGAATCTTTGGTGTACCAAAGTCCAAGGTTAACAGTGCCGGAGAGATATCTTATAATACGTTTCACAGCAATTAAGTGCGCTTCTCTAGGGTCAGATTGATAACGAGCACAAACACAAACACTAAACATAATATCGGGCCTACTAGCAGTAAGATAAAGGAGTGAGCCAATCATACCTCGATAGAGCGTTTGATCAATACGTTTACCTTTTAAATCTTTGTCGAGTTTGTTGCCGGTAGCCATTGGAGTGTCGTATGCTTTGGCGTTCTCAAGTCCAAATTTCTTGATTAAGTCCTTTGTGTATTTGGCTTGATTTATAAATATGCCTTCATTCATTTGCTTGATTTGAAGCCCTAGGAAGAATGTGAGTTCTCCCATCATGCTCATTTCAAACTTGCTCTTCATTAGTTTCTCAAAGCTCTTGCACAACAATTCATTAGTAGAACCAAATATAATATCATCAACATAAATTTGAACAAGTAATTTATGACCATTATGCTTGGCAATGAAAAGAGTTGTATCGATTTTACCGCGAGTGAAGCCTTTTTCAATGAGAAACTTGGATAGTGTATCGTACCATGCTCTTGGTGCTTGCTTGAGTCCATACAAAACTTTCTGGAGTTTGTACACATGATTTGGAAATTGTGAATCTTCAAACCCAGGTGGTTGAGCAACATAGACTTGTTCTTGGAGTTCACCATTAAGAAACGCGCTCTTCACATCCATTTGATATAACTTGAAGTTCTTGTGAGCTGCGTAAGCTAGAAATAATCTGATAGCTTCAAGTCTTGCTACGGGCGCGAAAGTTTCATCGTAATCAATTCCTTCTTCTTGCCTATAGCCTTGTGCAACCAATCTTGCTTTGTTTCTTGTGATGGTTCCATTCTTATCCATCTTGTTTCTGAACACCCATTTCGTACCAATCACTCCTTGATCATTTGGTCTTGGACAAGAGTCAAAACCTTACATCGTTCAAATTGATTGAGTTCTTCTTGCATTGCAACAACCCAATTAGGATCTTGGAGCGCTTCATCAGCCTTCTTCGGTTCAATTTAAGAGATGAATGCAGTGTAAGCATCAAAGTTTGTATCTCTCCTTGTACGAACACCAACGTTTAGATCACCAATGATATTATTGATTGGGTGACCTCTAACTTCACGAATTTCAGGAGGTAAGTTAGGTTGAGTCGTAGTAACTTGAAGGTCTTCAATTGGTACATTTTCACCAGATTCTAAATCATCAAAATTTGGGGGTTGAACTGGTGTAGAGTTGAAACTTGGGTTTACAGCAGATGCAGCAGTAGATATAGGCGCATGAGAGGAATTAGGAGGCGCAACATGTGAGAGAGGCGTAGCTGATGACTCATGGGGCGCGCCATATGAGGAATTAGGCGCAACTGATGTTGATGGATTTCCTTGAGTTGATAGATTTTGCTCTTGTGTAGGCGCAACATAAATAGGAGCACCTGTGTTATTAAGCTCAACAGAATCATCAGCAACATTTGGAGCCAAATGTGGCTCAAGGAGAGAATGTTCATCAAATGTAACATGTACAGATTCAACTATCACTAATGTAGTTCTATTAAAAACGCGAAAAGCTTTAGAATGTTTGGCATACCCAACAAAGATACCTTCATCGGCTTTGGCATCGAATTTACCTCTATGTTCGTTTCCGTTGTAGAGGATATAACATTTGCAACCAAAGATCTTGAAGAATGCAATGTTGGGAGTTCTACCACGCCAAAGTTCATACGGAGTCTTGTTGTGAAGTTTGTTGATGAGGGAACAATTTTGAGTAAAACATGCTGTGTTGATAGCTTCTTCCCAAAAGTACTTAGGCAATTTCGCTTCAGCTATCATCGTCTTTCCCGCTTCAATCAACGTCCTATTCTTTTTTTCCACAACACCATTTTGTTGAGGAACTCCAGCGGTTGAGAAGTTGTGATCTATCCCATGATCGTCGCAATATCGAGCAACACCGTTGTTCTTGAATTCTGTTCCATTGTCGGATTGAACACTAACGATGTCATCTTCTTTTTGGGTTTGGAGCAGTCTGAATAAGGAGGTCAAAATATCATAACAATCGTCTTTTGAGATCATCATTTCCACCCATTTATATCTTGAATAATCATCCACCACAACTAGAGTATACTTGTTTTTTCAAAACTTGCAGTGGTGACTGGTCCAAATAGATCAATGTGGAGCAGTTGCAAACATTTAGAAGTTGAAGGATTGGTCTTGCTGGAGAAAGATTTCTTCGGTTGTTTGCCAAGTTGACATGCGGCGCACTTCTTGTCATGATGATCAGCAACCTTGGGAAGTCCTTTGACAAGGTTATTCCTGCTGAGTTTAGATAGATATTTGAAGTTTAAGTGACTTAAGCGCTTGTGCCACAGCCAACTATTTTCGCTCACACTTTTAGCTACAAAACAAAGATTAGTACTAGAGTTCATACTATGGAAATCAATAATGTAAATATTTGTCTTACGATATCCCGTGAGTAATGTAGCTCCAGTTTTGCCATTCTTGATAAGACATTGAGTTGAGGTAAAATGGCATTCTAATCCTTTATCGCAGAATTGAGATATGGATAATAAATTGTGCTTGAGCCCTTCGACGAGAGATACTCTTTCAATGCACACTTTGTCTTTCTTGAGATTTCCATATGCAACAACTTGACATTTGTTATTATCACCAAATGTTACTAAGGGACCTCTTTCTTCATGGACATCTTCTAATAAGGATTTATCTCCAGTCATGTGTCTTGAACACCCACTATCGAGAATCCATTCATAATTTATAGCTTTTGAAGATCCAGCCATGAAACAAAGAACCTGAAATATAGACATTTAAGCAGGTCCCCTTTATTCCTTTTGGGTCCTAGGGTTAGAAACTTTTGACAACCCACTCTTGCTTGACCTTAGGGTTTTTACGTCCTTTGGCATTGGGAGTGAATCGCAAAAGGCATTCAACGGTCTTGTGTCCAGAACAATCACAAATGGAACAATGATGAGAGCCACAAAATCACATGAGTTTTCACAAACTCTTTACTTTTTTTTGGGATAGCATTCTTCTTTGGGTCAGATGGACTAGACTTAACAAAATCCTTCTTTTGAAATTTTGGAGCGCTTGATCTAGGAGGGCGCATAGGGCTAGGAGGCGCACGGCGATGAGGCGCGTGGCTCCTAGGCGCATAATGAGCACTAGAAGAAGGAGCGCGCTTTGTTTCAAGAGGGATTTTGCTAGAGGATGATTCATCTATAGCTATATCTTTCCCATTAGTTTTCCCAAATTGCTTTGTTGGGTAGACATAATGGAATGTTTGTCTCTTGACTTTTTCCTGTCCTTTACCCATTGAATTAGAATGTTTTTCCTTGGGAATTTCAAAAGTTTGTTGGTTTGTAAATTCACTATCTCTTTCAGCACAGACATCACATTTAAAGTTGTCACTAGTTGATTAGAATCCCAAGCCACTTTTATCACCACTGACTTTTTGGGACTCAAATATATTCTCCATAGTGACACGAGAATTGGACCACTCATTTGTAATCTTTTTAAGATCAGTAATTTGAGCAACCAATTCATCGTTTTGAACTTTAAGAAGTAAGTTCTGTTCTGTTAGAAAAGTGTTTTTAACAGTAAGAGGAGTCATGCTCTTTATCTGCTCCTTAAGGAGGGTGAGTTCAGATTTAAGTAGAGATTTCTCGGTCTTGAGCTGGGAAATTTCATCACATGATAGTGCTAAAGCTTCCTTCATACTATCAAATCTAGTGATTACCTTTCGGTCTTTTTGAACAATTTTTCTTGTTCAGCAATCACTTCATCATCATTGATTTTGGAGATTGGAGCAGTTGGTTCAACTTGAGGTCTGATGTAAGCTCCTTTTCTCAACTTGTTCCTTGCACTTAGATCACATCGTGAGAATAACAATCCACCATCGCTTTGAGCCGGAGTGAGAAATCTTTGTTCAACGAGCTCGCTGATGGTTGCTCCTTTCTTCCTTTTCACTTCTTGAAAACCTATAGATTTCTTGATAGGTTTATTCAAGACATTCATATCAGGAACATCCTTGGAGAAGTCATCATCGGAATCATAAGTATCAACTTCATCATTATTTACCATCAAACAAATGAGTCCATCATCAGAATCTTCATCGCTCTCATCTGATTCTGTTTCAATCCAAGTGTTCTGCTCATTTGCTGGTGATTCTTCTTCAGCAACCATTCCCTTGTGACGAGTGAATTTGGGAGTGAACTTGGGAGTATGGATGCTCTTCTTCTGCATATATTCAAATTTTGGAATTGGGCAGCTTGAAGCAAAGTGTCCTGGTTTCCTGCAATTAAAACAAACAAGGTCTTCTTTTCTTTTTGAATCACTGCTCCTCGTGAACTTTGGAGGAGCTCTGCTGGTAGATCCTTGAAATTTGCTGGTTGAGCCGGGTCTTGAGAATTTTCTGAACTTTTGAAATTTCTTCACAAATAAAGCGAAGTCTTCATCATCTATGTCTAATAGCTCAGAGGTAGAAATTTTAGGATCGGAACTTTTCTCTTCTTGAATTGGCGCAGGCGTATGCGCTTCTTCTCTATGCGCCACCATTGCTATGGATTTTGACTTTCCTTCAGTTTCACTGATTCGTTGGAGTTTGAGCTCATAAACTTTGAGATTTGCATAAAGGTTCCTTAAAGTCCATACATCTAAAGTTCCGGCGTCTTCGAGAGCGCTGGATTTATGTAGGTATCTTGATCCAAAAGCTTGGAGAAAATTGACATTCAAATCCTTGTTTGAAAACTTCATGCTAAGTGAAATACATAGATTTATAATTTCACAGTAGCGTTCATAAGTTTGTCTTAAGGTTTCACCGGGGAGTTGAGAGAAATTGTTGAATCTCTCTTGCACTTCATATTTCTTGTTCTCCTTACAAACAGTATCTCCTTCAATATGATCTTCAATAGCGTCCCATAGCTCATTAGCAGTAGCACAATGCATGACTTGTTGTTTCATAGCCGTGCTTAGAGTGCTTAGGAGAATGTTTCTAGCTTTGCCATCATTTGCTACTCTTCTTGTTTCTTCCTCAGTCCATTCTTCCTTTGGTTTCTTGACGGTTGGTTGAACAGCATTGGTGCGCGGATTTGGATTTGCTTTCATAGGGATGTAAGGTCCATAAACCATGGTGTCATGAAGTCTTTTATCGATAGAGTTGAGATGAGTTAAGATGCTGAATTTCCACACGTCAAAATGATCTTCATCAAAGACCAGAACGTGAGTGTAGTTTGCAGTTGCCATAGGTTTTGAGTTTGCCATTTAGAATCGGCACCCAAGATGTTAAGCTTGAAAAATAAAAGTGTTTTATAAAGGTGTTTGCTCTGATACCACTTGTTGGTCCCAAAGGGCAACAAGGGTATGAAAAATAGCTAGAGGGGGGGTGAATAGCTGTTTTAAAAATCTTTTCGTACCCTTGAAAAACTCAATTGCAAATGCGCACTTTATCAAATAAGCGTTATGATATGCGCCTAAGTGATGAGTGAAATGCACAGCGGAAGTAAGTTAAGTAAATAGGCGCAAAGGTGATAAAGGGGGCGCACACACACTCAAAGTATTTTGGCTCAAAGTGGGTGAAATAAGAAACTAAGGCAAATGATATAACAAACACAACACAGTTCAATCAATCAATCTACAATGAATAAACAAACAAATAGTTAGATATGATATGACTTGAAAGGAAATAGCAAGATAGTAAGTACGCGCTATTTGGAGAGGTTCGATCGGGAAAATGATCTACGTCCTCTACCAAGATAGTTAGTCTTGGATTTCTAATGGAGATCTTATATAATGAGAGAGTGTTACAAATTACAATCGTTTTGAGCTAATACACTAACTCAAGATCTAATATTCTATGAAAGAACAAATCCTAGACAATAACCGGTGTATCTCTAAAAGAAAGATCTAAGTGATCAAACTTAAAGAGGTGCGTGTGTGATTTTAGATTCAAGGCTTTTTAGATCTTTGAGATTGAGAGCACAAGAAAACTAAAGTATTATCGCTTGAAGATCTGGGCTAAGGATGAAGGTATGAAGATGTTCTTGAGAATTCTGGAAATAACAAAGGCAATCTTCAAATCTTCAACGAATGCTTGAGAGAGAAATTCTTGAAATTCTTAGCAAAACTCAGCAACTTCAAAATGTTGAAGTTATGGGGTATTTATAGTGAAATCCCAAAAACTAGCCGTTGGTAATTCATGATGATTTTGAGCAAAGGACAAATGTGCTGTCGCTCATTGAGTGGAGCACGTGTCCTTTTATAGCCTTTAGACACATAACACAGTTGTGACCGTTGTGGACAGGTGTCCTCAATTTGGGCGCACACGTGTTATTTAACCATCGTTTGAATCATTGGCGTAGTTTGAATTCTCTTCAAGTCTTTGAATCTTCATTAAATCACTGAGTGTTTAAATACACTACGTTGAGGCGCGTGAGCTAGAGAGGTGCATGAACCAATGGGGTGCATGAGCTAATGCTAGGTGCATACTCATGCGCGCGCACCAAGGAGGCGCGTGGCTTGGAGGCGTATGGCGCATGGCGCATTGCTTTAATTCACACAGTGATTTTCTTGAATCTTGATCTTCTTGCCCTATTTCTAAGCCTATTCTATTACAATGGACAACCTAAAAAAATGAAGTATAAATACTTCTTACATGTGGGTCTAAAGTCCATGAAATAAAACTTAGGTGATGGATCAATCAAAATCTAATCAATCCTATTACATTGAAACTGAGATATACGTGGGCATACCCAACACCTATCCCGCTCTCCAGACCTCTCCGTCTCCTTCAGAGCCGGCGTTTTCTTTTTCTTCACACCCATCTCTGGTTTCCTTCACACCGCCGGCACCGCACCCTCTTCCCAAGCTCGCACCGCCACCACCGCCGTCCCTCCCAGCTCCGTCTACTCCTGTTCTAGATGCGGAAAGATTCCTCTCGTGTAAAGCCCCACTCCTTCTCCCCGTCTGAATTGGGCACAGATTCTCCCAGTTCCCTCTTCTGCGTCACAACAGCAGCGATCGCAGCACTAGTGCATAGCTGAATTGATGTATGTGTGAAGTCAAATTGAGGTGGACTGAACTGATTTAAATACAAAATAAAACTGAACTGAAGCTAGGCCAAGGTTGTATCCATTAAAGTTGCTGCATTTTCTTCATGGGAAAAGGCATCCAAGGTATTGAAATTTGGAGTAATCTGAATTGTGTCATGGTTGTGTTAAGCCGAAGTCAAATACTTTGAAATGATGCAACTTGGACAAGGAACGGAGGTAACAAACTGAATCCACTCTTGTAAAATCAAGTGAGGTACCTAAATCATATTCTTCTTTAAACATTGCAGTCTACGTTGTATGCATTTGTTGAGTAATGTTCTTCTGAGACTTGTTGCCATGATACACAAATTGCTATTATGAATGTGTTGCTCAGTTTGGGTTTGGGATTATGAAGAGTATGGGTATACTCGTCTTTTTTTCCTTTGGTATCTTTGTGATTCTGACTTGTAAATATCTTAGATATAGTTGTAATTATTTATTTATTTTGTAGTTAAAATTAGGATTTACTTGACTAACATACTCATATTTATCTTTGGTAAGTGGTTTTGTATTTTTGGTGTTTTATTTTTAGGAGGACTCTAAAACGAAATATTTGATTGGATCTTGAAGATTGCTTGGATGCAAAGGAGTTGCCGTGAAGTTATATAAAAGCCAGTCGGCTACTTCATTTTGATGTATGCATTCTGAATATTCGAAATCACAGAGAGAAAATCCTTGAGAGTCCTTGTGTCCTTAGATGTTCTTCTCAAAAGAACTCTAAGTGTTTTATTGTTTTGTGAGATCTAGAAGTCTAGATTAGTTTGATCTTTTAATTTTTGGTTTTCTTTCATTCGACTTGTACTCTGCAAGATCGCTTTTAATATATGAAAGTTTTCCAGCAAGATTTCTTGCTGAAGTGTTTTTAGTTTCATCTCATTATTTCCGCTGCATATTTTCTGATACTTGACAAGGCAACCGTCTTGACAACTATGAGCACAGTTGTACTCACAGTTGGTTGTTTTCCAGAACAGTCATAGCCGGCCTAATTTCTTACAATTAGCATCAGGAGCTCTAGTCTCGATACACTGAGATCGATCCTAAATGGCCAACATGGACTGTCCTCATTCTCGTAAGCCGCCTACTCTAGATGGTTCAAACTATACCATTTGGAAGGCAAAGATGACTATGTACATCAAAAACATAGATCATCGTGCTTGGGTCAGCATTCTAGTGGGATATAAATTCCCTACCATGGAAGTGGTTGATCCAAAAGCTAAAGCTTCTGTGTCTGACGAAGAAAAAAAAGAAAAATTTTTTATTCCAAAACCCGAGTAAGATTGGAATGCGGAGGAAATTGCCCTTGCAAATTTCAATGGAAAGGCAATGGTCGCCATTTCTGATCACGTTGATTTTAATCTGTATCGGTTGTTCTCAAACCATACAGTGGCCAAAAATGCTTGGGACATTTTGCAACTCCATTGTGGATGGTCCGATAGTGTTAAACAAACTAAGTTAAGAAGGTTGATGACAGAGTTTGAGAATTTGAGAATGGGAGAAGATGAGACAATTCAAAATCATTCTGCTAAATTAATGGACATTTCAAATGAATCCTTCGCATTAGAGGAATCCATATCCAATGCAAGGTTGGTCAGTAAAGTTTTAAGAACTCTCCCAGAAAAATTCAATATCAAAGTCTCTGTCATCGAAGAAACTTGTGATACTCGGACAGTGAGTCTTGAAAAGGTTCTTAGTATTCTTACTACGTTTGAATTGAACCTTGAAGTGCAAAAAACCAGCAAAGAAAATTCAATTGCTCTTGCTAGTGCTCTAACTGTGTCCAAAGATCTTGTGGAATTGTCGAAAGACATGGATGAGTCAACCTTGGAGGAAGATGATTGTGCCTTGATAACCAAGAAATTCAAGAACGTTTTAAATAAGAAACGACAGCAAAGATTTCCCAATAAAGGCTTCTCACCATCCACCAAGTCTGAACCATTCAAAAAGGAAGCGAGTGTTAGTGTAAAAAAACTGTTTTCTGAAAACAAAAAACCGATTGATTCGGTTCAGTGTAGGGTGTGTCAAGGATACGACCACTATGCTAATGAGTGTGCTAACACACTAAAAAATAAAGGGATGAGTCTATCTTCTACCTTGAGTGATTCTGATGATGATGATGAGACTGCTAATCTGTCATGTTATCGTTCATCACAATCATCCCTTTCTGATAGTGAAACTGATAGTGAGGCTGACATGTCAACTGACAACACAGCTGACTATGAACAAAGAAGGTTTTTAGTTTTAACCATCGTTTTTGAAAACCTAAAAATGAAGGAGGGTGAAACAATTAAGTGTTTTTCTGAAAAGTTAATCAACATTGTGAATGAGTTACATGTGTTACGGGAGTCATCCTCTGATACTAGACTTGTAAACAAATTGTTAAGATCTCTTCCGAGTCGATTCAATGCTGTTACTACTGTGTTCGAAGAATTCTATGATCTTGAATCTATGAGTTTTATGGAACTCAGGGGGATTTTAACTGTCTATGAAACATCTTTTTCAAAATTACCATCTCCTTCATCTTCAGTTGAAAATCTTGAAAGAACCGGTTGTACTCTTATTCTGAGTGACAGAGAGTCTGACAGTGAATCTGACAGTGACGATGAACAGTCAATTGTCATGACAACTGTCAACTCAAGTGGTACTAATGTGTATACCTACTTGAATTCTACATCTGCAGGGGAGGCTGAAGAGTCAAAACTTGATGAAGACGATTGTCTCACCTATGAAGAATTGCATGAGAACTACGTTGAGTTGTTCGCAGATTGGTCCAAGCGAATGGAACAACTCAAAGAGTTCAAAAAGGTAAATGAAAAACTCACCTCTGAAAATTTGAAACTCAAAGCTGAGGGTGAGAGGTTGTCGAGTGAAAGTGATGCTCAAAAGGACTCCATAGCTAGGTTAGAGGTCATGCTTACAAAGAAAGACAATGAGTGTGAAAAATACAAGAGGGACCTTGAGAAAGAAACAAATACTCTTGCAAAGATTAACACCAGTAAGGGTAAGTTTGATAAAAATTTTGACAATGGGAAACGAAGGGAGATCAGGAATAGGCTATGGAGATCCAATGTTTGTCAAAGAAGGTGAGGGTACATCAAAAACCAATGAGAGTCATCCTGAAAATCACGCATCTCCTCACAAAAATAGGAAAAACAGAAAGAGAAGATACGTGTGTCACCATTGTTTTGCACCTGGACACATTCGTCCATTTTGGTATAAACTGAAACAGGAACTCGGTCTGGACAAGAACAGCGGTCATCTGACACGACAACTGTGGGCACAATCTGCCAATCAACTGCCCAGTCAACGGCCACGACAATATCAAGCTGCAAAGAAAGCATGGGTAAGAAAGGAGACTTTAAATTTCACTGTGGCTCTTACCTTCGTCAAGAGTAGTGTGGAAGAAGGATGGTACTTTGACAGTGGCTGCTCTCGCCATATGACGGGTACGCTCGAACATCTCAAGGACTATGAAGCCTTCAATGGTGGAAAAGTCAACTTTGATGGAGGTGCCAAAGGTCAGGTAATTGGCAAAGGTATGTTAAATGTTGATGGTTTGCCCAAATTGCACAATGTTTTACTTGTTGATGGGCTTAAGTCAAATCTGATTAGCATAAGCCAGCTGTGTGGCGACGACTTGTTTGTTATGTTTGACAAGTCCAAGTGTGAAGTGTTTGATAACAAAAATGTGTGTGTTTTAACTAGGGTTAGATCTTCGGACAATTGTTACAAGATTGGTAGTGTGGAATCATGCCTCACTGCCAAACTAAATGAGTCTGAAATCTGGCACAAAAGCTTGGTCATGCCAGTGAAAGAAAAGCCAGTGAGTTAATCAAATTTGGGGCAGCAAAGGGTTTGCCCAACTTGGACCTAAAAAAGCTAAGCGTGTGTGGACCATGTCAAAAGGGAAAACAAGCAAAGTTCAGTCACAAAAAGGTTCAGAATTTTGGAACAAGTAGATGTCTTGAGTTGATTCATACTGACCTTATGGTTCCCATGGAAGTGGAAAGTATGTCTCAAAAGAAATACTGTTTTGTGTGTGTTGATGATTTTTCCCGTTACACGTGGGTCATATTTTTGAGAGAAAAATCTAACACAATTGAAGAGATTAAAATTTGGTACAAAAAGGTCAAAAATATTTATAGTCTAAAAACTATGAGAGTCAGGTCCGACCATGGTACTGAATTTGAAAACTCTATTTTTTCATCATTTTGCGATTCAAAGGGGATTACTCATGAGTTCTCAGCCCCCAAAACTCCTCAACAAAATGGAGTAGCGGAAAGGAAAAATCGCACATTACAAGAAATGGCTAGGGTCATGTTGAGTGCTAAGAATCTGTCTAAAAAGTTTTGGCCGGAAGCAGTTAACACTGCTTGTCATATAGGGAATCGTGTCTTTCTAAGAATTGGAAGCACCATGACTCCCTATGAAATCTTACTTGGAAAGAAACCCACTTTAAAATACTTTCATGTTTTTGGGTGTATTTGCTACATCTTAAATGATCGTGAGTATCTTTCTAAGTTTGATTCAAAAAGTGACAAAGCCATTTTCATTGGTTACTCTCAGAATAGTAGAGCCTATAGAGTCTATAATTTGAAAACCAAGACGATTATGGAATCTAAAAATGTTATCTTCGATGATGCTACTGATCTTAATGTCAAAACTGCTGAGGATGCTGTTTCAGGTTGCACCTGGGAGTATGGGCAGATTAATGATGAATCTGAACCAACGAATGTAACAGAACCTGCAGATGCGCCAACTTTGAGGACAACTGACAGTCAAGATGAACAGTCAACTGCCATGTCAGATGGTCAGACGGCAGCTGGTTCTGGTTCGGATTCTGAAATCGCTGAAGATCAGGAAAGAAGAGGCAACGATGCTGCTGCAAGCATATAGGGAAACCATCCAACTTCCCAGGTCATTGGGGGAGTGGATGAAGGAAGAAAAACAAGAGGAAAAAGGATAGATTACCGGGAATTGGCCGGTTTGGTGTGCATGCAATCCGCATACCATCAGGTAAGTTCTTGCTGTTTTGTGGCTAATTTTGAGCCCAAAAATGTGTCTGAAGCCTTGAAAGATGATAATTGGATCAATGCTATGCAAGAGGAATTGATCTAATTTGAAAAAAATGATGTTTGGTTCTTGGTCCCTAGGCCCTCTAACATCAATGTTATTGGGAATAAGTGGATATTTAAGAATAAATCAGATGAACAAGGCATAATAATAAGGAACAAAGCACGTCTAGTGGCTCAGGGTTACACTCAATTAGAGGGTGTGGGCTTTGACGAGACTTTTGCCCCGGTAGCCCGCATTGAGTCCATTAGACTGCTATTAGCAATCTCATGCTATCTAAAGATCACTCTACATCAAATGGATGTGAAGAGTGCGTTCCTAAATGGTCTTTTAAATGAGGAAGTGTTTGTTGAACAACCCAAGGGGTTTGAGGATCCACATAACCCAAATCATGTTTTTAATTTGAAAAAGGCGCTCTACGGTCTAAAGCAAGCCCCACGTGCTTGGTATGGAAGATTAACAGAGCACCTTATTCAACTTGGCTTTAAAAGAGGGGAGGTTGATAAGACCTTATTTATTTTGAAAAATAAAAGGGACATTCTCGTGGCTCAGATTTTATGTGGATGACATAGTCTTCGGTTCAACTTCTAAAACTATGCTTGACATGTTTGTAGAGAGTATGACATCCACATTCGAGATGAGTATGGTTGGGGAATTGAAATTCTTTCTTGGGCTACAAATTGTTCAAACAAAAGAAGGATTATCAATTTCTCAATCAAAGTATGCCAAAAATTTGGTTAAGAAATTTGGCCTCGAGAATGCGTCTCATATGAAAACCCCCATGGGGTCCTCTCAAAAACTGTTTAAAGACGAGGATGGAGAGAGTGTTGACCAAACTCTCTATCGGAGTATGATTGGCAGCATACTGTACCTTACAGCGAGCCGCCCTGATATCATGTTTAGTGTCTGCCTCTGTGTTAGGTATCAGGCTGACCCCAAGGTATCCCACTTAATTGCTGTTAAGCGAATAATTAGATATGTTAGTGGTACCACAAATTTGGGGTTAAGCTACACGAGGGACACAAACACAAGTCTAGTTGGGTTTAGTGACTCGGATTGGGCTGGGAGCACTGATGATAGAAAAAGCACCACTGGTGGGTGTTTTTATCTTGGGAATAATCTAGTGTCTTGGTTTAGTAAGAAACAAAACTGTGTTTCTTTATCAACTGCTGAATCTGAATACATTGCAGTTGGTAGTTGTTGTACCCAGTTGTTGTGGATGAACCAAATGATAAAAGATTATGGTTTAAAAAGTGAAACCTTGATGGTATATTGTGATAGTTTAAGTGCTTAGAATATTGCCAAAAATCCGGTTCAGCACTCCAGAACAAAGCATATAGATATTAGGCATCATTTTATTAGAGATCTCGTTGAACAAAAAATCATTACTCTTGAACATGTAAGCACAACGGATCAACTTGCTGATATCTTTACCAAGGCTTTGGACTTCGAGAGATTTTCTTCACTTAAGAAGTCTCTCGGATTGTGT
Source organism: Campanula takesimana (assembly GCA_026119855.1). Lineage (NCBI taxonomy): Eukaryota > Viridiplantae > Streptophyta > Magnoliopsida > Asterales > Campanulaceae > Campanula > Campanula takesimana. Next base: position 363,965 of record JAOWBW010000644.1, on the reverse strand, counting down.
ATTACCAGTTGACTACACATCTGTGTGGACAACTGTCTGCATAAAACTGTATAATGGTATATTACAGTTCACACTAATTTTTTTTTTAAAAAAAAAAAATCTTAGTTGTAGATTGCATTCATCCTTGCACGATTGTCTCTTGTGATCACTTGGTTGTCTCGTTTCTTGACTCTGTGTTTTGACCCTTGAATGTGAGACCCTTCTTGACTTGATAATAAAATTATCCTGTCAATTCCTTCGTGTTGTTTATCATGGAGTGGGCATTCAATCTAAGGTTGCGGGGAAAACAAGCTGCCTCCAATCGTTGGTTTTACTGCTCATTGTGGCAATATGCTATCCTTCCGTGAGAATCAGTATATCTTTTGTATTGTGAGAGTGAAGAGCTCCTCCCCGTAACTGATTCATAAGTCATAAGCCTTCAATGGGGATGTTCTAGAGGCTGCATGATTGAAGGTGAAGCTCATTGAATTCCTGTGAGTTAAGACCGAGTCATGAACTGAGTCAATCATTCCAAGTCACACCAAATTGAGGCAATCTTCACTAGTGTGTTTAGGCATATTTTTCTTAGTTTTTTTTTTGTTGTTCTTGGTATTTAAATCAGCAAATTGAATTGTTCTTCTTCTTGTTACTGATTTAATGATTTCATGTGTTTAACGATAATCCAATAACGTGGTGTTCAAGTTCTTGCGCAGGAGGTGAAATTTTTCTGGGTTGGTGGACCTTTGTGGTACTATGGATTTTGTGGAAGTATGGCAAGTATCTATTCTGGGCAAATTAGATGATCACAATATTTGTCAAGATGTTGATTTTAAAATTACAATCCCAGTCATAAAAGGAATTCTAAAGGGTGTCCAACACTAAAAGGAAGTCACAAGGTTTTCTCCCACAACCAGTGCACCAAGGTTTATGTCTGAGTTCTTTGCCCTTCTGGGAATACTCCCCTTGTCATCTCAACTCTAAAGTCACACCCCTCTCCTCATTACTCCTATCAATCGCATTCTCTCTCTCTCTTCTTCTCCATTCTGAAAAAAAATTCTTTCAAAGATAATTGCTCTGGGTTTGTTTGTTTTTGTCTTACAGAAAAAATAATCATGGATTCTTCGTCTTCTCTAGCTCCGGTGCTCACTTCATGTGTCGCCATTATCGCCGACCTGATTAATGCTCCCCAATCCGATTTGGTGGTCAATTCTTGGTTTCTAGGTTTGCCGGAGCATGCCATCGACGTCGACAACCCCCTCCAGGTCACCACGTTGGCCAAAGCTCGCAAAGTGAGGCCACCAGGGTCTCGACGTTCCGGCCGCCTTAAAAAATTAGGAACAGGGGCATCTTTTGGGTCTTTCAATCCCGCCATAGCAAGGGCTACAATGGAAGTCGAGGCTCGAGGTAAAGGAAAATCAACATCAACAAGTGGTCCCCATCGACGACTGATTTTAAATAAGTCGGAGGAAGATGAACCATTGTCTTCTCCGACGCCGGCAGCCGCTGCAGACTTCGATAAGGATGTGCCAGTGGTGACATTAATTCCGGCAAAAAGGAAGAAAGTGGCCAAAAAAGGAACGCCGTTCAAAGCCCCTTCTTCTCCGGCACCATCTCCGGCATCCCCTAGGGTTCAGACGAGAAGTGCCAAAAGGAAAGCCCTAGAAAGTTCAATGAGAGAAGAGGGCTCGTCTTCTCAGTTTGATAATTCCAGTGATTCAAATGTTGAAATTGATTCTGAAGCCACCCGTTCTAATGATGAAGGCTTATCTCATGCTAGACAACATAGTCAAGGCTCTGGGGATGCGGCAGCTGTGAGGCAAACTGTTAGGCGATCTGTGTGTTCATCCCAGCCGTCAGTTGGTCCATCACATGGCTCTGGCTCTACTGGATAATCCAAACGGGTACGTAAGTCCTCCGCTTCCATTCCCCGTGTCCCGTTTAACTTATCTTTGCCTCATGATCCAAAATTCTATTATGCTGCCGCTGCTAAAAGATTTTCAAAATATTTTTCGCGAAAATTGTCTGTTGAGAGGGTGAGGGATGAGAAAATGTTGGAAAGGTTAAATATGGTGGGTTATCTGGGTAAGAGAAAGCTTTTGAAATCCTTGATCTTTGCTGCACCTTTTTCCCGACAATTGATAGGTGAATTTTATGCCAATCTTTCTCAAGATGTGGCTTTGAGTGAATCTCCAAACTATCATCACATTTTTGTTAGGGATAGGGTTCTTGAGTTCTCTCTAAAATCCATCAATGACTTCCTGGAAACTCCCAACACTCCTCTCTCTGATATACCACAAGACATTGATGTGGTTGTAAGGGCAATCACTGGTGATACCATTTTCTTTTGGCCCTCTGAACTTCGTTCAACCTCCTTGTCTAGGCTCTATCTGTTTCTTCACCATATCATGCTCACCAATTGGAAGCCCTCCTCAAATCCCTCAGTTGTTACCCGAGAGCAAGCTCTCTTGTTATATGCCATTGGTGTGAACAAGTTTAATCTGGGAGAAGTAATTATTGAAACAATTGTGAGTTATGCCGAATCCCCTCATTCCTCATATCAACTTCCTCATCCCTGCCTGATTTCTGCTATACTCGGATCTCATGGCATTGGGGCTGAACAAAATGATATTATTGTTCCTCTTCCTCCCAAGATTAGTCAGCCCAAAACTATGTTTGAAGCTCATCGGCACAATGACTGGGCTAAGCCAGTTGCGGTTTCAACTGCCATGCCAACTGTTCCCCTATCAGGTGTTCCGTCAGTTGCCAGGCCTTCATCAGATGCTTCTCAATCCATTCTCTAGGCGCAAGCCGATACCATCACTGCCCAGATTGCTGCTTACAAGGCGATTATTTCGGGTTTGGAGACTAACCTGGCAGAAATTCATAAAGAATTGAATGTTGGTTCTAAACAAAAAGGGGGAGAGAGTGATAAGAATCCAGGGGGAGCTAGTGCAGGGGGAGCAGGACCAAGTACTAGTGCAGGAGGCGCAGGAGCAGGATCGAGTGCTGGGGGAGCTGGTCAACTTACCATTGCCGGGGTTCGGGATGACAGTGCAGATTTGTACTATGACGTTGGGAACAAAGACAATGCTTAATTTGTGTTTTTCTTTAATTTGGGTTTGTAACAACTTTGATATTTTGGTACTTGGTCTGTAGTCGTACTAGTTGGGTTTATATTTTTGGTTAGTATTGCTCTGCCTTAACATGTTTTTGCAGGTTTTGTTCAGAACCACAAAGATAGGGGGAGATTGAAGAGTGTGGGTATACTCGTCTTTTTTTCCTTTGGTATCTTTGTGATTCTGACTTGTAAATATCTTAGATATAGTTGTAATTATTTATTTATTTTGTAGTTATAATTAGGATTTACTTGACTAACATACTCATATTTATCTTTGGTAAGTGGTTTTGTATTTTAGGTGTTTTATTTTTAGGAGGACTCTAAAAGGAAATATTTGATTGGATCTTGAAGATTGCTTGGATGGAAAGGAGTTACCGTGAAGTTCTATAAAAGCCAGTCGGCTACTTCATTTTGATGTATGCATTCTGAATATTCGAAATCATAGAGAGAAAATCCTTGAGAGTCCTTGTGTCCTTAGATGTTCTTCTCAAAAGAACTCTAAGTGTTTTATTGTTTTGTGAGATCTAGAAGTCTAGATTAGTTTGATCTTTTAATTTTTGGTTTTCTTTCATTCGACTTGCACTCTGCAAGATCGCTTTTAATATATGAAAGTTTTCCAGCAAGATTTCTTGCTGAAGTGTTTTTAATTTCATCTCATTACTTCCGCTGCATATTTTCTTATACTTGACAAGGCAACTGTCTTGACAACTGTGAGCACAGTTTTACTCACAGTTGGTTGTTTTCCAGAACAGTCCTAGCCGGCCTAATTTCTTACAGATTATATGTTGAGTGTGCCTCTATCTTTGTGAGTTCTATACTGTGTTTTGCAAAATGAGGGCATTGTTCATTGTAAGTTTGGGGGTGGGATCCTTTTATGTGCTATACCGTGTTACCTGTTTTACTTAGTTACAAAAAAAAAAAAAAACATTTTTTTTAGTTAGCTTTGTTCTTATTTTTAGATTTGTTCGAACTACGGTGGCCTGAGCTCTTCATTGTGGGTTTGCTCACTTTAAAGGGAACGTAGGCAACTTTGGTGCGGTTAAAGTTTTGAAACATTTGGTGTTTTCCCCATAATCGTGTGTATCTCTTAAAACCGCCGTTAGAGATTATATGTGATGTGATCTTTCTATTCTTGTCTTAGTATATATTGGATTAATTTTGGTTCTTTGCTTAAGTATTGTAGTTAGGTTGTGAATCTCTAAAATAAGTACACTATCACCGAGACACCCTTTGTTGATAATTTTGATTTACTTTATCGAGTTTATAGTACACTGTCATCCCTTAGGTTAATGAGTTTGTGTGCAAATAAAGCCTCTTAAAACTTAAAATATGGATACTCTTTAGGCACTTGAGGTTGATTTATATGTGTTGGCACCCCTAGTTGTTATAAGTAATTAATGAAAAAAGTAACTAAGGGAAAAGTGGGGCAATAATAATAATAATAATAAATAAATAAATAAATAATTAAAGTTGCAATGTTGCTTTGGTGTTACCTCCAGACGCGTAGGTTAGCCGGGTAGGGGCTATTCTAGCTTAACCAGATTTTTGGGTATGCAGCAGCGTTATGGGGGGAGAGCTTTTCCGCCGCGATGGTCCATTCCAAGCTCGAATCCGAAGTGAAGGCCAACTCCCTCCCCTTAAGTTCATCCTAATCTTGTGCGAAAAGCACTTGAAATATGTGCTTCAATTGTCAATAATTAAGTTTGGGGGTGCTTTGTTGTTAAGTGCCAAGTGCTAAAGAATACTCATATTTTGTTTTTTAAGAATGTTTTATAGGATAGACAAAGTCAATAGAATAAGGTATGACTGGTGTACTTGGCTTTATAAAATTAGATCATATTTGAAAACATAGGGAGAATTGGTATTCACACACGCACAGAGATTCATCGCTTAGTTATAATGCATATGCAAATTACCAAAATTAATTGTAATATATATTAACACTTGCATAGCTAGATATATATCCTGAGGCGTATGGTAAAATTGATTCATGCAATTATGGGGGAATACAAGAATGTCGGGTAAAGTAGTTAGTTTTATTCATGTTTCATGTTTAGCTTAGTTTTATTCTTTTAGTTTGATTTTGTTGTTTGCTCGAGGACTAGCAAAGTCTAAGTTTGAGGGTATTTGATGAATGAGATTTCATACTCGTTTATTGGGTAATTTCTAGACTTATTCTTAGCAAAATTATTGGGTTTTTGTGTATTTAATGTGTGTTTTAGTGTTTATTTAGAAAACAGGTAAAACAGGTGGAAAGAGCCTAATTAAGAGGAGATATGGCGAAATTTATGAGATCAGGGACTTAATAGGAATTTCTCGAAGAGAAGGGAATGATGTGTAAAGTGTTCAGGGACCAATCTGTCCTTTTTGAGACTTGAGGACCAAACTAAAAATATTTAAAACTTTAGGGACTGGTATGCAATTTCTCGAATCTGGTGGACTAAACTAAAAATTAATGAAATCTCAAGGGCTAAACTGCAATTCTCGGAATTCAAGAAGGCTGGTACATACACAAACACTGCAGCACGTGAATTGGAAGAAAAATAGGTTTTTAGTTTTTTAATTTCTTTAGGATTTTGTTTTAGTTTCCTATTTCTTTTCTATTTCCTTTTCTTTTAGTATTCTTTTTAGGTTTTAGACTTCTAGCTATAAATAGTAAGTTTCTTTCTTGTTTTTCATTCTACAACTCCATACAATAATTTTAGATCTAGGTTTTATTCTTTGGATGAAGAATTAAATCCAATCATTGGGTTTAAATCTTGAACCCCTTTTTATTTAATTTGAGGTATTTTTCTTTTCATCTTTTAATTATATTCATAATTTTACTTGTGCTTATTCTAAATTGATTGCTAGGGTTTGTAGACTTGATCAACCTGTTTATCCTTGTCAATTGATTTATGCTAGAATTTTCTATGACTGTGCCAGTGTAGGAAATTCATAAGTAGCATCTTCATAGTTTATGCATGTGCCATGGTGAATTGTGAAGTGGGTAAAATTAGACGATTATCTATATGAAATAATTGTAGAAAGCATTCTTGATCTTAGTTTCTTAAACTTTTCATCAATTAATATTGAGATATAGACTGTGCCAGTTAGATTAATTTATTAATTAGGGTTTCTAGTGAGTGTGTCACTGCTAGTAACTATTCTGAAAGAAGAAACAGAGATTGAAATAGATCTCGTGATCAAGTGAATAAGGTAAAAAGTGAAAAGATGTATCAATGATAATTGAATAATTAGGTGGGAACGGAATCAAATCTGAAGTATTATTTAATTATTATTTTAGCTCAATTTAATTAGTTTATTTCTGTTTTAGGATTTAATAATTAATTTCCCCCCAATCTTGTCAAGTGACAATTACTTAAATAAATAACCTTTCTTCGTGGATCGATTTGACTTGTCCCTAGCTACATATTTTTAGAACCTAGTCCAGGTTTAATTTGTAGGACAATCGACATCTATAAAATCATCCACATGTTTCTAATTAATGTGTTTGTCCATCCTTAAGGCATTAGGTTTCTTAGAAATATGATTTATTAAGAATTCATAACTTACGTTCTTGCTTTAGAACAATTCTTAAGCTCATGACTAGGTCAAGGAAGTTAATCTCATTCTCTTTAAGTGGGGTCAATCGCAGTAATTATACATGATTATTTTTTAAGACATTCTACAAAATATGCAAATAAATATACACCTATATTTCATACCATTATCATTTAGAGACATATAATGTATTTCATAAATACTCCAACTAAATTATACACCTTCAAATACGATAATGTATAATATAATTTAAATGGGCTAAGATCAATATAAGACCTAACTTTGAGTCGGCTAGGGCACGACTGCTCAAAATCAAGTTATTTAGGTAGATAACTCCTTATCAATCACATCATATGTGACTCTTAGATCCTTTATGAGATTTTAAACATATTATGTCTAACATGTTTTAATCTCATCTGTGCTTTAGGCCCAAAACTGTTTTTGATAGCCTAATTAAGTCAAACCATTTTAAACGTATAGGAATCACTGTTTTCTCATCTTTCTCATAGATGAATAGAATTAATGCGCCTACGCTAGGGCGTAACCCACATAAAACTACCCATGTACTCATAAGTGTTTTAATTATGGATTGGTACAAGACTTAAAATTTAAGAAGGTTTATTTTATATAGAGACATGCATCATATATTTAATTATGTCAAACATAATATAATATAGTCTTTGCATAATGGATGTTAACTAATCAAATTAATTAACAGAAGCAAAATCTTGTGATTTACTTATGAAGCAACATTATGGGGACGGAATCTAAATTCTCTGTAACAATTTACATATTGGATATTTCATTCGCATTCCCAGAAACAAGTCATAAGCCTGTCATTGGTCTATGCAATGAATTAATACAAATTTAGTTTCCATCTCTGCAAACAATTTACACTTTGCTCATAGGGATAAATTCAAAACTTTTGTTTCCACAGAACATCTATAAATTGAGAGCACAAAACGCATGGTCAAAACTAAGCCAAAAGGTATCCACAATCCTGTCCTAAGAACAAGAAACCAAGTAACTTTTCTATACGATCGAAACTAAGCCAAAAGGCATCCACATTCCCGTATAGATTGGTCACTTGTTTCAAGACCTTTTCATTGTCTCTTAATCTCATAGATTACAGCAATCCTAAACTCTTTAGAATTCTGATTTCTGCAACTTTTCTGGATTTCTCGTTTGAAAACTGTTTCAGCAAACATGGTTTCGAAAACCAGCCGTCTAAAAGCAGTTTCAATTTCCAGATTCAAATTCTGTAAACAATTTACAGAACAATCTGAACACCAAAAAACAGAATAAGTTTTTGGGAAATTAGGGCAGAGCCGTACGGCACCTTATCAGGAGTACGCCTACGATCCAGCCGTACGGTGGGGATGTCCAGTTTCTCCAGATTTCCAGAATTTCAGAAATTCGATCAATCCCTTTATTGTGTTCATACATAATCATATTATAATAACACAAAATTACAGATTATGCATTTTTACCCATCTAATTCATATAATCAATAACCAATTTATTCCACATACAAATTAAATCAAGATCATCAATAAATATAATCCAATCATAACATGATAATCTAAGCATGCGATTATACATATGAATCCAATTAATATTACAATCACATAATCCCCATATAATCATGCTCATAAATTTTATATCTCATATATAAAACTCAAATCACACATTCATCTTATTATCATGCAAATCATATAATCAAATTAAAGAATTTTAAACATGATATATTAAAATAATCAACGATAAACGGGGCTCTGATACCACTGTTGGGTTTTGATGCATCATGCGCAGCTGAATAAAACATAAGATCAAATACCCATGAGCCCGGATCCGTGCATGTTGATTAGATTAAATACAAGATGAAAGAAAACATACCCTTGAAGATCGAATCCATGAACATGGACTTTAAGGTGATAAATCAAACACCCTCTATCGGTATCCACACGTCGAACGGATATCAAGAATACCTTCTTGATCTGGATTGCTAGACCCAAGGCTTGATGAAGAAACGATTTCTTCGTAGGAATTATTTTGCTTCATTGATTATTGTATTTTGATGATCATGGATCACAAAATAAATAATCCTACCTCTCTATAATTTATTATTTATAAAAAAATTGTTATTGATTTCCAAAATCAACATTCGAGGCTGTCAAACCTGGCACCATATATTTATATTAGGGCTTGACCTAATTTCATTAGGACTCGGGATTCCTTCATAATCAAGAAAACTGCAAAAACTGGACTGGTGCGGGGGGAGGAGCCATACGGTGGCCAGTGCAATTTTCCCATATTTCAGCCTTTTACAATCCGTTCTATTGTGTGTGACCCAATAGGATTATACTATGTTGGCAACGAGTCCGAACCATTCAAAACACGTAAGTCATAAGCGGACTCTAGCAAGCCATTATAACTACCCAATTAGTATAACTTTGAAAGTCCAAAGTTACCTTATAAAACATATCACAATCCCTTTGTCACTCGATATCATATTGGACATAAGTCATGGTCCACGTCAACTTATGTTGTCCAATGCTTTCTCGATCCTGAGTAGATTGATATGAGCAAATCACATTGAACACATCAATACATTTGGGTACGGCCGTACACTATCATCAATCTCACTCATCGAGTGGCGAAGCAGATATCTCTCTTGAGAGAGGGACAAATCCCATCTTCACTTATCATTCTTACCTACAAGAATCCGATTATGCCAATCGTAGCCTTTATAACCACACGGTTAAGGGTAGCGTTTGAGTACGTCAAACACAATGTTCATTATGTGGAAGACTATAATAATCTCAGGTCTTAGGATTCAAATGGTATGACTATTATGAGATTCAATTGTAACATTTGACCATGATATAAATCTCATAACGGGTCTATCCAGTACATTGTTCTCCAAAAAGTACCCACAAGTTTAATCCGCATCCTATGCACCATAATCATCATATGATTATCTATTAAACGCATACTAGCCCTTCATAAGTGATAGGGATAATGATTATTATAATAAGCATGCAAAAGATATAATAATCGGGTTTGTTATCTCTATAACAATGAAGCTATGATATAACGCATAGGCCTTTGTCAAGGGCCTAGGGCATAATATCCAACAAAACATGTTAGACATAAGTTGTCTAAAATCTCATAAAATATCGGCCAAAATACGTTTAACCCCCCAAAGTATACACCCATTCCCACTTTGCACCCTCGCGCGAATTTGTCCCAAGGTGGCACCTAAATTAACCGACGATCCCACTTTTCACCCTAGCACGTAACGGAGTTAGAAATTTAACAGAAATTTGACATGTGCATGTCATGTGATGGCTATTTTGGTCATTTCATATTAAGTTTTAGTTATTCTTTAATTTATCATTCTCTAGTTTTCTAATTTATATATAAATATTAATTATACTAAAATAAAATAGTGTTTATTCTCTATAATAATAAATTTACTTTATAAAAAGATAATAAATAAAGTGAAAAAATCTTATTAAAATTATTTACTTTAGATTAAGCATTTATCTATTTATTTAGTGTAATTAATTATTACCATCTTAATATTAACGTCTACATTTTTTAAATAATTTTAAATAAAATTTGCTAATAACAATATATAAAAACAAACCTGTAAAAGTAAAAAAGTGAAGTTAAAAATAAGAAAGTATAAGTAAAGTAAATATCCTAACAAAAATGATAAAAATAAAGAAAACAAAGAAAATCCCTACTTGTCCAGGTTCATCCCCCTATCTTCATTCTTCATCTTTTCCTAACAACTCCTCCCATCCTCCTTACCCTATTCCAGCCAGACCCAGCCCACCATTCTCTGGATCCTCGTCTCATTTTCTGTTACCAAAACACCACCTTTCCCTCTTCCCCTCAAACCACACCACGCATCTCGATTTGTATCCCCTTCCCCCGCCTCTCTCAACCCCTCCGTGTGGCTGCCCCTCTTTCCCCTGTCCAGGCCCCCTTTCTCCATTTCCATGTTCGCCACCTTTTTTTCCATGTTCTCCACCCCTTCCCTCCCAGTTCTCCGCCCTTCTTCTCTCCCCCCACAATGTGACTTCCCCCCAGATTCACAATCTGCCTTTTTTGTTTTTTTATTTTTGAAGTTGTTAATGGTGGCCGGATTTGGATGGTGGTGGTCAGATTTGGGAGAATTGGTGGTGGTTGTGGTTGTTGACAGGTGGTGGTGGTTGTGGTTGACCGGTGGAGTTTGGAGAAGGCAGATAGATAAAAGACGAATTGACACCCATACCCTTATCTTTTCAAAGAAAATGGCCAAAATATGTCTCACATTACCTGCACATGACTAATTTTCGTTAAATATCTAACTTTGTTAGGTGCTAGGGTGAAAAGTGGGATTGCCGATTAATTCAGGTGCCACCTTGGGACAAAATTCGCACGAGGGTGCAAAGTGGGAATGGGTGTATACTTTAGGGGGCTAAACATATTTTGGCCTAAAATATCTAAGAGTCATATACGATATGATTAACAAAGTGTTTTCTACCTAAATAACTTATTTTGAGCAGCCGTGCCAAAGTCGACTCAAAGTTAAGTGAAATATGGATCTTAGCTCATTTAAATTATATTGTGCATATATTGTATAATCAAGGTTATATAATTTAGTTTGAGTATTTATGAAATACTGTAAATAATATGTTAAGTTGGTACTTATGTATGGTTACATGTTTGCATAATTTGTATATAATGGCAAATAACACACAAACTCTATCATTGCGATCTATCCTTGAGAAGGAAAAACTTCAAAGAATAGTGCTAACTTCATGGATTAGATCCGAAGCCTAAGAATTGTTCTAAGAAAATAAGAAAAGATGTACATTCTTGATGAACTCGTTCTTGAGAACCTGCTACTAATGCCCCTAAGGCAGACAAGGATGCTCACAAGAAACACAAAAGTGATTCTCGTGACGTCAGTTGTCTCATGATTGCTACCATGTGTTCTGAGATTCAAAATGCTCTTGAACACTTGGATGCCTATGACATAGGCGCTCAGTTGAAAGATATGTTTCAAGAGCAAGCTAGGCAAGAAAGGTTCGACACCATGGCTGTTATGACCTCATGCAAGATGAGTGAAGGACAGTCGATGGGTCCTCATGTATTGAAGATGAAGTCCCATTTTGAGCATCTAGAGATGCTCAGCTATGCCATCCCTGTTGAGTTGGCAACTGATATGATTTTGAACTCATTACCTAAAAGCTATAATCAGGTCGTCATGAACTTTAATATGCATAGTATGACTAAGTCTTTGTTTGAGTTGCATGGGATGCTAAAGACAGCAGAAAAGAAAATCATAAAGGAAGCCTCTACTGTGCTTGTGGTTTCAAAAGAATGAAAGGGCTCTAAGGCAAAAGGAAAAGGAAAGGAAAAATTTGTCAAACCCAAAATAAGCAAGGTAAAGTTTGCCAATGCTGTAGTAGCTAAACCCAATTCTCAAAAGGATGTAATTTTTATTCCATTGCAATGAAATTGGTTATTGTAAGCGTAATTGCAAGGATTATATGGAAGAAAATAAGAAGAAGAAGAAGAAGAAGAAGAAGAAGAAGAAGAAGAAGAAGAAGAAGAAGAAGAAGAAGAAGAAGAAGAAGGGCAATGAGATTGCTTCTACTTCAGGTATCTATGTTATAGATATAATCCTTTCTATATCTAGTTCCTGGGTATTGGATACCGGATGTGGATCTCACATTTGTTTAAATGTGCAGGCACTAAAGAATAAGAGTCTACTTGATGGGGACACAATGGCGCTGACTTTTTTGGACTCGTTTGAGCGACAACGCGGTAATGGGCGTAACTTTTGACTCTGGAGGAGTTACGGGACGCACAGCATATCAAAACGAGCGTATTTTCAAGAGGAACATAAGTTTCGTGGCTTTTCCCCTTGTGGAGGCCCATAAAAATGCCAAAAAATGCTTCTAAGGGCCACAAACGGCCTTCTGAAGTTTTATCCCATTTTTACAGTTTTTGTGGACTTTTTCGTAATTTTGCAGTTTAGGGTTTACTTTTGAGTAGGGTCTTTTTCAAACTTTAAATACATTGTTCTATGGTTTTTGAAGGCAGTTTATGCCATTTTATAATATTGATCATTCTCTTTCAATTTTCTCGAGTGCAAATTGTCGATTAATTGTTGAATTTCTCGAGCGAAGTACAGTAGTTAATCTCTATCCCATCTTCCGCTACGTCGGTTGGTATTAGAGCTCCCGTTCATTGCTAGGGAAACAATGCCACCGAAGGGGCAGAAGAAAACCACTGTGGGAGAGTCCTTTGATTGTGGGGAGGATACGCTTCAAGAGCGAATCGCACAGGTCTTGGATCCACGTATCGACCAAATCATGGAGGTTTTGATAGAAAGGATGGCTGACATGTTTGGACGCCAGAATCAGTGAGTTCCATGAGCTGGTGGAAATCATCAGCGACAGCAGGATTGGCAAATTGAAGATGATGGTGGCGGTGGAGAGTTTTATGAGAAAATTCCCCAGATCCGTCGTCGAAAGCCTAGGGTTCCAGTCGAAGAAGGCAATCGGCGCTGGGAAGCGGGCATGAGAACGGAGATACAAGAATTTCACGATGGGTTATTGGACGAGGAGTTTCTTGATTGGCTTGCAACAGTGGAAGAAGTTTTCGATTTTAATGGAGTACCGGAGGACCGGCAAGTACCATTAATCGCTACACGATTGAGAGGTAGGGCATCGGCGTGGTGGCAGCAGTTGAAACTTTCACGTGTGTGGTTGGGTAAATCTAAGATTTTGACGTGGGACAAGATGAAGAAGTAGATGAGGGCTGCTTTTCTACCCTACAATTATCAGTGTACTTTGTACTAGTGGTTGCAGAATCTGAAACAAGGGCAAAAATCGGTGGACGGTTACACGACTGAATTTTATCAGTTGATGGTGCGTAATGAGATTCAGGAGACTGGTGATCATATGGTGGCTAGGTATATTAGGGGACGGTGAATTAATCTGCAGGACACTCTCAATATGTTTGACATTGGCACCGTTTCAGAGGTACACCAGCGGGCTTTGGCAGTAGAGAAACAGTCACAGCGTTTCAGTGGCAGTAGTAGTGCAGTTTCTGGGGGGAATGCAAACTAATACTATCAACAAACCACCAACAGTAGGGCAACCATCTCGAGCAGCAACCATTAATACTTAGTGTTTCAGTTGTGGGGAAACCGGGCATAGACAGGCTGATTATAAGAAAAACGGCAAAAAGGCGTTGTTTAATGAGACTGAATATGATGACGATGAGGATTTCGAACTTCCTAAAAATCCAACCTTTGATGAGGCTGTTCATGGCGAGGAATAATATGTAGAAGGAGACGTTGGGGTTTATTGGTAGTTTGGAGGTCGTGCCTGACTCCGTGTGTTACAACCAAGACGGAGTGGTTGCGTAACAATATTTTCCAGTCCACATGTACCATTCTGGGCAAGGTGTGTCGTTTTGTGGTTGACTCGGGAAGCTGTGAGAATATTGTTGCAAAGGAGGCAGTGCAGAAGCTGAACATCCCGACTGAAAAACATCTCAAACCGTACAAACTAGCTTGGCTAAAAAAAAGGTGGTGCGGTAACTGTTTCTAAACGTGCCCGTATTTCCTTTTCAATTGGGTCTAAATATCATGATGAGGTATGGTGTGATGTAATATCTATGGATGTATGTCATTTATTATTGGGTAGGCCTTGGCAATTTGATAGGCAGGTGGTTCACAACGGTCGACATAATACATACAGTTTGTATGTCGAGGGCTCTAAACTTGTGTTGGTACCAAGTAAACCTGCAGAGAAAGTGGCTGCAGCAGTTCCAACATTAAGTTGTTTATCTTGGGCACAGTTCCACAATGAACGGGAAGATTCTGATATAGTTTTTGTGTTGATTGGAAAGACAGTAGCAGATACAGTTTCTGTTCTGAAAGCGATTTCTCCTCTGTTGCAGGAGTTTTCTAGTGTATTTCCTGATGAGTTACCGCAGGATTACCACCGCTTCTTGACATTCAGTACCATATATATCTGGTTCCTGGGGCAAGTCTTCCTAACATACCACATTATCGGATGAGTCCCAAAGAGCACGAGGAGTTGCGTAGGCAGGTAGAAGAGTTACTGTCAAAGGGGAATATCAGGGATAGCATAAACCCTTGTGCAGTGCCAGCTATATTAATAGTTAAGAAGGATGGGTCATGGCGTATGTGTGTTGATAGCCGGGCAATTAACAAGATTATAGTACGGTACAGGTTCCCGATTCCTAGACTCGATGATTTGCTTGATCAGATTAGTGGGGCTGTGGTTTTTACTAAGCTAGACTTGAAGAGCGGGTATTATCAGATTCGGGTTCGGCCTGGTGATGAGTGGAATACAGCATTTAAAACGCGAGAGGGCTTATATGAGTGGCTAGTTATGCCTTTTGGTTGTCGAATGCCCCCAACACATTTATAAGGGTGATGAATCAGTTGTTGCGTCCTTTTATTAGGAGTTTTGTGGTTGTGTACTTCGACGACATCCTAATTTATAGTAAGAGTCAGGAGGAGCATATTCAGCATATTCGGGCAGTCTTTACAGTTCTCAGACAGCACGAGTTTTATGCAGCTACAAAAAAATGTGTTTTTATGGTTTCTCGTGTATTGTTCTTGGGTTATGTGATTTCAAGTGATGGGTTACAGGTTGATGGTGCTAAGGTCGAAGCAGTGCAGAAATGGCCTCGCCCGACAACACAGATGGAAGTGCGGAGTTTTCATGGTCTGACTTCATTTTATAGGCTTTTTTTCCTAATTTTAGCAGCATCATGGCACCGATTACAGATTGCATGAAGAACGTTCGGTTTTCTTGGAATGAGGAGGCAGAATTGGCATTTCAACAGATTAAGGAGATATTGACCACTGCACCGATTATGATTTTGCTTGACTTTAAT
Organism: Campanula takesimana; assembly: GCA_026119855.1. Lineage (NCBI taxonomy): Eukaryota > Viridiplantae > Streptophyta > Magnoliopsida > Asterales > Campanulaceae > Campanula > Campanula takesimana. The sequence goes on along the minus strand of JAOWBW010000644.1, from coordinate 348,382 downwards.
CAACCATTCGAGTTACACACAGATGCTTTGAAGGTTTGTATAGGTGTTGTCCTTAGTCAGAATAGTGAACCAGTTGCTTATTTTAGCGAGAAATTATCTGGAGCAAAGACACGGTGCAACACGTATGATCTGGAGTTTTATGAAGTTGTTCAGGTGGTTAAGCATTGGCGCCATTATCTGTTCCAGAAGGAGTTCATTCTGTTTACCGATCATGATTCTTTGCGATATTTGCATGGTCAGGATAAAATCTCACCTCGACATGCTCGTTGGGTTGCTTTCCTTGAGAAGTTTACTTTTGTGGTCAATCATAAAGCAGGGGTTTCTAACAGGGTGGCGGATGCATTGAGCCGTCGTCGTGGGCTATTGGGTACCATGCGTGTGGAAGTACCATGATTTGATTCTTTTTGCGACACACTTGTTATTGATTCGTATTTTTCTGAGATTATTGGCAGGGTGATAGCGGGCGAGAAGACAGATTTCTTGCTGCAAGATGGGTTCTTATTCACGGGTAATCAGTTGTGCATTCAGATTGCAGTCTTTATTTGCAGATTATTCAGGAGCTCCATGGGGAGGACCATGTGGGTCACGATCGCACGCTACAGTTAGTCCAGGCTTCTTATTTCTGGCCTAGAATGCGTAAGGAGGTTGAGAGGTATGTGCACGCTGTCGGGTTTGTCATGCAGCGAAGGGGACAGCTACTAATGCTGGGTTGTACATGCCTTTACCAGTTCCGACACAGCCTTGGTTGATGTGAGTATGGATTTTGTGGTGGGGTTGACACGTACTCAGCGGGGTCATGATTCTATTTATGTGGTAGTAAACAGGTTTTCCAAGATGGTTCATTTCATCCCTTGCAAGAAGACCAGCGACGCAGTTAATGTTGCTCAGTTGTTCTTTCGGGAGATTTATCGTATGCATGGTTTGCCAGCTTCTATTGTTTCAGACCAAGATACTCGTTTTTTTAGTCATTTTTGGCGCAGCTTGTGGAAAATGGCTAACACGCAGCTGAATTTTAGCAGTGCTTATCATCCTCATACAGACGACCAGACAGAGGTGGTTAATCGTTCGTTGGGTAATATTTTGCGCTGCTTGGTCGGGGAATATATCAAGGCATGGGATCAGAAATTGTGTGAAGCAGAGTTTGCTCATAATCATGCAGTTAATCGTAGTACCGAGTTCATTCCTTTCCAGGTGGTGTATTCAGTCCAGCCTAAGGGACTGTTGGATTTGATCACTCTGCCTAGCAAACAGAAGGTGCATCACAAGGCAGCTGATTCGGTGTCCGAGTTACAGGATGTGCACAGAGCTGTCTATGATAATTTGCAGGCTGCCAACAGTAAGTACAAGCAGTTAGCGGATCAGAAGCGGAGACAGGTTGAGTTCGAGGTTGGGGACTATGTGTGGGAAGTATTGTCTAAAGAACGATTTCTGGTGGGTGCCTACAACAAGCTATCTGCCAAGAATATTGGACCAATGGAGATTGTGGAGAAGATTAATCCAAATGCTTACAGGTTGAAGCTGCCGAGTCATATTCGTACTGCAGATGTCTTCAACGTCAAACACTTGATTATCCAAATGCTTACAGGTTGAAGCTGCCGAGTCATATTCGTACTGCAGATGTCTTCAACGTCAAACACTTGATTTCTTTCACAGGTGATGCTTCTTCAAATGACGATACCGGCATAAATTCGAGGTTGAATTTTCTCCAACCTGGGGAGAATGATGCGGACACAATGGCGCTAACTTTTTTGGACACATTTGAGCGACAACGCGGTAATGGGCGTAACTTTTGACTCCGGAGGAGTTATGGGACGCACAGCATATCAAAACGAGCGTCTTTTCGATAGGAACAAACGGCCTTCTGAAGCTTTATCCCATTTTTACAGTTTTATGGACTTTTTCATAATTTTGCAGTTTAGGGTTTACTTTCGAGTAGGGTTTGTTTCAGACTTTAAATACATTGTTCTAGGGTTTTTGAAGGCAGTTTATGCCGTTTTATAATATTGATCATTCTCTTTCAATTTTCTCGAGCGAAAATTGTCGATTAATTGCTGAATTTCTCGAGCGAAGTACAGTAGTTAATATCTATCCCATCTTCCGCTACGTCACTACTCAAATATGGCGAATTAGACATACGTTTGGGGAATGGAGCAAGAGTTGCTGCATTAGCCGTAGGAATCTATGATGTCATTTTACCTAGTTGTTTAATTCTTGTTTTAAACAATTGTTAGTACATTTCGCATTTGAGTAGGAATATTATTTCAATTTCTTGTTTGGATAATGAAGGTTCTAAATTTCTTATTGATAATAAGAAGTTTTCTATTTATTTAAATGATATGCATTACTGTACTGCATATTCATTTAATGGCCTTTATGTCCTTGGTGTTAAGAATGGAAATAATGATAATATCTATAATGTAAATAAGAAATCCAAAGCTAATGATGTAAATCACACTTATTTATGGCATTGCCATCTTGGTCATATTAATGAGAAGCGTATCTCAAAACTACTTGGGAAAGGACTTTTAGATTCACATGATTTTGAATCATTTGAAACTTGTGAGTCTTGTTTACTTGGAAAGATGACTAAGGCACCTTTTACTAAGAGTAGTGAAAGAGAAAGTGACTTATTGGGATTTATACATACTGATGTATGTGGACCATTAAGTAGCAATGATAGGGGCGGATATCAATATTTCATAACATCCACTGATGATTTTAGTAGATATGGCTATGTCTACTTGATGAAAAACAAAAGTGAATCCTTTGGGATATTTAGAATATTTTAAAATGAAGTGCAAACTCAACATGGCAAAACTATTAAGGCACTTTGATCATATCGTGGTGGTGAATATTTAAGCCAAGACTTTGACAATCATCTGAAAGATTGTGGAATTGTTTCACAATTAACTCCACCTGGAACACCACTATGGAATGGTGTATCTGAGCGGAGAAATAGGAATTTATTAGATATGGTCCGCTCGATGATGAGTCAAGTTGATCTTCCTTTATCCTTTTGGGGACATGCACTAGAAACTGCTGCCTTAATACTAAATAGAGTTCCAACAAAATCGATTCAAAAGACTCCATATGAGATATGGACTAGAAAGAAACCTTGTATTTCGTTCATGAGAATTTGGGGTTATGAGGCTTATGTTAAGAGACTTATCTCTGACAAACTTGCACCAAAATCTGACAAATGTATTTTCGTAGGTTATCCTAAGGAAACTAAGGGATATTACATTTACAACCGCACGGAAAACAAAGTGTTTTTTACCCGACATACTACCTTTCTAGAGAAAGAGTTTCTCTCCAAAGGAATTCGTGGGAGTAAAATTAATCTTGAAGAGGTTCGAGAACCCAAAAATAACATAGAATCGATCGTTGGAACTGAACAAGTTTCACAAGGAGTTGAGGAACCTGTTCAGAATACACAAGTTCCTCGTAGAACTGTTAGGGTGCGATCCGAACCTGAGAGATATGGATTTCTCATGACGGATAGCAATGAAGTAGAAATCATTGATAATGATGAACCTACTTCCTATCAAGAAGCGATGTCCACTCCTGATTCAGATAAATGGCATGGGGCAATGGAATCCAAAATCAAATCCATGTATGATAATCAAGTTTAGAAATTGATAGATGCGCCCGAAGGTGTAAAAACCATAGGATGCAAATGGATTTTCAAAAGGAAAACTGACATGGATGGAAAGGTGTATACTTATAAAGCTAGACTTGTAGCGAAATGCTATAGGTAGATTCATGGTATTGACTATGATAAAACTTTTTCGCCTGCAGCAATGATCAAGTCTATAAGAATTATACTTGCCATAGCCGCATATTATGACTATTAAGTATGTCAAATGGATGTCAAAACAGCGTTCCTTAACGGGAACTTACTTGAGGATGTCTATATGACACAAGCTGAAGGTTTTGCTAATCCAAATAATTCTAACAAAGTATGCAAGTTGCAAATATCCATCTATGGATTGAAGAAATCCTCTAGGAGTTGGAATCTTCGATTTGATGAATCGGTCAAAGAGTTTGGCTTCATCAAGAACGAAGATGAACCTTGTGTATACAAGAAAATTAGTGGGAGTGTAGTATTATTTCTAGTGTTATATGTTGATGACATATTGCTAATTGGAAATGACATTCCTGCTCTTCAGTCTGTAAAGACTTGGTTAAGAAAGTGTTTCTTAATGAAAGATATGGGAGAAGCCGCTTACATCCTTGGCATAAATATCTATCGCAATAGATCTAAGAAGTTGATTGGTTTGAGTCAAAGTATATGTATTGACAAAGTTCTTAAGAGATTCCGCATGGAAAACTCTAAGAGAGGAAACTTACCAGTTTTATATGGCATAACTCTTAGCAAGAATCAATGTCCTAAGACAACTGATGAGCGTGAGAGAATGAATGGAATTCCGTATGCTTCTGCAATTGGGTCCATCATGTATGCCATTATATGTACTAGACCCGATGTCTCTTATGCTTTGAGCATGATGAGTAGACACCAATTGGATCCTTGTGAGAGTCACTGGATTGCTATCATAGATGATTCTTAAGTACTTGCAAAGGACTGAAGACTCGTTCTTGATATTTCGAGGTATGGAAGATGATTTCGTTGTAAATGGTTACACGGATGCAAGCTTCCAAAATGACAATGATGATTCAAGATCGCAATCTGGATTTATGATTATGCTTAATGGTGGTGTTGTAAGCTGGAAGAGTTCTAAGCAGAGTACCGTAGGTGATTCTGTTGGTGTTGTATGCTCTAGGCACGTTATGAGAACGATTAATATTATCTATTGATTATGTTTTAATAAAGATATTGAATGTTGATTATTATATCCTTTGCATGTTTATTATAATAATCCCTGTCCCTGAGAATTATGATTAATTGTTAGTATAAGTTTAATAGATAATCATATGATGATTATGGTGTATGGGATACAATTAGACTTATGGGTATTTGTTGGAGAACAAATACTGGACCGACCCGTATGAGATTTATGTCATGGTCACAGTGTCATAATTAAGTCTCATATAGTTATATTACTAGAAACTTTAGACTTTAGGTTATTATAGTCTTCCACTTGATGAACATTATGCTTGACATATTCAAACGTTACCCACTAACCGGGTAGTTATAAAGAATATGATTGGCATAATCGGAATCATGTAGGAAAGAGTAATAAGCCAAGAAAGGATTTGTTCCTCGTCAAAAGAGATGTCAAGCTTTGGCCACTCGATGAATGGTATTGATGAAATGCATGGACGTGCTCAAATAAGATTTGTCTTATCAATACATTCGGGATCGAGAAAGCATTGGACTATGTAAGTTGACCATTGACCATGGCTTACGTTTAATAGACATCGTGAAACAAAGAGATTGTAATATGTTCTATAATGGATTAACGAACTTTGACAAGTTATATCATTTGAGTAATCATGATGGCCTGCTAGGGTCCGCTCATGATTTATGAGACAAAGTGTGTTTGGGCTCATTGCCAACTTGATATAATCTTCACACACAAGAGAACGAATTGTTAAAATGAAAAATGGCAGAAATTTGGTCTGGCACGGCCGTGCTCTTTAGAAGACACGACCGTGCCATATATCGACCAAGGGCAAGTGCTGGCGGATTGATTGACACGACCGTGCCAAAATATCAAGCACGACCGTGATAAGTTCGGCACGACCGTGCCAGATATAAAGCACGACCGTGCCAATATTGGGCGGCTTGGAAGTATGTATCGAAGGCATTGGCACGACCGTGCCAGTTTTGGGGCATGACCGTGCCAGTCATGTCGGCCAGAAAATCTGCACAGCTAATTTAGTGACGGGATTTGGGTTTCCCAAGTCCTTAAGGGTTAAGGACTTATACCCATATAAATATCTCTTTACCAGCCATTGTATATGATTGATTCACTTATTTGGAGAAACATAATTATTGATTGAGATTAAGAATAAAAGATCAATAATACATAAAATCATATAGTCCTTTTTTTTATCTAGCAGTCAAGATTAAGAAAGAGTTCTTAATATTCGTTTGCGTGTGGATATCCATAGAGGGTGATTCCTTTATCATCTTCGTGTTCCTGTTCCTACGTTCGTGATTCGAAAGCCACGAAGAACCCAAGACTTAAAGATTAAGAAATCAAGAAACGCTTCAAGGGTTAGTATACTTGTATTCATAGTAGATGTATTTGTCATAATCATATGAATGGATCTATAGGATTTGGGTTTCATAAAATTTAAATGCTATATTCCGCTGCGCATGTTACTACGAAACCCAACAGATTCTACAACTGAAGCTGAGTATATAGCTGCATCCGATGATGCTAAAGAGGCTATTTAGTTTAAGAAGTTCATTGGTGAACTGGAGGTGGTTCCTAGCATTTCTAATCAAATAGACATTTATTGTGATAATAATGGTGCTGCTCAAGCAAAGGAACCTAGATCGCATCAAAAATCTAAACACATTCTTATGCGTTTTCATATTATTCGAGAAATCGTTGATAAAGGAGACGTAAATATATGCAGAGTACCAACTGAAGATAACATTGTTGACCCATTGACAAAGGGTCTTCCGCAAGCGAATCATGATGGTCATTTTAGGTGTATGGGTATTCGATACATTAATTAGGCCTAGTGCAAGTGGGAGATTGTAGGTGTGTATGCCCTAGGCACGTTATTTAAACGATTACTGTTATCATTTGCTTTACGTTTTATTAAAGATATTGAATGTTTGATTATTATATTTTTTTCATGTTTATTATAATAATTTTGTCCCTACTAATTATGATTAATTACTAGTATAAGTTTAATAGATAGTCATATGATGCTTATGTGTATACGATATAATTAGACTTATGGGTAATTGTTGGAGAACAAATACTGGACTGACCCCTATGAGTTTATGTCATGGTCAAATGTAATAATTAAATCTCATATAGTTATATCACTTGAATCTTTAGACCTGAGGTTATTACAGTCTTCCACATGATGAACATTATGTTTGACATATTCAAACGTTACCTTTAACCGGGTAGCTATAAAGGATATGATTGGCATCATCAAAATCATGTAGGGAAGAGTAATAAGCCAAGAAGAGATTTGTTCCACATCAAGAGAGATGTCAAGCTTGGGCCAGTCGATGAATGGTATTGATGAAATGCATTGCCATGCTCAAATGAATTGATTGGATCAATGCCATTTGTATTATCAATACATTCGGGATTGAGAAAGCATTGAACAAGTAAGTTGACCATTTACCATGGCTTATATTCAATAGACATCGTGTAACAAAGAGATTGTGATATGGTCTATTTTAGGAAACTTTGGGATTTCAAAGTTATACTAATTGGGTAGTCATAATGGCTTGCTAGAGTCCGCTTATGACTTACGAGATCTGAATGGTTCGGACTCGTTGCCAACTTAGTATAACCCTATTGGGTCACACACATAGATAGGATAATTAAAAGGAACGAAAAATGAGGTAGTACGGAACTGGTTCCATTCGGCTCCATAAGAGTCATACAGCTCCATAGGAGCCATACGGCTGGTATGGCGCGCTGCAGTTTAATTTAGGATTTTCTTGTTAGACAAGAACTCCGAAACCCTAAAGGATCTTTGAGACCTCTAGTATATATTATGTACAATTGGGATTCAGCCCCATAACATTGATTTGTGAAATCATAACTTCTTTCTTGGAGAGAGAAAATACATATATTATACTAGGGTTATTAGGTTTGATTATTCTCAATTATCAAACACTAATAATCATAAGGAGCAATTGAAGAACCGTTCTTCATCAAGTTTTTCAATCTGAAGGACCTAGGAGTCAAGTCAAGAAGAGTTCTTGAATTTGTTTGAGGTGTGGATCACCGGTAGAGTGTGCTCATCTTAGCATCTAAATCTAAGATTTCATATTTCGATCTACAAGGGTTAGTTTCTTTCGTCTTAGATATTATGAATTATTGATCGTAACGAATTTAGGCTTTGGGTTTCTTCATGTAATGTCTTTCACTGCTCATGATTGCACGAAACCCAACAAGATTAAGAAAAAATATTTCATGCATGTTTACGACTCGGAGGAAAAGATTCTGAACGATGGAGATCGGAATATATAATGAACTAACGGATGAACATCAAGGATGTTGGGCCGAGTGTATAAAATAGTTGTGTTGATGCCACTTCTAATGTTTACACAATTGGTGATGTATCTCTTATGGCTCACGAGAATCATAATACGAAAAATTGAAAAGATCATATAAACTAAATTGAGAAAATGAACATTAAAAGATGTAGTTTTTAATTCATTTATGGTTCACAAGAATCATAGTCAGAAAAATTGATTAGTTTATTGGAGCTAGGTTTAGAAGATGAAAATTAAAAGTTGTATTTTTTAACATTGCATTTTATCAATGATGTATTGATAAAAATGATAGAGCTTCTTAAAAGGGGTTGTTAAATCATATATTGTCAAAATAATGATAAAAGTAGCTAAGATAAAAATAATAGATTTTTAAAAGTTATTGAATTCTATTTTTGCGAACATTGACAAACGTCATAAGGACTAATACCAAAGAGCTTCTTAGAAGAAGTTGATAAAACCTAATAGTGAAATGTGTGACTAATGTCATAAAGATAAAAACAATAGGCTTCTTGAAGAAAGTTGTTAAATCTTATTTTTCTTGATAATAACAAATGACAAAGTATTTAGAAGGAAGACTTCTAAAGGAAATTGTGTATTTTTTGAATGAGAAATTGATTTTCTCTAATATTGAGGTGTTGACGTACTCCAATGTGAGACCTTTAAAGTTTGTATTAATTAACCTCTAATTATTATTCCATCAAGGAATTAAGAGGTTTATAAATATGAGGCTTTACAAAAATAATTTCTGTCAATTCACCTATTGTTTGGCAATTTATTCTTAAATAAATTCTCTAATTGAGTTAGATAGATATATTTGTTATAAAAAATTAATTAATTTGTGTTTAACTGTTTAAAATTAAAATCAGTGTTTTGAGGAAGACTCTTTACTGTAAGAGAATATTATCCCACAAACTAGTCTTGCCTATAACTGTAGACACCCCGATCTTGCACCCCCCGCCAAACCTTTTTGACCAGTCTAAACCCTAAAATTGACCTAGACCCTCGATTTGACTACGCTGGAGTGCCGTGAGCCTTATCGGTGCATTGAATGGACTAACGGACTTCAAATTCATGATCAGAGTGAAAAAACGAGTAAACAGACATGTACTTTAATTTTTGAGCTGCGGGACCCAAAACGGGGCCCACACCCCTAGAACTGCTCGTTATCGTCCTTTCTATGAATTTAAAAATATATATTTGTTATTCTTTTATTATAAACATATTTCAGATAGACGGACATGACCAGAAGATTATTTCGAGCAACTTTCATGTTAGGCCCGCGGACAACCGGGACACCGGAATGCGCGCATACGGACAAAACTCAGACTATTGCGGACCCAATACCGGAAGCATTATTTATGGTCATACACGTCTAAAGAAGTCTGAACAAGGGTTAATGAAGGCCAGCCCACATCAGACAAGTGGCTGGGGTTAGTTGGCCAATTGGATAAGAAACGGACCAATCGAAGGGCGACACGTGGCAGATTTTGATTGCCCTAGGATACCATATAGACACCGTACTCCTCCTAGAGGGGAGTACTCCCCCTAGCAAGCCGTACGGATCCTTCTAGCTGGGCTGGCAGATAAGATTTTGCAACTTGTCCACTTGGTCATTCAAGGCAACATTGAGGAGGTTTCTAGCCATTCCTACCCGGGTTGTTGGCTCCTAATTCAACCCCTAGGCCTAATCAATGGTACTTAAGAGTAATTTACACCCTTACCCATCCATAATACTCCTCACTTCATCCATTTTAAGGGAGGAGAGCACAAGGAGAGGACCAAGAACAACACACACAAGCCATCCTACACATCACATACATTGCTCTCTCGATCACTCTCAAGAACACTCACCTTACATCTCCATAATCTCATCCCATACACCATCACTACAAAACCATATCACCACCATAACACCACTCTCAAACACTCACCAAAACAACCAAACAAGCTCACAACAAACAACTCTCTCAAAACACAAACACAATCACCTCTAGAAAAGCAACAAAAAAGTCTTTCCTTGGAAGCAAAGGAAGCACAACCTATGTAACATATCTTTCTTGTAATCTCATATATGTAAAATGTATATATTCATGTAATTTGTTAAGAGTTCTATCCACTTGTTAGGCTAGACCTCCATTGATGAACCAAAGGTGTAGTGTTGATGTTCTTTTCCATGTTATTGGTAAATGAATGTTTATAATGTTAAATATCAGTTGTTTTGCCTTGATATGTTCTTAGATCTTGTATACATTGTGTATATTATGTATCTTGAATGTTCATGCTTGTAGATTTGGGGAGGTTTTCCAAGATCTTCGTGTGTTTTCACTTAAAACCCCCAAATCGGTCCTTGTTCCTATTTTCCCATGTAAAAAATCATCAAGCCATGACTAAACATGTGATTTGCCATAAATTTTGTGTCACTAACGTGTATATCTATACACACACAATATTTTATGTTCATAGCACTTCATTTGATTGAGTTTTGATGTTTTTTTTTCATGATAGTGTAACTGTCCAGCTAGACCTTCAGTTTTGACCACTCTGTTTTGTCATCTCCATTACTCATAAAAAACGTGGTTTTTAGTTTTAATCCATAAACGAGTTTTTTTCTACACAGAATTAGGAAAATTATCATGCAAATATCATATTTTTCCACTGAGTAAAAGTAGCTCTTTCCATTTTTTTGTTTCAACTCTTTGATCTCAGATTGATGTATTTATTGTTCTGACATCAAAATGTCAGAGGTTTTTTGACCTTCTTAAAATTTCTTTCTGGACTTGCAACTTGGCATGCTTAATTTTTAAGATGTTATGAACAAGTTTAATGTTTGGTGTTTTCCCTAATTACCACTTTTTCATGATGAAAATGATATATCTTTTGTGGATGTACACCATGTTGCCTGTTCTGACTGCTTTTGAGTGCATCTTGCATAACTTGTTTGGATATCATAAAATTCCCCTAAAATCAATATAAAATTCATGGTTGATGTTTAACATGTTAGGAAGGATTAATCACCATTGCTTTCCAGATTGTATGATTTGTGAGACATGTACATCAAAGGAGAATGGGCAACAGTCCATAAAATGGACATGGACATGAACTTGGACACTTATTTTGACATGGGATTTGTCTCTCATTTATTCACCACTTGTACATAATAATCCCCCACCCCTTTTATGCTATCCTTTACTTGATATGAATGCTCAAAACTATTTCAAAACCAAGTGAGAGTCCACCCAAACCGACTCTCATTTGTGAGTTTAAGCAAACATACCTAAAATAGGAAGACTCCTTTGTAGATAAAATCACCACTTTTGTTAAGGCATAAAAACAAAGCATAAAATGAACTTAAGAGGCATGCATGCTTGAGACCATCATGGGCGAGGAGAGTGCCTAACCCCTTCTCTTCTCGTAACTTAGCCCCCGAACCCACTTCTCATAACAAAATTGTTTTATCTTCGTTTTTCCTAAAATAAAGCGAGGTGGCGACTCTTGCATTGTGTAAAACTTCGAGAGGCAACCATTGTGTGAAACCGAGCGCGGGCTCTCACAATAACATATAATGATCATGGGCTACTTCCTTTAGTACTACTTGATTTTCATATGAAACCTCATACTTTATCATGGTATCAGAGATGGCTCTCTACATGTGCAGACCCAACAGCCGACGATGAACCCTCCACGCCACCTGTGAGAACCTAACCAAAAAGCCCGGCTACACATGGGGGTGTGTTAGAAAACATTATCCCATATCGGGAACAAACTAGCCTTGCCTATAATGATCTTGAGCTACTCCCCTTAGAAACAATAGGTTTTAAGATGGAAGCTCAGATTTTATCACTTGTGTGGAAACCAATTTCTAATGCAATGCAGTTGTTCCAAGTATTACGGCATACCATAGTGGAAAGTTACAAAATTTTGTTGACCTCCACTTTAAGTGATGACAACAAAAGATGTTCTACTTGATCACCTTAATTTGATGGAGTGTCTTTAGGAAGATCATATAATTTTGGGTGAAAATGATACGGATGTTCAAGCCATAACTGCGCTTGAAGCGTCCAAAGTTCTTTTGCCGGAACTATATACTTAACGAATTTTCGGATTTGTTGTATAACGTATATAGTACCAAGAAAAACAGAAAAGAATTGTGAGAGTTTTTAACTGTAAATATAAAACCGAGAATGTGTGTGCAATGAAATTCGTTGTACACCGTTTCCTTGATTTTAAAATAGTGAACTCCATAAACGAAAAAAAAAAAAATCAAAGGAAAGATTTGAAAATAATCTTTCATGAAATCCATGCGAAACGAATAGTGTCGAGTGAAATTCTGAAGTGATGACAATAAGGTGGCTACTATGAGACTTTGTTTTTGCGCGAGTCTATGGTCATCCCAATAGTAATTGGGCAATCCAGTGTTAAGAGCCTTTATGTATTATTGTTTGTATTTTTATTTTATTTTTTGTTTTATTTTGTTTTTTCACTAGAAAGGCCAAATAAAATATCTACATAAAAGTGAAGATTCAGCCAATGAGAAGAAGCCACAACATACGACAGGGTAGATAAGGATGACCAGGAACCATCCACATGCATTGGAGAAAGATTTAGTACTACTGCACTTACCCTCCACGTGGTATGAAACAGTTGGATAGAAGTATTGATTCCTGTGTTTATGGGACGTCATGGATAGATGGTGCAGTGAATGATAGCCTCTCACGCTTTGTCACGTTCCGGTGCCTCAATCTAGCTTGCAAATTCCCTCACTTATTGACACGTTTGGCAAGTTTATAGATCTACAATTGCGCAAGTATTTTTTCGGAATAATCATACTCCCTCCGTCCTAGTTTTTTATTTTTCTATCCCAGTTTAAAATTTTAAGTTGCTTTATTCCTTAAATTAAAAAGTATGAACAGTGTTTTGGATAATTTTATCCTCATAAAGTTCATACATTACAAAAAAATTCATCACTTATCTATTTATTTTTCACTCACTTGCTTTATAAATGAACAATTATATCCTCCGCATACTACCACACACTACTATGTTTGACTCAAATTTGTTTTGATTTATTAATAAGCGTGCAAAGTTAAACTATGAATCTTAAATCGGGACGGAGTGAGTAATTTATTAGAATATTTCTATATACAAAATTATTAAGCATACAATAAATAAATAACTGGAAATTAACACGACATACTCCCTCGGTTTCTAGTTAGTGTGGACCAAAATTTTTGGGACACAAATTAAGAAAAAGTAAGAGAGAGAAATAGTGGAAGGGGGTGTTTGTGAGTATGAAAAATTAAATAGGATATAGAATGAGTGAGAAGAATAGTAAATTGATTGATGTTTGTGAGTGTAAAAGTAAAGTATGAGAGAGAATGAGTGGGATGAATAGTAAAGATTATTTGCTATTTTGGGGTAGTCCACACTAACCTGAGACGGACGAAAAATGAAAGAAGTCCACACTAACCTGAGACGGAGGGAGTATAAGTTGTAATTTTTCAAATGTTACTTTCTTTTAAAAAATAAAATCCCTAATGAGATCTTCCTAGTGTTGTGTATATTCGACTTATGTAGGGCTCGGTTGTTTGGAGTCCATGGGAGGAAAAGAAGGAAGGAATCTGCATAAGAGCTAAGGAGATCAAGTCCAAGTTGAAGAAGGATTCTAGAGGCTATATAAGAAGATCACATTCTTCAACCTTGGCACGCATTCTTGAAGACATACCTCGAAAGATCTCTATTATCTTTAGATTTAAATTTGTATTTAAGAGGTGTGTTGCAATCCTTGTGCAACACATCATAGGTTTTCGTTAAATCTTAGAAATAAGATTTGATAGGAGTATTTTCATATGCTTTTCATATATCACTTATTCTCTTTTGATTTGTAAAACAATTTTACATAGTGAAATCATTTTATTCGTAATGCTAGTTTGTTGGAGTTGAACCAACAGACGATTAAAAACTCATTGTATTCTTTTTATTTCCGCTGTGTATTACTTGGTTATGTGAGGTTGTGAACAAATCTACACTCACATCTACTCTCTTATTTGTGTGAGTTGTTTACTTGACATATCTAGCTACACAAAACATTCAATTGGCGTCAGAGCAAACACTCGACTACGCTGGGTGTCGATCCAGAAAGTGTAGTCATAATGAATTGTCAATTAAATCATGACAATAAACCTCATGTTCTAGATGGGTCTAATTATTCTTTTTGGAAATCCAAGATGTGCATCTAAATCAAATCAATTTATGAAAGAGCTTGGATGAGCATCCTTGTGGCTTGGAAACCCCCTACTAAGGAAGTAAAACTTACTGCAAATGGTGAGGCTGGTAAAATTGAGGCTGTGTTTGAGAAAAAGCCTGAACATGAATGGACTGCAGAGGAAATCAATTTAGCTAATTTTAATTCTAAGGTCATGGGAGCCATTTCTAGCTATATGGTTGTCAATATGTTTAGGGTTATCAATAATTAAACCATAGCGAAAACTGCTTGGGACACTTTGCAAATGCAATGTGAAGGATCGCCCAGAGTTAAGGCTACCAAACTGAGAATCCTTATGGATACGTTTGAAAATCTCAGGATGGAGAGAAAACATCACTACTTATTCTGCTAGAATGCTAGAAATTTCTTATGACTGTTTTGGTCTAGGAGAAGCTATTTCTAATGCTAGACTGGTTAGCAAGATGCTAAGGTCTATTCCAGAAAAGTTCAATATAAAAGTGGCTGTTATTGAAGAAACAAATGATGTCGGCTTTATTATTCTTGACACTATCGTAGGAATTCTTACTGTTTTTGAATGGAAGATCAATAAAAGAATAACAAAGACAACAGTCTAGCCTTAGCTAGTTCTACAGCTATCCCTAAAGAGATACTCCCTCCGTCCCAAAACACCTTGCACTATTGAAGATGCACAATTTTTTCATTCTGCAAATAACTATTACATTTAGTTTATAGTTAGTGTTACACGTAATTATAGTTAGTATTATAATTGAAAGATGACTAAAATAAGTGAATTTTTTTTGTAAAACAGGTGTTACATTTACTTATTAACAATGTTATTTATAAGTAACAAAATTGTTACATTTACTTATAGTAAGTATTAGTTTTGCTAAACGTTAAAAAAAACATCAAAAAATAAAAACTAAAAATAAAAATAAAAAATATACGGGTCATTGGTCGACCGTCTCTAGTCTCTACTATGAGACAGATCTATCTAAGTGTTATTTCAGGATACCACCTTTAATACGTTGCATTTTACTTTGGAGTAGTACACTCTCAATATTATTCTACAAAAATATGTTGTACATGCATGTCACTGACTAATTACTCCTTCCGTCCCGGACTAAGTTTCTTAGTTTGACTTTACACGGAGATTAAGAAAAAGTAAATGTTGTGAGTGTGAAAAAAGTAAGTAAGAGAAAGTAGGAGAGATAAAGTGGGTAGGGAGTTTTTGTTGTGAGAATGACAAGTGTGTCCCATGGTTCATTATAGGTAATAAAGCAAATAAGAATCTTAGTCTGGGACAAACCAAAAAAAAAAGTAAGAACTTTAGTCTGAGACAGAGGGAGTAGTTTATAGTACTCCTTCGGTCTTACCTCGTTTAACTAAATTATATAGATCAATAATTTAAGAAAAATATAATGCTAATAAAATTCAATAACAAATTTTTATATTTTCATTAGGATTATTATTCTCTCCGTCCCACAGTAAAAGTCTTATTTTCTATTTTGGTACGTCCCAGAGTAAGAGTCTCTTTCCTAAAATGGCAAAGAATTTTTACTATTCATCTCACTCATTCTCTCTACTACTTTACGTTTATACTCACGACACCAATCAACTTATTATTTCCTCCCACTCATTCCCTCTCCTACTTCACTTTTACACTCACAACACTTACTTTACTTCCACCATTTCTTCTCTGTGCAAATGAGAGGTAAGACTCTTACTCCGGGACGGAGGGAGTAATTTCTTCAAATTATTGATCAAAGTATAATTAAATTGATTAAAAATCCTATTTCGAGTGTGACGGATGAAGTATTATTTTTCAAAATTGAGAAAATGAATACATGTTACCATCTTTTGCCCATTTTAAAACCAAATCAGTTTTATAAATCAATATATTTTAACGCTAAAAGAAAAATATGTTTTAAGGGCCATAAAGACCGCTGATTCACAATTAAATTGCAAAATTTGTCATTTTTATTTCCCATAAAAATTGCAAATCTAAAAATGGAATGTTTTTACCCACTTGCATACTCACATCAACTAACCCACTAACTATTTTTTACCTCTTTTTTCTCTTTCCTACCAAACTATCTACACACACAACACATCACTTTTCCAATTTTTTTCCTTAATTTTCGTTTAAAAACGGTTTTATGCAATTTGAAATGGGACGGAGGGAGTATGTTTTTTGTTTTACTAGTAGAAACGTCATGGTTGTCACTATTACTATTTTTTTTAAGAGAGGGTCTCCTGTGCGGCCGCCGCATGGTGCGACGGCGCACGGAGCCGACCTTCCTCTTTTCTTTCTTTCTTTCTTTTTTTTTTGTCACCCCCAACTTTGTTTCCTCCCAACAAAAGTAACACTAATTATAACATAATGTAACACTTTTTTCTTTTCAAATGTAACACTTTTTTTTTCAAAATGTACCACAGTTTTGCTGCAATAGATTAAAGATAACATAAAGATTGACAACTAAACCAATGTCACACTTTTTATAAAGTAATGTAACACTATGTTTTTCAAATGTAACACTTTTTTTTTTCAAAATTAACATAAGATTAACAAACTAAACTAATGTTACATTTTATAAAAAATGAATGTAACATTACAGTTTATATTCTTAAATGTAACATTATATCTTAAATGTAACAATTTTTTATTGAGAAAGTAACAATTGAAATGCAACTCGATTATATATATGAATTTTTACTCTTTTTTTAAAGAAGAAAAGTAACATTTACTAAATAAAAATGTACATTCATCTATATAGAAAATTATAATTATATATTCACTTTTTTACACTTCAAACATTACTTTTTCTAACCATAAAAACTATCAAACAGTTTAAATTTTCTTGTAAAATTGATGTTATATTTGACTGTAAAAAATATTACTTTTTGAACATGAAACTGTTACTTTTATCAGAACAGAGTGTTACATCTCAGCTGACAAGCAGCTCAAACTTTTTGTGTGTAAAAAAATATGTTTTTTTTAAAAAAAAAAAATCAAACCATATCATGATCTATGTAGTTTATTCGTCTTGTCGAGACACAGCGGTATTTTTTTATAAAAAATCCGACTTATAAATCTCAAGATATAGCATTTTAAAGTTGTTGGTTTTTTTTTTTTTAAAAAAAGGTGTCGCGATCTAGGAAGAGGGAGGGCTGGATCTGGCGGTCGGCTGTAGCGGAGCAGGCGGCTGCGAGAAGCAGCGGAACAAAACAACTTGCCGCACATGGTGCGACGGATGTACGCAAGAATTTGTCTTTTTTAAAATCCTACATACTTACCTAATGTCACTTTTATTTTTAATCCTGAATCTGACACTTTTAATTTGTTTTCAATTTTTATGACTTAAAATATTTAACACGGTAAACAATATAATTAACACAAATAAGATATTAAAACAGGTAGTTTTCGGTAACATTGGAATTTTTATTATTTTATAAAAAAAATGAGTATTCACTAGATTTCGTAAATTTAGTGTGATTAGAGTAAATTTAAAATACTATTTTCTTTAATAAGTGTCACACTTTTTTTACCATCACACTAATTTTATATTTCTAAATAAAAAAAAATGTTTTTAATGCAATATCGCTACGGTGTCAAGGATTAGAGAAAGAGATAGTCGGAGTCAATCATACATGAGAGATATAATTGATATGAGAGACTCAAGTATTATTGATCATATGAGTAGGATATTTATACAAGAATAACTTGCTCTACAAGCAATAGAACTTGCTCTCTAAGTAATAGAACTTGATCTCCAAGTAATAGAACTTGATCTCCAAGCAATTCTAGAGTCCTAATGTAACACCCCAACTTTTCACTTCAATTTAATAATAACTTATTTGAATAAATCCCAAATTCAGAATGCCCCAACGGCTACAATTAACCACAATTCAAACTTTAACTAACATTCAAACCCAAACGGCTACTACAAGTCACTAGCTCAAACGGTAACTAACGGAAAATAAAGACTAGAACTTAAACGCAGCGGAAAACATAACTATTAACTAACTTCTTTCAAAGGTAACTCTTATGCCGCCAAAACCCTGCGGCCCTTGACCTGCTTATTTATAACCTGAAGAGAAATAAGAATGGAAGGAATGAGCGAACAATGCCCAGTAAGTTCATACGGGATCTCCTCGGGTACTAAGAGGAGATGACCGAAACGAACAGTAACAATGAATTAACAATGAAAGGATAACTCAACGATCAAACAACTCTCAGTCTGAAAACATTTAACTTGATGAAAAACAATTCATTTCTTGAAAACACGTGGCTTCAGAGACAGTTTCCAAAACATAACACTTTTCACAAAACTTTACTTTTCTTTACTTTACTTTACTTTACTTCATTTAGGGATTAAGCACGCGCTGTACCCAGGGCTCGGGTTTCTACTGACCGCACCCAATATCGGTATATCATGATAACCTACGTTACTTCATCAAGCAACGCAAAGGGGTCCACATGTTCAACTTGGAACTATGGATAACTGTAAGGGGTCCACTTATCCGTTTCGGGATTATGGATAACTGTATGGATCCACTTATCCGTTTCGGGATTATGGATAACTGTAATCACTTTACTTATTACAAAACTTCACTTTAAAGAGCTTTTACAAAACAAAGCTTAACTTTACAAACTTTACTTGATCACTTTTTAAAAGGTGTACATCTCACTTTAGACACCAAGTCACAATACGAATCATACACATGATAACCCAATTGAACAACAACAATATCAATAGGGTGGATAACAAAAGACGGTAACATTCGCAGAACGGAATAGTTTTTAAAATACTATCTAGCCACATAGATAGTTTACTTTAACAAAACAGAGATTGGGAATCCTACAGAAAGGATTGAAATCAAGTACTACTAAGAGCGTAATCCCTTACCTTAGCCTTGCGTTTTACTTGCTCGCTTACTCCGATTGTACAATCTACAAATATGAAATAGTCTAGCCTTAGACATGAGAAAATACTATTTTAGTTCCGTCCCAATTTACTTCTTTTTACTCGATTAACCCCACGATTTAGTCATCTATAACCTCTTACATAGTTAACCAATAACCTTAAGAATGACTACAACACCCCTAGGGTTTTTATTAATCAATTCCCAACTTTCAATTTCACTATATGAATTACACACACTGATTTCACACTTTCTGCACACACTTACTGAGTACACCTACAACTGGTACACCCACACTCTGATACACCCCCACTCTGGTACACCCACACTCTGATACACCCACACACACTAAAACACCTTCAGCACACACACACACTAAAAACACACACAAACACACGCACAGACACACACACTGCCACACCTTCACAAACACACACCAACACACGCACACACACACTCTGTATGTGCACACACTCACCCGCACACACACCAACACACACACGCACCAGTACACACACACACACTGTAAATCACACACGCACACACACAATGTCTACACAACCCTTTTTCTTCCTTCTTAATTTCATATTACTAAACCCTAGTTTATCCATCCCAATGATTTAAACGGGATAGAACGATTAGGGAAGATGGGGAAATATCTTTGTCGATCCAAATTCGGTTCCTCTCAAGCTTCCTCCTCTCTCGGCTTCTCTATCGCCCTCTGCGATCTCCCTCTCAGCGCCGCTCTCCCCTTTTCCCGTTCTTTCACTTTGTTTTGCGGTGGATAAAAATAATGATAAGTTAGGGTAGGTTTTTTTTTATTATTATTTATAACCCTACTTTTGATGAAACCTAATTGGGCTAGGGTTTTAACTAGTTATTATTAAATAAAGACTTGGGCCTACTAACTTGACCCAACGGACTTATTTTTAATTACACAAGTCTACCCAATTAATAAAAGGTGAAGAATTCGGGTTATTACATTCTTACCCCCTTAAAAGAGTTTGGTCCTCCAAACTAAACGCACCTTAGACTTCAAACAAAGCGGGATACATATCACGCATCTCACTTTCGAGCTCCCACGTGGATTCTCTTTCCGCGTGATTGCTCCACTGCACGTTTACGTACGGAATCACTCGTTCCGCAATACTTGATCTTTACGGTCTACAATTTTCACTGGATTTTCATCATAACCCAAGTCTTCACGAAAACTTAACTTCTTGTACTCTATGACATGGCTCGGATCAGCTACGTACTTTCTCAACATCGACACGTGAGACACATTGTGCACACCAGCCAGCACAGGAGGTAAAGCCAACTTATAGGCTACCGCTCCTATTCGTTCTAGAATCTCAAACGGTCCCACATATCTCGGACTTAACTTCCCGCGAATCCCAAATCGCATGACTCCTTTTGTCGGTGAGATCTTCAAGAATACGTGATCCCCTACTTGGAACTCCAGATCGCGCCTTCGATTATCCGAATACGATTTCTGTCTACTCTGCGCAGTTAATAACCACTTGCGAATCTGTTGAACTTTATCCGCCGTTACTTGAACAATCTCAGGTCCAGTTAATTTCCTCTCACCTACTTCGTCCCAACACGCAGGCGATCTACATTTCCACCCGTACAGAGCTTCATACGGCGCCATTCCAATACTAGAGTGGTAACTGTTGTTGTAGGCAAATTCCACTAGTGGTAGATGATCATCCCACACTCCTTGCCAATCTAACGACGTTGCTCTCAATAGATCTTCGAGAGTTTGAATCGTCCTTTCTGACTGTCCATCTGTCTGAGGATGGAGCGCTGTACTCATAGTTAATTCCGTCCCCAACGCTTTCTGTAAACTCTTCCAGAAATTCGATGTAAATCTTGCATCTCGATCTGACACTATAGAGACCGGTATCCCATGTAACCTCACGATCTCATCCACGTACAACTTAGCTAACTTCTCCAACGAATCAGTCACCTTGATTGCTACAAAGTGAGCCGATTTAGTGAGACTATCCACTATGACCCAAATTTCATTATGACCCTTCAACGTCTTAGGAAGTCCAATCACCAGATCCATAGTGATGTGTTCCCACTTCCACTCTGGAATAGGTAACGATTGTAGTAGTCCCGCGGGTTTCTGGTGTTCACTTTTCACTTGCTGACATACTAAACACTTGAACACGAATTCTGCTACCTCACTCTTCATATTGTTCCACCAAAATGATTTCTTTAAATCTCTGTACATCTTAGTACTCGCAGGATGAATCGAACACCTTGAACAGTGAGCTTCTTCAAGAATTTCCCTCTTAATACTTTCATCATTAGGCACCCAAACCCTCGATTGATACCTCATAATCCCGTCATTACTAACACGAAATGACACGCCCCAAGTCCCGGGATCCCCTAATAGAACCTCGAACCTGGTGCGCGTAACTAACAAGAAACAAGAAACTAACGGGAAACAGGAACAATACCTGTTAGAAACAAACTGACATGATATATATACTCAAGAGTAAGGAGCTAAAATAGCTCACAACGAGTTCTAGACCAAGAAAATTAAAACCAAACATGGTTACATACAGCGGAAGACATGCCTAGCACATAATCTGGCATCAAGAGATGTCTAGAGACAACAAGTACTACACAAGTCTACCCCAAACAAGCCCTGAGTTTAACAACTCATACAACATCGTCCTTAACAAAGTGTAAAAGGACACTAGTCTCAAACAAGAACATCCTGCGGAGTACGTTCGCAGCTATGTCGAGCCTCACTGCGTACTATCCCCTGCTTTCTTGGGGGGGGGGGGGGAAACAAATAAAGGGTGAGATAAATCTCAGTAAGCTATTAACATGCAACTACATGACATGTTATCATGCAATTCAAGTAGATACTCAAGTAATCATATATCAAGTATCATCAAGTAACAAGTATAGGAGAGGCTAAGCCAACTCAACAAGTAATCAAGCTCAAGATATGATCAGGTAACAAGTAGTCAAGTAGTGTGAGAGGCTAGACCAACTCACCAAGAAGCACATAGGCCTATCACGTATCTTTACCTGAATCCTTCCTTATTCCTCCCAAGAATACCATTGTTGTCGATGCTTATCTAGCTGAGGATAACCACGATCAAGAACAAGAAACTGCTATGCAGTATATAAGAAGACCCGGTAACCAGTGTCATCCACAAGAACAAGATTCACGAGGTGTTCACGAGTTTAGCATTCACTTATATCAGGCGTATTGCTCTAATGAAGGAAGCTAAGTCCTTACTATGGCCAGTAGTAAGGGGAAAAACAGACCGAATGCATAGATCCACGATTATTACGTAGCCCCAGCCCTCGCACTAAGCGTGAACCTATACACCCCTCTGCACCAAATAAGCCAGCTGGACTTACACGAGAATGCACAAGTAGATATTTACTTGAACTACGAGAACAGAACTAAGTCCCTTAGTAGTGGACCATTCTTTATGCACCATGTAATTATATATCAAGTGCTCACGAGAACATGCACCATGTAATTATATATCATGTGCTCACGAGATTATGCACCATGTAATCATGTATCATGTGCTTACGAGAATACAAGTACACGTACGCAATTATTGCGAATACAAACCAAGATAACAATGGCACATAAGGTGTCCATGTAACACGATCAATCCAAGTAAGAGTCCATTAATAATAGACTTCAGTCAAGTAGTAGGGTATATCACTTTGTCACATGCCAAGTTTGCACGTACATATTCATATCACGTTTAACACATTAAAGTGTCTATCACGATACCCTTACTATCAAGTAGAGCCCAATACCTTAGACTCTAAACACGTAGTAGAATAGGTCACATTGTACCTAGACACAGTCATACTTCACGTATATGTATCGTTAATAATCGAATACATTTTCTAACACATATTGTGTTCTATAATCATTCTTATTAATTTAAATCGTAGTATTCACGATTATATGAATGATCTTCATATTACACTAGTCCCTATTTTCTTTAGGAACTCATTTCAAGACAAGATATCTTCTTTATATTTTATATACTTCATTGAGTATATACACGATTAAAAACCAAATCATTTACACTTTAGTGCTTATTTATAGCACTTCCAATATACACGTATCAAGTAATCACGAAGACACATTCTATCAAGTAAATATATGCAAGATTTGCATATACACATCAAGAATCTTTCAAGTTTATTACCATACACATATATTGGTGTCAAGGCACGTACAAGATTTTATAATCTTATATTCAAGTCTTAATCCAATTATTTGGATGTTCAAGTCATGTACAAGATTTTATTGTCTTATACATCAAGTTACTGTCTCAACTTAAGACATTCAAGACATTCAAGACATTCAGGACATTCAGGACATTCAAGACATTCAATACATATACAAGATTTTATCATCTTATATCCAAGTTCTCAATCCATTTCTTTGGATGGTTAAACATGTACAAGAATTAATTATCTTATACTTCAAGTTCAAGCTAGGAAGATAAACTATACATCTTTCACGTATTATTTTCCAATCCTTTTCTTAGGACATTCAAGCTCAAGACATTAGTTGGTTCCCCTAAGGTACACAAACATTAACTTCAAGACACATAAAAGAGTTACTACTCTTATACTCAAGTTATCATTTAATTATGATTCAAGTCCACATTTCATTTGTTCACAAAGGAACTATTTTTCAATACTAGAGTGTTCCACAACACTCATCTAGGCCATCTAGGGTAGTACCCTAAACTTAGTCCAAGAATACTTCGAGTTCAAATTAAGTAAAGGAGCTATACAACTCATACTTACAAGTTCATAATCCCCTACATAGGATATTCGAGCTCAAGACACTAATTTGGTACTCTCAAGGTGCACAAGCATAGGTTCCAAGACAAGCATAACACATAAGTGCTTGTTCATAGAACTTTCAAGACATAAAGAAGAGTTCTTCCTTTTATACTCAAGTTCTCATTTTAATTTAATGAGTAATCATGTTCAAGACTCACTTCTGATACCCCTAAGGTGTCACAACACTTGCTAGGACATCTTATCTTAAGGCTATATGCCTTAACAAGGGTAAGATTTCAATTTAATTTAGATTTAAAACACTTTGGTTGAAACAGGGGACCGGGCGGGTGCCTATAAGGGACCGGGCGGGCGCCTGTTCTAGCACTTTTGAAACCCAAAACTTCTGTTGAAAAGGGCGGGCGCTCAAGGGACCACCAGGCGGGCGCCTGGTACAATTTTCAGCAAACATCAAATTTACTTCCAGACTTAGAATTCTCCGTCCCAAGCGTAGGAGTATACTTTTACTCACAATTTAACATTACCCAGGACATATAATAAGCTTAAATCACTTATTTCAATTATACTTTCTTATTTCAACAGAGACTTTTATACTTACAAATTCTCCGTCCCAAGTGTAGGAGTATAAACCCACTAACACCTTTTAACATTCAAGAGTGCATTTTAACATGCTCAGAACACTTCTATAGGGACACTTTATTAATTTATCACCGTCCCACAAGTAATAGAATAATTTTCCTTTATTCCATTTAAGTATTTCACCGTCCCAAAAGTATAAGTATAATTTTCTAATATACTAATATAATCATTTGGAGATACTTCCATTCATTTCCCCGTACCACAAATAATGGTACAATTTTTCTAATAATATTTAAATCAAGTTACTATTTTACCGTCTCACGGATAGGAGTATACTTTTTTCTTTTCCTAACAATTAACCAACCCAGGGAAGCTAAAATAACCAAGTTTAGAATTTCAAGTTTCTTCATATTTCATACGCAGTATATTTATACTCCCTTTGTCCCAAAATTACAAGTATCACAAAAATTGCTCAAAACACAATTTTAACAAGAACAAGTATCGGGAATAACATATATGCATGTTATTACAAGTAAGGGGGAGTCAATAGCTTACCTAGTCCGAAATCAAGTTGACCCAAATTAATTTCTGTTCGGCAGGAAACGCTCTATTCAGCGCCACGAATATTTATCCGGGATCAGAATCACGAACAGAGGAATAATTAATCGCGAGGAGTCGAGAATAGGGTAAAACTGAACTCCCTTTATGAAACAGAGAGAAAGTACGAGAAGAAATGAAGAAGAATGCTTTCTCAGTGAAAGCATTCACAAGATATACTTGACATTTTCCAAGAATTGCAACTAGGCCCCTCAAGATCTAACTTTGACAAAAAGGCCCCTAAACTTTCAACTTTGACATTTAACCACCTTAATTTTCTAAAGTAGTTAAATAATTAACTCAAATAAAATAGCATATAAATATGCTAGTCAAGAATTTAACAAGCAAGTCAAGAATTTAACAAGAATTAGGACGGGCGTTACATCCTCCCCTCCTTAAAGAAAATTTGTCCTCGAATTTTACTGATCAAGATTATAACATATATAATCAACAAGTAGAACTCAAGAGCATCAAGACTATACACATATACTCACGAATATTCTATGCAATCAAGATGTATCAATTATAACATCGAAACACATAAAGTCAAGAAGACTCGATTAGTCAATCCACTATATTGGTGAAACTTGACATATCCACTAGAAATCATAGAACTGGTCATATCCTCCAGATCACTGTAATACTGGTCAAATCCACTAGGCAATCTCAAATACTGAGTCGTGGTCATCCATCGTTTCAATATTCAAAACTGACTTCACGTATATCAATCCATCGAGAAAATCCATCGAAAGATGTAGCTCTCAGTGTCAAATAATTAACGATAGAGCTGCCCTCGAAATTCATTAATGAATCTCTAACAAGATCAAGAATATCTCAAGAACACGCATACCTTGGTTGTTTCCACTTATAGGTCAACAAAGATACTTACTTCAACATAGATATATCCTCTATCAAGAAATTTCTCAAGTTGAATCTTCAACTCGTTTAACTCAATCGAGATCAAGAATATTAATCCAGATGTCAGCACTGTATTTGCACTGTAACCACTCAAGATAACCCAAGTTCTCGTCAAGTAACATGTACTCCTCAGTAGGAATTCCACTGTCAATCACATAGGTTAAATACCCAGTATAATCTCAAGACCCCTTTTTGGACTTTCAATGCAGAACATGAATATTATATATAATTATATCATGCTCACAAATATAGTCAAGCATACTAGCATAGAAATAATTACCATCTATTGTGGTAAACAAGAATGGCCTAACACATAGAAAGCCAGGTCATAACACGTATCACATCAATGTCCCATACCGGTGACACTACCAAGTCAACATAGAACGTATAGGGTGTTATCACCCACACTTCTATCAAGCTCTTACTAATAACAATATCAACACGTAGTTTCTTACTAGAGAATATACTTCCACACAATTCACGAGATAAGGACAAGCATGCATATATAGCACGAAACAATGTCCACAAGACAAGATAGATACGC
This sequence comes from Campanula takesimana, assembly GCA_026119855.1. NCBI lineage: Eukaryota > Viridiplantae > Streptophyta > Magnoliopsida > Asterales > Campanulaceae > Campanula > Campanula takesimana. The sequence goes on along the minus strand of JAOWBW010000644.1, from coordinate 321,619 downwards.
CTAAGTCTTTAAAGACTCGCACTCTCGATTCTCGAATCATCTAATCCAATTGGATTAACACTATCAACACCAGTCCTATGCCTGGTATAACAACAAGTAACGAAGCACTCGACGTTGGTAGCATACCCAAGACTAACCCAAGCTAGGTCATAGACCCTATCCAGGCTTAGAGCTAAACCATAGCTCTGATACCAAACTGACACGCCCCAAGTCCCGGGATCCCCTAATAGAACCTCGAACCTGGTGCGCGTAACTAACAAGAAACAAGAAACTAACGGGAAACAGGAACAATACATGTTAGAAACAAACTGACATGATATATATACTCAAGAGTAAGGAGCTAAGATAGCTCACAACGAGTTCTAGACCAAGAAAATTAAAACCAAACATAGTTACATACAGCGGAAGACATGCCTAGCACATAATCTGGCATCAAGAGATGTCTAGAGACAACAAGTACTACACAAGTCTACCCAAAACAAGCCCTGAGTTTAACAACTCATACAACATCGTCCTTACCAAAGTGTAAAAGGACACTAGTCTCAAACAAGAACATCCTGCGGAGTACGTTCCCAGCTATGTCGAGCCTCACTGCGTACTATCCCCTGCTTTCCTGGGGGGGGAAACAAATAAAGGGTGAGATAAATCTCAGTAAGCTATTAACATGCAAATACATGACATGTTATCATGCAATTCAAGTAGATACTCAGGTAATCATATATCAAGTATCATCAAGTAACAAGTATAGGAGAGGCTAAGCCAACTCAACAAGTAATCAAGCTCAAGATATGATCAGGTAACAAGTAGTCAAGTAGTGTGAGAGGCTAGACCAACTCACCAAGAAGCACATAGGCCTATCACGTATCTTTACCTGAATCCTTCCTTATTCCTCCCAAGAATACCATTGTTGTCGATGCTTATCTAGCTGAGGATAACCACAATCAAGAACAAGAAACTGCTATGCAGTATATAAGAAGACCCAGTAACCAGTGTCATCCACAAGAACAAGATTCACGAGGTGTTCACGAGTTTAGCATTCACTTATATCAGGCGTATTGCTCTAATACAGGAAGCTAAGCCCTTACTATGGCCAGTAGTAAGGGGAAAAACAGATCGAATGCATAGATCCACGATTATTACGTAGCCCCAGCCCTCGCACTAAGCGTGAACCTATACACCCCTCTGCACCAAATAAGCCAGCTGGACTTACACGAGAATGCACAAGTAGATATTTACTTGAACTACGAGAACAGAACTAAGTCCCTTAGTAGTGGACCATTCTTTATGCACCATGTAATTATATATCAAGTGCTCACGAGAACATGCACCATGTAATTATATATCATGTGCTCACGAGATTATGCACCATGTAATCATGTATCATGTTCTCACGAGAATACAAGTACACGTACGCAATTATTGCGAATACAAACCAAGATAACAATGGCAGATAAGGTGTCCATGTAACACGATCAATCCAAGTAAGAGTCCATTAATAATAGACTTCAGTCAAGTAGTAGGGTATATCACTTTGTCACATGCCAAGTTTGCACGTACATATTCATATCACGTTTAACACATTAAAGTGTCTATCACGATACCCTTACCATCAAGTAGAGCCCAATACCTTAGACTCTAAACACGTAGTAGAATTTAGACACAGTCATACTTCACGTATATGTATCGTTAATAATCGAATACATTTTCTAACACATATTGTGTTCTATAATCATTCTTATTAATTTAAATCGTAGTATTCACGATTATATGAATGATCTTCATATTACACTAGTCCCTATTTTCTTTAGGAACTCATTTCAAGACAAGATATCTTCTTTATATTTTATATACTTCATTGAGTATATACACGATTAAAAACCAAATCATTTACACTTTAGTGCTTATTTATAGCACTTCCAATATACACGTATCAAGTAATCACGAAGCCACATTCTATCAAGTAAATATATGCAAGATTTGCATATACACATCAAGAATCTTTCAAGTTTATTACCATACACATATATTGGTGTCAAGGCACGTACAAGATTTTATAATCTTATATTCAAGTCTTAATCCAATTATTTGGATGTTCAAGTCATGTACAAGATTTTATTGTCTTATACTTCAAGTTACTGTCTCAACTTAAGACATTCAAGACATTCAGGACATTCAGGACATTCAGGACATTCAAGACATTCAATACATATACAAGATTTTATCATCTTATATCCAAGTTCTCAATCCATTTCTTTGGATGGTTAAACATGTACAAGAATTAATTATCTTATACTTCAAGTTCAAGCTAGGAAGATAAACTATACATCTTTCACGTATTATTTTCTAATCCTTTTCTTAGGACATTCAAGCTCAAGACATTAGTTGGTTCCCCTAAGGTACACAAACATTAACTTCAAGACACATAAAAGAGTTACTACTCTTATACTCAAGTTATCATTTAATTATGATTCAAGTCCACATTTCATTTGTTCACAAAGGAACTATTTTTCAATACTAGAGTGTTCCACAACACTCATCTAGGCCATCTAGGGTAGTACCCTAAACTTAGTCCAAGAATACTTCGAGTTCAAATTAAGTAAATGAGCTATACAACTCATACTTACAAGTTCATAATCCCCTACATAGGATATTCGAGCTCAAGACACTAATTTGGTGCTCTCAAGGTGCACAAGCATAGGTTCCAAGACAAGCATAACACATAAGTGCTTGTTCATAGCACTTTCAAGACATAAAGAAGAGTTCTTCCTTTTATACTCAAGTTCTCATTTTAATTTAATGAGTAATCATGTTCAAGACTCACTTCTGATACCCCTAAGGTGTCACAACACTTGCTAGGACATCTTATCTTAAGGCTATATGCCTTAACAAGGGTAAGATTTCAATTTAATTTAGATTTAAAACACTTTGGTTGAAACAGGGGACCGGGCGGGTGCCTATAAGGGACCGGGCGGGCGCCTGTTCTAGCACTTTTGAAACCCAAAACTTCTGTTGAAAAGGGCGGGCGCTCAAGGGACCACCAGGCGGGCGCCTGGTACAATTTTCAGCAAACATCAAATTTACTTCCAGACTTAGAATTCTCTGTCCCAAGCGTAGGAGTATACTTTTACTCAGAATTTAACATTACCCAGGACATATAATAAGCTTAAATCACTTATTTCAATTATACTTTCTTATTTCAACAGAGACTTTTATACTTACAAATTCTCCGTCCCAAGTGTAGGAGTATAAACCCACTAACACTTTTAACATTCAATAGTGCATTTTAACATGCTCAGAACACTTCTATAGGGACACTTTATTAATTTATCACCGTCCCACAAGTAATAGAATAATTTTCCTTTATTCCATTTAAGTATTTCGCCGTCCCAAAACTATAAGTATAATTTTCTAATATACTAATATAATCTTTTAGGGATACTTCCATTCATTTCCTCGTACCACAAATAATGGTACAATTTTTCTAATAATATTTAAATCAAGTTACTATTTTACCGTCTCACGGATAGGAGTTTACTTTTTTCTTTTCCTAACAATTAACCAACCCAGGGAAGCTAAAATAACCAAGTTTAGAATTTCAAGTTTCTTCATATTTCATACGCAGTATATTTATACTCCCTTTGTCCCAAAATTACAAGTATCACAAAAATTGCTCAAAACACAATTTTAACAAGAACAAGTATCGGGAATAACATATATGCATGTTATTACAAGTAAGGGGGAGTCAATAGCTTACCTAGTCCGAAATCAAGTTGACCCAAATTAATTTCTGTTCGGCAGGAAACGCTCTATTCAGCGCCACGAATATTTATCCGGGATCAGAATCACGAACAGAGGAATAATTAATCGCGAGGAGTCGAGAATAGGGTAAAACTGAACTCCCTTTATGAAACAGAGAGAAAGTACGAGAAGAAATGAAGAAGAATGCTTTCTCAGTGAAAGCATTCACAAGATATACTTGACACTTTCCAAGAATTGCAACTAGGCCCTTCAAGATCTAACTTTGACAAAAAGGCCCCTAAACTTTAACTTTGACATTTAACCACCTTAATTTTCTAGAGTAGTTAAATAATTAACTCAAATAAAATAGCATATAAATATGCTAGTCAAGAATTTAACAAGCAAGTCAAGAATTTAACAAGAATTAGGACGGGCGTTACACGAAAGTCTTTCATTCCCTTTTTACTTATGGTATTTTGGATTGCTGCTAACTCCTCATCCACATTCTGAGCTTCCTTGATTCTCACCAACAATGTTGGTTGAACACTCATCTGAGCCAAATAACCTTTAACTCTAACTTCCAGTTTTACTATTTCACTATCTCCCAATTCACTTACCCCCTTAGAAATCATAGTCACTAATGTTCCATGGTTCTTTCTGCTTAACGCATTTGCCACCTTATTGGCCTTTCCGGGATGATACAGGATTTTGCAATCATAATCCTTAAGTAATTCTAGCCATCTCCTCTGCCTCATATTCAACTCCTTCTGAGTGAAAAGATACTTAAGACTTTTATGGTCGGTGTAAATTTCACATGATACCCCATACAAATAGTGTCTCCAAATCTTCAATACAAACACCACGGCCGCTAACTCTCAATCATGGGTAGATAGTTCTTCTCATGGTTCTTGAGTTGCCTAGACGCATAAGCCACCACTTTGTCATTTTACATCAACACACAACCCAAACCTTTCAATGACGCATCACTATAAATCACAAAGCCATCACTGCTTGTTGGTAACGTAAGAACAAGCGCAGACACCAATCGCCCTTTCAATTCTTGAAAATTCCTCTCACAATCGTCTGACCACACAAATCTTGTCTCTTTTGTGGTTAACTTGGTCAATGGTAGAGATAACTTCGAAAACCCTTTTACGAACCTACGGTAGTATCCTGCTAAACCCAAAAAGCTCCTTATCTCACTAATAGAAGTTGGTCTCTCCCAATTAACTATAGCCTCAACCTTTGCAGGGTCAACTGCTACCCCATTCTTAGACACCACATGTCCCAAGAACGCTACTTCCTCAAGCCAGAACTCACACTTCTTAAACTTGACATACAACTTTTGTTCTCTCAGAATCTGCAATACTAATTTCAAATGTTCTTCATGCTCCTCTTTTGACTTAGAGTACACCAAGATGTTGTCGATGAATACTATTACACACTTGTCTAAGTACTCTTGAAATACTCTATTCATAAGCTCCATAAACACAGCAGATGCATTTGTCAATCCAAACGGCATTACCAGGAACTCATAGTGCCCATACCTCGTCCTAAAAGCCGTCTTTGCCACATCTTCCTTTTTCACTCTCAACTGATGGTAACCAGAACGCAGATCAATCTTAGAGAAATAACATGCACCTTGGAGTTGATCAAACAAATCATCAATTCTAGGCAAAGGATACTTATTCTTAATCGTTGCACGGTTTAACTCCCGGTAATCAATACATAACCTCATTGACCCATCCTTTTTCTTTACAAGTAACACCGGCGTACCCCACGGTGATGCACTCGGCCTAATCAGAGCCTTGTCCAATAACTCTTGTAACTATTCCTTTAATTCTTTAAGTTCCGGTAGAGCCATCCTATATGGTGCTCACAAATCGGTGCAGTCTCTGGTGCTAAATCTATTGAAAACTCTACTTCTCGCTCCGGTGGTGTTCCCGGTAAGTCCTCAGGGAAAACATCTTTAAAATCCCTTACTATGGAAAGAGATTCTATGGTCACTTCTTTCTTGCTTGACTCACAAACATACGCTAGAAATCCCTCACAACCCTTCCTTAACAGTTTACGAGCCTTCATTACAGAAATCAGATCAGTCCGGACTTTCGGTTTCGATCCTTGAAAACAGAATCTTTCTCCAGAGGGTAATTCGAAGTTTACTTCCTTTTTAAAACAGTCTACTTTGGCATGATATGCATCTAACCAATCCATTCTCAATATCACATCAAATTCTTCGATTTCCAAACTAATGAGATCAACCTCAAGCTTTTTTTTTTTTCCGTCCATTCTCAAAGGACACTTCCTATATATAGACGTAATAGGGATCGATTCTCTAGTTTGAATATCTATAACTAAAGAATTCTCTAACGCCTCAGGAATTAAATTCATTTTCTTAGCCAAGCAATCATTTGGCACTTCTCATCAAAACTTTGCCCTTTGGCGTCGTTCTTATTACCATACATTTGGTTTCCATGACCTTTACTCTGGTACTTACTAGCAGCACTGTCTTTTTTTTTTCTCGCTTACTGCGATAACTATCTGCTTCTTCCTCCACTATCCTTACCCTATCCAACACTTTATCATAGGTTGATAAAATTTTGAAACCCAAGGCCATGGATCCGTTCATATGATTAAATCAAATACAACATAAGAATAAAGGGATAAACTAACCCTTGATGGCTATCAAATTCTCTTGGTCTTTGGTGGAGGTTTGAAGACTTGATCACGATCACAAAGCTTGAACACGAACTTTGAAGATGATGATTTTCACCCTCTAGCGGTATCCACACTTCGAACGAATATCAAAGGAGCTTCTTTGATCTTGGTTGCTAGACTAAATTGTGAAACACTTTTTCACAATCAAAAGAACTATATGGAATTTATTTTGTGTATTATTTTGTTCTTCAACCAAGAATGTCTTGGAACAAAATAAACCCTCTCTCAAACTCTTTGAGACTCACAAAATCATTGGCATAGAGTGCTGGCCGAATTTGGTCTTTTATACATAAGTATGACCTATTCCAAATAGGAAACTTGTGTCAAAATCCGTCCAAAATTCGATTCCTAATCAAATTAGGAATCTGCCACCCGACAGTACTGTGCGGCCGCCCAGAATGAACTGTGCGGTCGCACAACTATCTGAAGCAAAACTGGTACAAAAATGGACTAAGTGTGCGGCCGCCCAGTCCATACTGTGCGGTCGCCCACTTCCCCAGAATGTCCAGAATTTCCAAAATTCCAATATAGTCCTTTTAAAGATTCGTTCTATTGTGTGTGACCCTCTAGGATTATACTAAGTTGGCAATGGGTTCAAACATGAAACCATAAGATATGATTAGGTTCTAGCAAACCGTCATACCTACCCAAATAGTATAACTAGATACAAGTTCGCATTTCTTTAGAATATGTCATAATCCTTTTATCCGCGATATCATTGAACACAAGTCATGGTCAAAGAGTCAACTTGTTTTGTTCAATACTTTCTCGATTCCGAATATGTTGATAATCCAAATGACATTGATCCAATCAATTCATTTGAGTCCGGCCGAACATTTCATCAACATCATTCCTACGAGAGGCCCAAGCTTGACATCTCTCCGAGGAGGGACAAATCCATTTAGCTTATTATTCTTCCCTACGTGAATCCGATTATGCCAATCATACCCTTTATAACTACTCGGTTAAAAGTAGCGTTTGAATATGTCAAACATAATGTTCATCAAGTGGAAGACTATAATAACTTCATGTCTAAGGATTCAAATGACATAACTAATATGAGATATATGTATGACATAGACCATGACATAAATCTCATAAAGCGGGTCATGTCCAGTACTTTGTTCCAAACAAGTACCCATAAATCTAACATGATCACATGATCATTTAGCCTTTATACTAGTGCTTAACAAGTACTAGGGACGGAGATTATTATAAGTAAACATGAACAACAATAATAATCAAAACATCTCTTTATTGATATGAAATAAATGATAACAATTACAACGTTTATTAAACGTGCCTAGGGCACCACTACCAACAATCTCCCACTTGCCCTAGGCCCAATCTCCCATGTATCTAATACCCATGGACCTAACATGACCATCATGTTTAGCTTGTGGAAGTCCCTTTGTTAGCGGGTCCGCAACATTGTCATCAGTAGGTACTCTGCATATATTTACGTCTCCCCTATCAACGATCTCTCGAATGATATGAAAACGCCTAAGTATGTGTTTGGATTTTTGATGTGCTCTTGGTTCCTTTGCTTGAGCAATAGCACCATTATTGTCGCAATAAAGGTCTATTGGACTAGCAATACTAGGAACCACTTCAAGTTCAGTTATGAACTTCTTAATCCAAACAGCTTCCTTTGCAGCATCCGATGCAGCAATATACTCAGCTTCTGTTGTAGAATCAGCGGTTGTACTTTGCTTGGAACTCTTCCAGCTTACAGCTCCACCATTTAACATAAACACAAAACCCGATTGCGATCGGCTATCATCTTTGTCAGTTTGGAAGCTTACATCCGTGTAAGCATTTACAACGAGATCATCTTCCATTCCTCCATAGACCAAAAACGAGTCTTTAGTCCTTCTCAAGTACTTAAGAATCGCTTTTACAGCTATCCAGTGATTTTCGCCAGGGTCGGATTGGTATCTACTTGTCATGCTCAAAGCATAAGACACATCCGGCCTAGTACAAATCATGGCATATATGATGGACCCAATTGCCGAAGCATTTGGAACATCATTCATTTTCTCACGCTCATCTTTTATCTTAGGACATTGAGTCTTGCTTAGAGAAACTCCATGTAACACGGGCAAGGTGCCTCTCTTAGAATTTTCCATACGGAATCTTCTAATGACCTTGTCAATGTATGTACTTTGGCTTAAACCAAGTAGCCTCCTTGATCTATCTCTATAGATCTTAATGCCAAGTATATATGCGGCTTCACCCATATCTTTCATTGCGAAGCACTTTCCTAACCAAGTCTTCACAGACTGAAGTGTAGGAATGTCGTTTCCAATGAGCAATATGTCATCCACGTATAAAATAAGGAATAGCACTATGCTCCCACTAATCTTCTTGTATACACAAGGCTCATCTTCGTTCTTGATGAAACCAAACTCTTTGACCGATTCATCAAAACGGAGATTCCAACTCCTTGAAGCTTGCTTCAATCCATAGATGGATCTTTGCAATTTGCATAACTTAGAATCTTGTTCAAAACCTTCTGGTTGTGTCATATACACATCCTCTTGTAGTTTTCCATTCAGGAAAGCGGTTTTGACGTCCATCTGCCATATTTCATAGTCATGATATGCGGCAATGGCAAGCAAAATTCTTATAGACTTGATCATGGCTACGGGTGAAAAGGTCTCATCATAGTCAATGCCATGAACTTGCCTATAACCCTTCGCTACAAGCCTAGCTTTGTAAGTATGCACCTTCCCATCCATGTCAGTCTTTTTCTTGAAGACCCATTTGCATCCTATGGTTTTTACACCTTCGGGTGCATCAATCAAATTCCAAACTTGATTGTCTTGCATGGATTGCAATTCGGATTCCATGGCTCCAAGCCACTTGTCCGAATCAGGAGAAGACATCGCCTCTTGGTAGGTTGACGGTTCATCATTCTCAATGATTTCCACGTCATTATTATCCGTTACGAGAAATCCATATCTCTCGGGCTCGGATCGTAACCTACTAGATCTGCGAGTTGCTTGTGTATTTTGAACAGGTTCCACAACTCCTTGTGGTTCTTGTTCTTGTTCCACTATTGGTTCAATATTATTTTCTGGGTCTCGAATTTCTTCAAGATTTATTTTACTCCCACTGATTTCTTTAGAGAGAAACTCTTTCTCTAGAAAGACACCAGTTCGGGCAACAAACACTTTGTTGTCCTCTCGGTTGTAAAAGTAATATCCTTTAGTTTCCTTAGGATATCCCACGAAAATACATTTATCAGATTTGTGTTCCAGTTTGTCAGAGATAAGTCTCTTGACATAAACTTCGCAACCCCAAATCCTCATGAAAGATAAACTAGGTTTCTTTCCACTCCACATCTCATATGGAGTCTTTGGAACCGATTTAGTTGGAATTTGATTTAGTGTGAAAGCAGCGGTTTCTAGGGCGTAACCCCAAAAGGATATTGGAAGATCAACTTGACTCATCATTGATCGAACCATGTCTAACAAAGTCCGATTTCTCCTCTCAGACACACCATTCCATTGTGGTGTTCCGGGCGGAGTCAATTGTGAAACTATTCCACAATTCTTTAGATGATCATCAAATTCTTGACTTAAGTATTCACCACCTCGATCTGATCGAAGTGCCTTTATACTTTTGCCAAGTTGTTTTTCTACTTCATTTTGAAATATTCTAAATATCTCGAATGCTTCACTTTTATGTTTCATTAGGTAAACATACCCAAATCTACTATAATCATCAGTGAAGGTTATGAAGTATTGAAATCCTCCCCTAGCATTGCTACTTAATGGTCCGCATACATCGGAATGTATCAACCCCAATAAGTCGCTTGCTCTTTCACCCAACTTGGTAAAAGGTGTCTTAGTCATTTTTCCAAGAAGACACGACTCACAAGTATCATATGACTCGAGGTCACATGAACCTAAAAGTCCGTCCCCATGGAGTTTTGAGATACGCTTCTCATTAATATGACCAAGACGGCAATGCCATAAATAAGTATGATTTACATCATTAGGTTTAGATTTCTTATTTACATGATAGACATTATTTTCATTCTTGACATCCAAGATATAAAGGCCATTAAATGAATTAGCAATACCATAAAAAACATCATTTAAATAAATAGAAAATTTCTTATTCTCAATAAGAAACTTAAAACCTTCATTATCCAAACAAGAAATTGAAATAATATTTCTGCTTAAATTCGGAACATAATAACAATTGTTCAAAACAAGAATTAATCCGGAAGGTAAAGTGACTTCATAAGTCCCTACGGCTAATGCAGCAACTCTTGCTCCATTCCCCACGCGTAGATCTACTTCACCTTCTTTAAGCAGTCTCCTATTCTTTAGTCCCTGCACATTTAGACAAATGTGAGAACCACATCCGGTATCCAATACCCAAGAATCAGTGGTAGAAAGGAGAATATCTATCATATAGATACCTGAAGTCGACGCAGCCTTGCTGCTCTTCTTCTTCTTTTGCTCTTCCAAGAAAGCCTTGCAATTACGTTTCCAATGACCAATTTCTTGACAATGGAAACAGATTGCATCCTTTTGTGAATCAGGTTTTGCCTCAGAAGCCTTGGCAACCTTTGCCTTGCTTATCTTGGGTTTGACAACTTTTGCCTTACCCTTTCCTTTGGCATTAGCCTTCTTCCCATCATGAACCAAAAGCACGGGAGAACCTTTCTCCACAATTTTCATCTCTGCAGTTTTAAGCATCCCATGCAACTCAGAGAGATTCTTATCCATTCCATGCATGTTATAATTCATCACAAACTGATTATAACTTTTAGGCAATGAATTAAGAATGAGATCCGTGGCTAACTCCAATGGGATTGGATAGCCAAGTTTCTCAAGGTGCTCTACATAACCTTTCATTTTAAGAAAGTGAGGACTCACTTGTTGCCCTTCATTCATTTTACTAGTAGTGAATGCAACAATGGTCTTGTACCTCTCTTGCCTAGCTTGTTCTTGAAACATGGTTCTCAACTCCACGCCTATCTCATAGGCTTCCAAATGTTCCAAACTTTGTTGGAGTTTTGAACACATAGCAGCAAGCATGAGACAACTTACATCTCTAGAATCATTACGATGTTTCTTGTAATTGTCTCTTTCCACCCTAGGGGCAGTAGGCGGTGGTTCAGCAGGGAGAGGCCCATCGAGAATGTACAACTTATCTTCTTGCCTAAGACGATTCTTATGCTACGGATCCAATCCATAAAGTTAGTACTATTCTCTTCGAGCTTATCCTTCTCAAGGATCGATCGCAACGACATTGATTGAGTGTTATTAGTCATTATCTACAAATATGCAAAATTTTCAAAATTTAATAAGTACCAATTTTTCATTAAAGAAATAAACAATGTATTTTTCCAAAAATACTCCCACTAAATTACATAACCTTCTTATACATCCAATGTATAATATAATTTAAATGGGTTAAGATCCAACTTTAATTTAATTTCAAGTCCGCTAAGGCGGATTACACAAAATCAAACTAATTAGGTAGACAACTCTTGTCAATCATATCTCATATGACTCTTAGTTCCTTTTATGAGATTCTTTAAGAAATTCAATTTCAAAAAGCATGTTAAACTTCATCTTTGCCTAGGCCCAAAACTGTTTTGACGCCCAATTAAGTCTAACCATTTTAAACGCATAGTTAATGTGTCCCGCTAGGGCGTGCCCACATTATCTATCTTGCTCATACATAAATAAATTTAATGCACCTCGCTAGGGCGAATCTACATTAAAATCACTCATGTACTAACAAGTGTTTTAATCATGGCATGGCAATAAAAGACTTAAAACTTCCTTTGAAGGTTCATCACATATAGCATATAACACATTTATGAGCACATAATATAAACATGTTACACATCAAGTTTAGCCACTAAATTAATCTCCATTAATTTAAGCATAATATTTATGTGTCATTAGTTTCTCTATAATTATGAGGATGAGACTATTTGAACTTTGGTCATTATCTCCAAATCAAGACAACAAGAAGTGCGGTCGAACTAAGCCATTAGGCAACCACAATCCCGCACTAATTCAAGAGACCAAGAAAGTAGTCCATGTGGCCGAAACTAAGCAATAGATGGTCTCGATGAACGTAGGCCAATTGCATTCACAATTCCACATGAATCTCCAATCATTGAATCAAGAACTTTGTTTCTCAATTTTAGCAATTATGAACTCTTCATAATTCTAACTTCGTTTTATCTTTGAAACTTTGATTGCGATCAATTTTGGGAAACACAATCTCGATGAACGCAGATTAGCCATCCAAAACTTGAACCAATCTAGGAATCACAAGACTAAAACAAATAGGAAAATCAAACCCCAAAATCCATACACAAACCAACTACCCAAAACCCATTCCAGATCAGCAAGTCTGGACTGGTTCTGTTGAATCTTTCGAAAAATTCCAGATTCTGGTTTTCAACCAAAATCAGACCTTCTGATCACCTTGTGCGGCCGCCCAAAAACCCTTGTGCGGTCGCCCAAAACTGTGCGGCCGCCCAAGGCGTTTTGTGCGGTAGCCCAGTGCCATCAGAATGTGCAGAATTTTCAAGTTCGAAAATTTTGTCTCAAAATTGTTTTTCCCCGATTATTAAAACTTTGATCCAATCAAAAATTAATAATCAACAATTCTGAATCCATCATAATTTATTTATTGCGATTGAATCGTGCGATTAAAGTTGCAAAACAATAAACCACATAAAATCACATGACACATAAACATCACATATTCCAATATTCATATCATGCAAGGCACATAAACAATTTATATACACATAACATGATCCAAGTATTGAATTAATCAACATGAACGGGGCTCTAATACCACTGTTGGGTTTCGATCAAACATGCGCAGCGGAATTTAGCATTTAAAATTTTGAAACCCAAGGCCATGGATCCGTTCATATGATTAAATCAAATACAACATAAGAATAAAGGGATAAACTAACCCTTGATGGCTATCAAATTCTCTTGGTCTTTGGTGGAGGTTTGAAAACTTGATCACGATCACAAAGCTTGAACACGAACTTTGAAGATGATGATTTTCACCCTCTAGCGGTATCCACACTTCGAACGAATATCAAAGGAGCTTCTTTGATCTTGGTTGCTAGACCAAATTGTGAAACATTTTTTCACAATCAAAAGAACTATATGGAATTTATTTTGTGTATTATTTTGTTCTTCAACCAAGAATGTCTTGGAACAAAATAAACCCTCTCTCAAACTCTTTGAGACTCACAAAATCATTGGCATAGAGTGCTGGCCGAATTTGGTCTTTTATACACAAGTATGACCTATTCCAAATAGGAAACTTGTGTCAAAATCCGTTCAAAATTCGTTTCCTAATCAAATTAGGAATCTGCCACCCGACAGTACTGTGCGGCCGCCCAGAATGAACTGTACGGTCGCACAACTATCTGAAGCAAAACTGGTACAAAAATGGACTAAGTGTGCGGCCGCCCAGTCCATACTGTGCGGTCACCCACTTCCCCAGAATGTCCAGAATTTCCAAAATTCCAATATAGTCCTTTTAAAGATTCGTTCTATTGTGTGTGACCCTCTAGGATTATACTAAGTTGGCAATGGGTTCAAACATGAAACCATAAGATATGATTAGGTTCTAGCAAACCGTCATACCTACCCAAATAGTATAACTAGATACAAGTTCGCATTTCTTTAGAATATGTCATAATCCTTTTGTCCACGATATCATTGAACACAAGTCATGGTCAAAGAATCAACTTGTTTTGTTCAATACTTTCTCGATTCCGAATATGTTGATAATCCAAATGACATTGATCCAATCAATTCATTTGAGTCCGGCCGAACATTTCATCAACATCATTCCTACGAGAGGCCCAAGCTTGACATCTCTCCGAGGAGGGACAAATCCATTTAGCTTATTATTCTTCCCTACGTGAATCTGATTATGCCAATCATACCCTTTATAACTACTCGGTTAAAAGTAGCGTTTGAATATGTCAAACATAATGTTCATCAAGTGGAAGACTATAATAACTTCATGTCTAAGGATTCAAATGACATAACTAATATGAGATATATGTATGACATAGACCATGACATAAATCTCATAAAGCGGGTCATGTCCAGTACTTTGTTCCAAACAAGTACCCATAAATCTAACATGATCATCCCATGATCATTTAGCCTTTATACTAGTGCTTAACAAGTACTAGGGACGGAGATTATTATAAGTAAACATGAACAACAATAATAATCAAAACATCTCTTTATTGATATGAAATAAATGATAACAATTACAACGTTTATTAAACGTGCCTAGGGCACCACTACCAACAGTTCTTATTACCATACATTTGGTTTCCATGACCTTTACTCTGGTACTTACTAGCAGCACTGTCTTTTTTTTTTCTCGCTTACTGCGATAACTATCTGCTTCTTCCTCCACTATCCTTACCCTATCCAACACTTTATCATAGGTTGATAGCAATAACGGAGTAATTCTGTATTTGCTTCGGTCGTTCAAACCATATTCAAACTTTCGGGCTTCCTGCTCTTCATCATCGAAGATCATTGGGCATATTCTAACAATTCGGTGAATCTAGCACCAAAGTCGTCCACCTTCGTACTCCCTTGAGTTAGCATCATAAACTCAGACACTCTGGCGTTTCGAACACTTGCCGGATAATATGATACTATCATTAGTATCATGAATACGAAGCGTTTTCACGCACTCTCATACTATATATCGTCTCCACAGACTAACATTCAATTTATAGGTCATTCACTAGACCACAGGTCGCTTGTCGTGCCCCCGAACCCGCGGGTCCGGAATACGCGAGCTGGACGTCGACTTAAAACCAAAACTCTAAAATATAGAAGTTAAAAATTCCATTTTGAACCAAAAGATGATAACACAAGGTTTTACAAATCCAAGTTTAAATCAACAAAGTGCATCTAACATAAGCTCCACAGCTTATACCAAAAAGGATAAAATATACAATTCTTAATGACGTCAATAATGGTAAAACTATCCCCAAAAGGTTATACATTTAAATAATGTAAATCGATCCATAACAACCTGCCCCAAAATCTCAATCCTCTCGACGTCCTCCTCGATCCGCGAATCCTAATCCTTTTCCTCCTGGGGGGGTTAAGGAAAAACAAAGATGGAAATAAACGGGGTGAGATAAAATCTCAGTAAGTTACTAATGCAACTACATGACATGCTATAATGCAATAAGCAATAAGCAATGATAAATATCACATAGCATGAAACAATTAACAGTCAACAGATAGCAGCGGAAAGTAAACACATAACAAAGGATATTAGCCAAGGTTTCCCAACTGATAGAACCAATAAAGGGTCGCTGCGCAGCTTCAACAATCCACCAATCCATATCTTCACAGTAGCATAAAAGCCGAAGAGAGAACCCCGGTCAGAAGTGACCAATCAACCCATCAATCAAACAAACCATCTTCATAGTAGCATAAAAGCTGAAGAGAAACCCGGTACCGGAACCAATAACAATGATAAAGTGCCACAAGGGGCGGGAGCCATGCCACAAAGTCATGCTCCAAAACGATTAGCTAGAATACCCACAACGGAGCTAGCTCATCCCAACCAAGGCCAATCTGGATGAGGACAGAAGGACCAATGGGCGATGCTATACTGGACTTGGCTCGTGCCATTATAGCATTATCCATTGCCTGACTCGATACACAAATAACCAGCTGGACTTTCAGATAAATGCTAAGTAATAAATACTAGCTTAATTAAACAACTTAGGGTTCTGAAGTAGGGAACCATACCAATTAATCACCATAAAGATGCAACGGTTACTCATGAAGAGTTTAACAACAACTATAACAGAGTTTCTCATGAAGAGCACAACAACGATAAACGGAATTTCTCATAAAGAGCACAACAACAATGATTATTAGAATACAGTAATTTCATAAAGAGGAACCATACTAGATACATTCCAAAGATGATACCCACGAGTTAATCATAAAGAACACAACCCAAACGGTCGCTCACAAATAGTACAACGACTATAACCCAAAATTATCCTAAACATTTACTCATAAAGATGTACTAGGACTATGAACTCAACCATCTCATCACACCTGGAATCCCAAAGTAGGAAATCAGAATGAATACACCTTAAGGTTAATCAAACCGTAGGTACCCAATTACCAATTCACGCTTTACCTCCGTTCGTAACGAACCAATTCTAAACATCCCAAACGAATCCAAAAGGTTACCCTTATTAGAACATGATCACGACAGGACTAAACCCTACACCTTGGTGTTCAATAACAACCCCCTAGGTATTATAGGTCATCGCCTAAAACCTAGACCAAGTCTTACGCGAAATTCAATTCGGTTGGAACAAACACGAACACATCATAAGATGCCCAAACAATACTTGATCAAATTACATAACACTATTGTTCACAAAGGAACAAATTTTAATTACTAAAGTGCTCCACGGTGTTATCTTAAGTTAATTAGAAGAAGGTACCCTAAACTAGTTAAGCCATTTAGTTAAAACAAGCAAAAAGGATAAAATCCTGGAACAGTGATCAGGCGGGCGCCTGGCATGGGGCGAGCGGGCGCCTGAATGACCAGAAGGTCTGGCCATCAGGAAAGGGTATGCAGGCGGGCGCTTGGGTCAAGGCGGGCGGGCGCCTGGTCTGCGGGCTGGGAGGAAAAACAGAGCTGGGTTCTTCAAATTTCCTTACCATTTTCATACCATTTTCATAACACCCAAAATCAATACTCCCAACAAGATTCCTAAGGTACCCAAACATAATTTAACCAAAAAGGGGACCTTAACAACACCCTTTATCAACCAAAATCAAGAATCAAATCCAACATTCATAAAACCACCATTTTTAACCAAAAACTCAAATAAATTCCAAACAAATTCAAAACTCAACCAAACTTCAAATATAACACATCAAACATTATCTAAACATGATATGAACAATTTTAGCATCAAAATGGGGGAAAAGTAACTTACTTGATAAATCTCAAAGTTGCCGGAATTCAATTCTTTTTTGTTCTACGCGATCCTATCGACGATCTAAACAAGGTTCACGTTTTAAGAAATGAGAGATTATGAGAGGAAGATGAAGAAAATGAAGAGAGAAGGAAGAAGATGAAACTTACCCACAATGGAGGAGAGAGAGAGAGAGTGTGCTGGGAGGAAGAAGATGAGTGAGGGAGAAGAGTAGGGAGGTGAGGGAGAAGAGAGGGAGTAGGGGAATTATTTTTAAAAGTTACATCTAGGCCCTTCCCCTCCTACTAACACAATACTACACTCCCAACTAACAATTAAGACTCAACAATACCACACTAGCACAAATGACCCAAATAAAATGCTAGGCATGAATTATTATAACACATAAGATGCACATTTAAATTATTAATTAAATAATAATTTAAATAAAGAAACAAGCAAATAATTAAATAATAATTATTTATTACTAATAAAATAGAGCCTAGATTTCGGGTCGTGACATTCACTCTCCCTTAAAGAAAATTCGACCCGAATTTTAACGAGACTTACCCGAAAGACCAAATAGCTACGGATACGATAGCTCCGCCATTTCTCAAATTCCTCAATTGTCCAATCTAACCCACTTAAAGGTAACCTTAAATAATGCTTACGATAACACCACCTCTCGAACCGAATCATTCCATCATTATCTTCATTACTAATTAGAATCCATAATCAAAATTGGAGAATCCCAATTGCTCCCAAACATAACTCTCGAGATATCCTAAACTTATCTTATTCATAACCTTAATTACACTGCAAAGGTGTTTCCTTTTGTAAATCACATACTTAGTAGTATTCCCCAGAAATTCAAAACATCATCATCCCGAGCCTAATTAGCTTTTAAAATATAAAAAGGCTAAATGAATTTCTATTTCCACAATATTCATCGAAATGGCTACATCTCTATGGATTACCATTATAGTGCTTTCACTTTGAGTTAACACCTTAAATTAATAGTACCATACAACCCCAAAATTTCTCGTACAAAGTGTCCACTTAATCTATGTTATACTCTCATCCCTTCATTAATCCGGTCTTGAAGCCTAAACAATTCAATATACTCAATAGTCCGCAAAACGATCCAAATTTCATCTTCAAAAGATTTTCTCTAACTCTCATTTAAATTATAATCCGTGCTCATAAACCCAAGTAAATTAACAATTCTCAAATCCTCAATAGCTAACCCAAGTTAGTCTCTCACGCATACATTTATTATCCTAATGATACTTAGGCTCAATGGTACTACCAAAATCATAAACTAATTAGCTAGCCTCATTCCAATAGCTCCATTACCAAATCACAATATTCTTTAATTATGCCCAAATATTGATACTCGACTTTCTTCACATACCCTTGGTCCAAATCGCGAAACGCCACCAAGGAGAGATTTAGGACCATAGAACCACTATCTAACCAAAATTCAAAATGCCTTTAACATAGATCGAGAAATTGTTACTCTCCCAAAATGTACTTCGTCCTTTCTAACTTAACACGCTTACCACCATTAATGATCATAACTCCTACAACAAACTCATCATCCATAACAAATCGTACACCTCTCCATACTAATCCATTCCGATGCATTCACGGAGATGTACTAAAAGTGACCAAAATTTTCCTTAAGAGATCCTCATTGAATCCTCAACTCCTATAACCCAACCGATACAATATGGATAGTGATCTAAATATTAGCATTACAGCCTTGTACCACAACAACCCAATTTAACCCAAGCTCCTCCCCAAACACTAGGTACTATTCGGAAGAAAATGAAAATCTTACGAATGATAAATACACCCAACAAATTGACCGAAACTAAATACTCGGATTTCAATTAAGAAAAGATAGGTATAACTCCTCCCAAAGGAACGGTCTCAAACAGTTTTAAGAAATTAGGAATGGAGAACATAACAATCCCCCTACAACAATAGACTAAAGCAATAGTAACATCAAAATCTTGCAATAGCAATATGGCTAATTTAGCAGGTGAGACATAACCGTACTTAAGCACATCATAAGCACATAAGACTTCATCAGATACCCTAAACTCCTCCATAGGAGTAGACACCTACAACACATAAGTCAAAGACTCAGAAGAAATAAATGCAACTAAATGCACAGAAACACATAAATGCGATGATCCTAAAATGCACGCGCTCGCTCTCACGACGCAAAATAATACCTCCTGAAATTTATCCGTTACCTGGTGAGTGCTGATTGATCGCAATTGCTCTGCCCTATACCTTAAGGTTCCCCGAAGCATCTCTCTTCTGACCCGGTGAAGTACTGGTTCCTGTTCCTGATGATTGAACCTTAAACCTCGGACAATCTTTTATGAAGTGACCCAGTTGACCACAATTGATACATTTTCCCTGCTTCTTCCAACACTTATCCTCCAAATGGCCTTCCCTCTGACAGTAAGTGCAAAGCCACCTACCTTGTTTCCCCGGAGTAGTACTCGGATTCCTTAGCGCGGTTTGTTCCTTAAACTGAGGTGGTGCTCCCAAATTACCTCGGTTATCTGAACGGTGTTGAGGTTGAGATTTAGCATGGCTTACTTGTTTACCCGAATTTGCAACCTCGGTCTTCCTCTTATGCTCCCCAATATCTTGCTCGATCAAGTATGCCCGGTCTACCGCATCCTGAAATGTCACAATCCTCTGGGCTATAAGCTGAGTCCGAATAGAAGTCTTCAAACCCCGGATGAATCTCATAGCTTTCTGCTCCTCGGTCCGCACAAGATAGTCACAATACCGGGCTAATTCTGTGAACTTAGCCGAGTACTGAGCTATAGACAACAAACCTTGCTCCAGGTTGAGCAACTCGATCTCCTTTCGGTTTTGATCCACTACCGGAATGAAATGCTCCTTGAACTTTCGCACAAACAATTCCCATGCATACACTGTGTGAGTATCATCCCAACTCGCTTTAATACCCTTCCACCAATGCTCGGCGGCACCTACAAGTTTATAAGCCGCAAACCGGACCTTGTCTTCATCGGTGCAACTAAAGACATCATAAATTTTCTCCATCGACTCAATCCATAGCTCGGCCTTCCTTACATCGGGTTCCCCACTGAACTCAACCGGTTTCAATTTCAGAAATTGTTCCAATCCGTAGCGGGGTGGTGCTGCTTGTTCTACCCTCGGACCTTGATAATGTATGGCCTTCATGGCCGCCTCAAACATGCCCTGAAACATTGCACGTGCTTCTTCCCTTGTATCATTCTGATTCTGTGCCCCACTAATACCTCCTCTGTTTCTTCTTCCAGACATTGTGAGTAATTACCTGCATAAGACATCAACCGTTAATCACTCCGCACACTACTACCCACCTAGGTCATACTAATCCACCTAGACTTATACTTCGAGCTAATGCCATAGCTCTGATACCAACTGTCGCGCCCCCGAACCCGCGGGTCCGGAATACGCGAGCTGGACGTCGACTTAAAACCAAAACTCTAAAATATAGAAGTTAAAAATTCCATTTTGAACCAAAAGATGATAACACAAGGTTTTACAAATCCAAGTTTAAATCAACAAAGTGCATCTAACATAAGCTCCACAGCTTATACCAAAAAGGATAAAATATACAATTCTTAATGACGTCAATAATGGTAAAACTATCCCCAAAAGGTTATACATTTAAATAATGTAAACCGATCCATAACAACCTGCCCCAAAATCTCAATCCTCTCGACGTCCTCCTCGATCCGCGAATCCTAATCCTTTTCCTCCTGGGGGGGGGTTAAGGAAAAACAAAGATGGAAATAAACGGGGTGAGATAAAATCTCAGTAAGTTACTAATGCAACTACATGACATGCTATAATGCAATAAGCAATAAGCAATGATAAATATCACATAGCATGAAACAATTAACAGTCAACAGATAGCAGCGGAAAGTAAACACATAACAAAGGATATTAGCCAAGGTTTCCCAACTGATAGAACCAATAAAGGGTCGCTGCGCAGCTTCAACAATCCACCAATCCATATCTTCACAGTAGCATAAAAGCCGAAGAGAGAACCCCGGTCAGAAGCGACCAATCAAACCATCAATCAAACAAACCATCTTCATAGTAGCATAAAAGCTGAAGAGAAACCCGGTACCGGAACCAATAACAATGATAAAGTGCCACAAGGGGCGGGAGCCATGCCACAAAGTCATGCTCCAAAACGATTAGCTAGAATACCCACAACGGAGCTAGCTCATCCCAACCAAGGTCAATCTGGATGAGGACAGAAGGACCAATGGGCGATGCTATACTGGACTTGGCTCGTGCCATTATAGCATTATCCATTGCCTGACTCGATACACAAATAACCAGCTGGACTTTCAGATAAATGCTAAGTAATAAATACTAGCTTAATTAAACAACTTAGGGTTCCGAAGTAGGTAACCATACCAATTAATCACCATAAATATGCAACGGTTACTCATGAAGAGTTTAACAACAACTATAACAGAGTTTCTCATGAAGAGCACAACAACGATAAACGGAATTTCTCATAAAGAGCACAACAACAATGATTATTAGAATACAGTAATTTCATAAAGAGGAACCATACTAGATACATTCCAAAGATGATACCCACGAGTTAATCATAAAGAACACAACCCAAACGGTCGCTCACAAATAGTACAACGACTATAACCCAAAATTATCCTAAACGTTTACTCATAAAGATGTACTAGGACTATGAACTCAACCATCTCATCACACCTGGAATCCCAAAGTAGGAAATCAGAATGAATACACCTTAAGGTTAATCAAACCGTAGGTACCCAATTACCAATTCACGCTTTACCTCCGTTCGTAACGAACCAATTCTAAACATCCCAAACGAATCCAAAAGGTTACCCTTATTAGAACATGATCACGACAGGACTAAACCCTACACCTTGGTGTTCAATAACAACCCCCTAGGTATTATAGGTCATCGCCTAAAACCTAGACCAAGTCTTACGCGAAATTCAATTCGGTTGGAACAAACACGAACCACATCATAAGATGCCCAAACAATACTTGATCAAATTACATAACACTATTGTTCACAAAGGAACAAATTTTAATTACTAAAGTGCTCCACGGTGTTATCTTAAGTTAATTAGAAGAAGGTACCCTAAACTAGTTAAGCCATTTAGTTAAAACAAGCAAAAAGGATAAAATCCTGGAACAGTGATCAGGCGGGCGCCTGGCATGGGGCGAGCGGGCGCCTGAATGACCAGAAGGTCTGGCCATCAGGAAAGGGTATGCAGGCGGGCGCTTGGGTCAAGGCGGGCGGGCGCCTGGTCTGCGGGCTGGGAGGAAAAACAGAGCTGGGTTCTTCAAATTTCCTTACCATTTTCATAACACCCAAAATCAACACTCCCAACAAGATTCCTAAGGTACCCAAACATCATTTAACCAAAAAGGGGACCTTAACAACACCCTTTATCAACCAAAATCAAGAATCAAATCCAACATTCATAAAACCACCATTTTTAACCAAAAACTCAAATAAATTCCAAACAAATTCAAAACTCAACCAAACTTCAAATATAACACATCAAACATTATCTAAACATGATATGAACAATTTTAGCATCAAAATGGGGGAAAAGTAACTTACTTGATAAATCTCAAAGTTGCCGGAATTCAATTCTTTTTTGTTCTACGCGATTCTATCGACGATCTAAACAAGGTTCACGTTTTAAGAAATGAGAGATTATGAGAGGAAGATGAAGAAAATGAAGAGAGAAGGAAGAAGATGAAACTTACCCACAATGGAGGAGAGAGAGAGAGAGTGTGCTGGGAGGAAGAAGATGAGTGAGGGAGAAGAGTAGGGAGGTGAGGGAGAAGAGAGGGAGTAGGGGAATTATTTTTAAAAGCTACATCTAGGCCCTTCCCCTCCTACTAACACAATACTACACTCCCAACTAACAATTAAGACTCAACAATACCACACTAGCACAAATGACCCAAATAAAATGCTAGGCATGAATTATTATAACACATAAGATGCACATTTAAATTATTAATTAAATAATAATTTAAATAAAGAAACAAGCAAATAATTAAATAATAATTATTTATTACTAATAAAATAGAGCCTAGATTTCGGGTCGTGACATTCACTCTCCCTTAAAGAAAATTCGACCCGAATTTTAACGAGACTTACCCGAAAGACCAAATAGCTACGGATACGATAGCTCCGCCATTTCTCAAATTCCTCAATTGTCCAATCTAACCCACTTAAAGGTAACCTTAAATAATGCTTACGATAACACCACCTCTCGAACCGAATCATTCCATCATTATCTTCATTACTAATTAGAATCCATAATCAAAATTGGAGAATCCCAATTGCTCCCAAACATAACTCTCGAGATATCCTAAACTTATCTTATTCATAACCTTAATTACACTGCAAAGGTGTTTCCTTTTGTAAATCACATACTTAGTAGTATTCCCCAGAAATTCAAAACATCATCATCCCGAGCCTAATTAGCTTTTAAAATATAAAAAGGCTAAATGAATTTCTATTTCCACAATATTCATCGAAATGGCTACATCTCTATGGATTACCATTATAGTGCTTTCACTTTGAGTTAACACCTTAAATTAATAGTACCATACAACCCCAAAATTTCTCGTACAAAGTGTCCACTTAATCTATGTTATACTCTCATCCCTTCATTAATCCGGTCTTGAAGCCTAAACAATTCAATATACTCAATAGTCCGCAAAACGATCCAAATTTCATCTTCAAAAGATTTTCTCTAACTCTCATTTAAATTATAATCCGTGCTCATAAACCCAAGGAAATTAACAATTCTCAAATCCTCAATAGCTAACCCAAGTTAGTCTCTCACGCATACATTTATTATCCTAATGATACTTAGGCTCAATGGTACTACCAAAATCATAAACTAATTAGCTAGCCTCATTCCAATAGCTCCATTACCAAATCACAATATTCTTTAATTATGCCCAAATATTGATACTCGACTTTCTTCACATACCCTTGGTCCAAATCGCGAAACGCCACCAAGGAGAGATTTAGGACCATAGAACCACTATCTAACCAAAATTCAAAATGCCTTTAACATAGATCGAGAAATTGTTACTCTCCCAAAATGTACTTCGTCCTTTCTAACTTAACACGCTTACCACCATTAATGATCATAACTCCTACAACAAACTCATCATCCATAACAAATCGTACACCTCTCCATACTAATCCATTCCGATGCATTCACGGAGATGTACTAAAAGTGACCAAAATTTTCCTTAAGAGATCCTCATTGAATCCTCAACTCCTATAACCCAACCGATACAATATGGATATTGATCTAAATATTAGCATTACAGCCTTGTACCACAACAACCCAATTTAACCCAAGCTCCTCCCCAAACACTAGGTACTATTCGGAAGAAAATGAAAATCTTACGAATGATAAATACACCCAACAAATTGACCGAAACTAAATACTCGGATTTCAATTAAGAAAAGATAGGTATAACTCTACCCAAAGGAATGGTCTCAAACAGTTTTAAGAAATTAGGAATGGAGAACATAACAATCCCCCTACAACAATAGACTAAAGCAATAGTAACATCAAAATCTTGCAATAGCAATATGGCTAATTTAGCAGGTGAGACATAACCGTACTTAAGCACATCATAAGCACATAAGACTTCATCAGATACCCTATACTCCTCCATAGGAGTAGACACCTACAACACATAAGTCAAAGACTCAGAAGAAATAAATGCAACTAAATGCAATAGAAACACATAAATGCGATGATCCTAAAATGCACGCGCTCGCTCTCACGACGCAAAATAATACCTCCTGAAATTTATCTGTTACCTGGTGAGTGCTGATTGATCGCAATTGCTCTGCCCTATACCTTAAGGTTCCCCGAAGCATCTCTCTTCTGACCCGGTGAAGTACTGGTTCCTGTTCCTGATGATTGAACCTTAAACCTCGGACAATCTTTTATGAAGTGACCCAGTTGACCACAATTGATACATTTTCCCTGCTTCTTCCAACACTTATCCTCCAAATGGCCTTCCCTCTGACAGTAAGTGCAAAGCCACCTACCTTGTTTCCCCGGAGTAGTACTCGGATTCCTTAGCGCGGTTTGTTCCTTAAACTGAGGTGGTGCTCCCAAATTACCTCGGTTATCTGAACGGTGTTGAGGTTGAGATTTAGCATGGCTTACTTGTTTACCCGAATTTGCAACCTCGGTCTTCCTCTTATGCTCCCCAATATCTTGCTCGATCAAGTATGCCCGGTCTACCGCATCCTGAAATGTCACAATCCTCTGGGCTATAAGCTGAGTCCGAATAGAAGTCTTCAAACCCCGGATGAATCTCATAACTTTCTGCTCCTCGGTCCGCACAAGATAGTCACAATACCGAGCTAATTCTGTGAACTTAGCCGAGTACTGAGCTATAGACAACAAACCTTGCTCCAGGTTGAGCAACTCGATCTCCTTTCGGTTTTGATCCACTACCGGAATGAAATGCTCCTTGAACTTTCGCACAAACAATTCCCATGCATACACTGTGTGAGTATCATCCCAACTCGCTTTAATACCCTTCCACCAATGCTCGGCGGCACCTACAAGTTTATAAGCCGCAAACCGGACCTTGTCTTCATCGGTGCAACTAAAGACATCATAAATTTTCTCCATCGACTCAATCCATAGCTCGGCCTTCCTTACATCGGGTTCCCCACTGAACTCAACCGGTTTCAATTTCAGAAATTGTTCCAATCCGTAGCGGGGTGGTGCTGCTTGTTCTACCCTCGGACCTTGATAATGTATGGCCTTCATGGCCGCCTCAAACATGCCCTGAAACATTGCACGTGCTTCTTCCCTTGTATCATTCTGATTCTGTGCCCCACTAATACCTCCTCTGTTTCTTCTTCCAGACATTGTGAGTAATTACCTGCATAAGACATCAACCGTTAATCACTCCGCACACTACTACCCACCTAGGTCATACTAATCCACCTAGACTTATACTTCGAGCTAATGCCATAGCTCTGATACCAACTGTCGCGCCCCCGAACCCGCAGGTCCGGAATACGCGAGCTGGACGTCGACTTAAAACCAAAACTCTAAAATATAGAAGTTAAAAATTCCATTTTGAACCAAAAGATGATAACACAAGGTTTTACAAATCCAAGTTTAAATCAACAAAGTGCATCTAACATAAGCTCCACAGCTTATACCAAAAAGGATAAAATATACAATTCTTAATGACGTCAATAATGGTAAAACTATCCCCAAAAGGTTATACATTTAAATAATGTAAACCGATCCATAACAACCTGCCCCAAAATCTCAATCCTCTCGACGTCCTCCTCGATCCGCGAATCCTAATCCTTTTCCTCCTGGGGGGGGTTAAGGAAAAACAAAGATGGAAATAAACGGGGTGAGATAAAATCTCAGTAAGTTACTAATGCAACTACATGACATGCTATAATGCAATAAGCAATAAGCAATGATAAATATCACATAGCATGAAACAATTAACAGTCAACAGATAGCAGCGGAAACTAAACACATAACAAAGGATATTAGCCAAGGTTTCCCAACTGATAGAACCAATAAAGGGTCGCTGCGCAGCTTCAACAATCCACCAATCCATATCTTCACAGTAGCATAAAAGCCGAAGAGAGAACCCCGGTCAGAAGCGACCAATCAACCCATCAATCAAACAAACCATCTTCATAGTAGCATAAAAGCTGAAGAGAAACCCGGTACCGGAACCAATAACAATGATAAAGTGCCACAAGGGGCGGGAGCCATGCCACAAAGTCATGCTCCAAAACGATTAGCTAGAATACCCACAACGGAGCTAGCTCATCCCAACCAAGGCCAATCTGGATGAGGACAGAAGGACCAATGGGCGATGCTATACTGGACTTGGCTCGTGCCATTATAGCATTATCCATTGCCTGACTCGATACACGAATAACCAGCTGGACTTTCAGATAAATGCTAAGTAATAAATACTAGCTTAATTAAACAACTTAGGGTTCCGAAGTAGGGAACCATACCAATTAATCACCATAAAGATGCAACGGTTACTCATAAAGAGTTTAACAACAACTATAACAGAGTTTCTCATGAAGAGCACAACAACGATAAACGGAATTTCTCATAAAGAGCACAACAACAATGATTATTAGAATACAGTAATTTCATAAAGAGGAACCATACTAGATACATTCCAAAGATGATACCCACGAGTTAATCATAAAGAACACAACCCAAACGGTCGCTCACAAATAGTACAACGACTATAACCCAAAATTATCCTAAACGTTTACTCATAAAGATGTACTAGGACTATGAACTCAACCATCTCATCACACCTGGAATCCCAAAGTAGGAAATCAGAATGAATACACCTTAAGGTTAATCAAACCGTAGGTACCCAATTACCAATTCACGATTTACCTCCGTTCGTAACGAACCAATTCTAAACATCCCAAACGAATCCAAAAGGTTACCTTTATTAGAACATGATCACGACAGGACTAAACCCTACACCTTGGTGTTCAATAACACCCCCCTAGGTATTATAGGTCATCGCCTAAAACCTAGACCAAGTCTTACGCGAAATTCAATTCGGTTGGAACAAACACGAACACATCATAAGATGCCCAAACAATACTTGATCAAATTACATAACACTATTGTTCACAAAGGAACAAATTTTAATTACTAAAGTGCTCCACGGTGTTATCTTAAGTTAATTAGAAGAAGGTACCCTAAACTAGTTAAGCCATTTAGTTAAAACAAGCAAAAAGGACAAAATCCTGGAACAGTGATCAGGCGGGCGCCTGGCATGGGGCGAGCGGGCGCCTGAATGACCAGAAGGTCTGGCCATCAGGAAAGGGTATGCAGGCGGGCGCTTGGGTCAAGGCGAGCGGGCGCCTGGTCTGCGGGCTGGGAGGAAAAACAGAGCTGGGTTCTTCAAATTTCCTTACCATTTTCATACCATTTTCATAACACCCAAAATCAACACTCCCAACAAGATTCCTAAGGTACCCAAACATCATTTAACCAAAAAGGGGACCTTAACAACACCCTTTATCAACCAAAATCAAGAATCAAATCCAACATTCATAAAACCACCATTTTAACCAAAAACTCAAATAAATTCCAAACAAATTCAAAACTCAACCAAACTTCAAATATAACACATCAAACATTATCTAAACGTGATATGAACAATTTTAGCATCAAAATGGGGGAAAAGTAACTTACTTGATAAATCTCAAAGTTGCCGGAATTCAATTCTTTTTGGTTCTACGCGATCCTATCGACGATCTAAACAAGGTTCACGTTTTAAGAAATGAGAGATTATGAGAGGAAGATGAAGAAAATGAAGAGAGAAGGAAGAAAATGAAACTTACCCACAATGGAGGAGAGAGAGAGAGTGTGTGCTGGGAGGAAGAAGATGAGTGAGGGAGAAGAGTAGGGAGGTGAGGGAGAAGAGAGGGAGTAGGGGAATTATTTTTAAAAGTTACATCTAGGCCCCTCCCCTCCTACTAACACAATACTACACTCCCAACTAACAATTAAGACTCAACAATACCACACTAGCACAAATGACCCAAATAAAATGCTAGGCATGAATTATTATAACACATAAGATGCACATTTAAATTATTAATTAAATAATAATTTAAATAAAGAAACAAGCAAATAATTAAATAATAATTATTTATTACTAATAAAATAGAGCCTAGATTTCGGGTCGTGACATCGCTTCAATCAACAGTCACTATCTTCATTAGTCAACTTTACTAGACTTATTGGTCATTTCATTAGATCGTTACCATCTTCATCGGTCATTTCAATAGACCAATCTTACCTATTCCAGGTGAACTCTCACATTTAACACTATTGCTCATGCCAACACAAGCATTGCCACTATGCTTAATATTTTCACATAAATAGGCCGTCCCCAAAGGACGTAACTTTTACAAACGATCGGTTTACTAAATCTCTGGTCGTTTCAATAGACCAATTCTACTTAGCGAAGACATTTCACTAGACTTTACTTACTATCAGGCCGGTTCACTAGACCTACTTTCATTCACACTTGGCCGTTTCAATAAGCCATTTACTTTTGCACTTGACCGTTTCAATAGGTCACTTTATTCTTGTTTCAATCATTTCACTAGACCAAAACTGATTTCACTTTGGCCGTTTCAATAAGCCAATTAATACTCATGGTGTTTTCACTTGACTAGTACTTCTTTGTTCTAAATAGATCACCTGCCATAAAACTTAAGAACGAGACAATTAACAAAGCTATTTGCTTAAATGAATCATAAACTTTTATTAAGAGGATTTTCTGGGAATAAAAGTAGACAAAACAAAATTCTAGTGTTTTTCTCTAAACTAGAATTAACTTCCAATACTATAATTAAATAACTCTATTTTCCACTTTTCACTCATGGGACAACACTTTTCCTAGGCCTTCCCTAGGTTTTCTACTTGGCACCTTTGGAGCCTTCTTAAAGCCTGTTGGTCTTCCTCTTGGACCTACGAACTGGTACCATTGGTGGTTTATCATCATCAATTTCAATTGGATTGGCTTCGTTGCCTTTAAGGTTGATATCTACTTCCTTGATTTCATCATCAGCTACCAATTATTCCTCATTTGGTATTTCATTACCTATGAGTGTGGTCCGGTTAAGCTCTCTAGTTTTTTCTTCCTTGAGCTCTTTCAGTTCATAATACTACTGATAAGCCTCTTCTCTGACCTCCGGGTAGTACCTCTCATTCTGACTCGTAGTCTCTTTTACTTCTTCTAACTCTTTGCTAACATCTAACCAAGCCTTCCTATCTCGCATCCATTTTCCCCATGCAAAACTCACCTTGGCCTTTTCAGCTTTTAATTATCCTTTCAGCTTCAGGATTTTGAGTGCATATATCTGGATCACTCTTTGCTTATTCGTTCTATACTTCAAGTTCATTTTCGAGTTTCTTCTAAGTCCGTCCATAACTTACAATTTGGACATATCTATTATCAGTACCATATAACCCAAAGGTATATGACCATAACCATTATTTGCATAAGCAACTTAAAGTAATAACATTCTAGTGTAATCCTTCACGTTTCCTTCCCAAAGTGTCGCGACCCCGACCCCGCGGGCCCAGAGTACGCGAGCTGGACGTCAACTTAAACAATGAACTCTAAAATAATGAAGATAAAAAATTTCCTTTTATACCAAAAGATGATAACAAAAGGTTTTGAAATCCAACTTGAACAACAAAATATAAACTGGTGTAAGCTCCATAAGCTTACACCCAAAATAATAAAATATACAAATTCTAATGACGTCAAGTTTGGTACAGCTATTCCCAAAAGGTTACACATTTATATAATGTAAACCCACTGATAACAACTTGCCCCAAAAGCTCAACCCTCGCGACGTCCTGTCTCGTGATCAGCGAGTCTAATCCTTTCCACCTGGGGGGGGGTTAAGGAAAAACAAAGACAAAAGAAAAGGGGGTGAGATAAATCTCAATAAGTTACTAATGCAACTACATGACATGCTATAATGCAATAAGCAATAAACAATAATAAATATCACTGAGCACATAGAATTTATCAATTAACAGATAGCAGCGGAAATAAACAATTAACAAAGGATATTAGCCAAGGTTTCCCAACTGATATAACCAAATAAAGGTCGCTGCGCAGCTTCAATAATCAACAATCAACATCTTCATAGTAGCATGAAAGCTTGAAGAGAAAACCCCCGGTACCGGAACCAATAACAATGAGGGGACAGTGACACACAGTCAAAGCCCAAAAACCAATAGCTAAAGTGCTCACAAAGGGGCTATCTCATCTCACATCCAAGGTCAATCTGGAGGAGGGAAATAATGGGGCAAAACAATGGTCAACATCATAATGGACTTGGCTTGTGCCATCATAATGTCTCGCATCGCCCGAAACACACACAAATACCAGCTGGACTTCAAGTAAAGGCTAAGTAATAAAATACTAGCACGGTAAACAACTAATGATTCCAAAGTAGGGAACCGTTCCAAACAAATCACCAAAACGGTGCATCAATCCAACAATACATTAAAAAGATGTTCCATCAAACCCAAACCATTTGTTATCGAATTCCAATACACAATCGCTCACAAAAGGGATCATCCTCGAACACTAAAGTGTTCCTCAACATTAATCTAAGTCAACTAGGGTGATACTTCGAGCCTAGATCGGGCTTGGACCTTAAAACAATTCAAAAACAAAGATACTCAGAACAGCTAGTATGGGCGGTCGCCCATAGCCAGTCTGGGCGGTCGCCCAAAACCCAAACCCAAAGCCCAAACCAACTGAATTTATGGGCGGTCGCCCAACCCAAAAGTGGGTGGTCGCCCACTCACTTTTACTCAAATTCTCCGGATCAACTGATCTCATGGGCGGTCGCCCGAACCACCCATGGGCGGTCGCCCACGCACCCAGGTTGCCGGAAAACAGCAAGAAACAACTGGGTTCTTCCATTTTTTTCTTACCCAAACAACATAACTCAAACCCAAGGCTTCCAATAGGTATACTAAGGTACCCAAACACCCTATATACCTAAAACAACTCATAAAACATCATTTAGACCACTCAATTCAATGGATGATTCAAACATCAAAACTTCACAAAATGGAGTAAAATACAAATCATCTCAAAATCAACCAAAGAAGCAATAAATGGAAATCATAGTATCATCTAAGCATAGGATGAACATTTCTAGCATAAATGGGGGAAAAGTAACTTACTTGAACTTTCTCAAAGATGACGGAATTCAAATATTTTTAGCTTCCTACGATCCTATCAATGATCTAAACACATTTCATAAAATGAGAAATAAGAAAAGATGAGAGGAAGAGGAAGAAAATGAAGAGAGAAGGGAGAGAGTTCTTACCTTCACAAATGGTGGAGATAGAGAGAAAAGGGTGTGCTGAGAGAGAGGGAGAAGGTGAGGGAGAAGAGGGGAGTAGGGAGGGAGTAGGAGAAATGATTTTGAAAACTTACACTTAGGCCCCCTCCTCACTACCTAGTACAAATAAACTTATATCACCCTTCTACCCAATTAACCCAATATCAACCAAATAATGCTAGGCACAATTTAATATTATGAGATATAAAATGCGCACATAAATATTTAAATCAAATAAATAAATAAGTAATTAATTATTTATCGATAAAATAGAGACGGGTTTTCGGGTCGTGACATTCACTCCCCCTTAAAGAAAATTCGACCCGAATTTTAACGAGACTTACCCGAATTAAAAAAGCCACGGATATCTACGCTCCATCTCCTCTCGAAGCTCCCAAGTCGATTCCTCAATATTATGATTCTTCCAAAGGACTCTAACCAACAGAATGCTTTTGTTCCTCAACTCTTGGACTTTGGCATCAAGAATCCGAACCGGTCGTTCCTCGTAGGTCATATCAGGCTCTATATCCTCCGATACCCTCGGTAACACGTGAGATGGATCATGAACATACTTCCGAAGCATAGAAACGTGGAAAACATTATGTAACCGGTCTAAAGAAGATGGTAACGCCAGACGGTAAGCTAGAAGTCCCACTTTCCCCAAAATCTCAAACGGGCCTATAAACCTTGGAACCAATTTGCCTTTCTTCCTGAACCTTCGAATACCCACCTTCGGAGATACTTTCAAGAACACAAAATCACCGGTCTGAAAACTAAGATCTCGCCTTCGGTTATCTGCATAGCTCTTATGTCGACTCTGGGCTGTTTTCAATCGATCCCGGATAAACCTAACTTTCTCAACTGAATCCTGAAGCAAATCAATACCCACGATCTTCGCTTCACCGACCTCATCCCAACAGATAGGCGATCTACATTTTCTCCCAT
Source organism: Campanula takesimana (assembly GCA_026119855.1). Lineage (NCBI taxonomy): Eukaryota > Viridiplantae > Streptophyta > Magnoliopsida > Asterales > Campanulaceae > Campanula > Campanula takesimana. Next base: position 288,176 of record JAOWBW010000644.1, on the reverse strand, counting down.
ATAAGGCCTCATAAGGTGCCATCTCGATACTAGCCTGATAACTGTTGTTGTAAGAGAATTCCACTAATGGTAAATGTCTATCCCAAGAATCGAAAAAGTCTATCGAACAAGCTCGCAACATATCCTCCAAAATCTGAATGGTCCTCTCGGATTGACCGTCGGTCTGAGGGTGAAAAGCTGTGCTAAATCGTAAATCTGTACCCAAAGCTTCCTGAAACGCCTTCCAGAATCTAGAAGTAAACCTCGGGTCTCGATCTGACACACTGCTAACCGGAACCCCATGCAATCTCGTAATCTCATCAATGTAAAGGGTTGCAAGCTTTTCCATCGAGTACCTAATGTCAATAGGCAAGAAATGTGCACTCTTGGTCAGTCTATCCACGATTACCCAAACACTGTCCTACTTCCTACGGGTACGAGGTAGTCCCGTAACGAAATTCATAGTCACATGCTCCCATTTCCACTCTGGAATCTCTAACGGCTGAAGTAGTCCTGCGGGTCTCTGATGCTCGGCTTTGACCTGCTGACAAGTTAAACACCTCGATACATACTCGGCTATTTCCCTCTTCATGTTGTTCCACCAAAAGCGTTGTTTCAAATCCTGATACATCTTCGTACTCCCGGGATGAATAGTATACCTCGATTTGTGACCCTCATCTAAAACTTGCCTCTTTATTCCACCAACATCGGGTACGCACAAACGACCACGGAAAGTCAACACCCCATTTGAACTCATAGAAAAATCCTCGAAGTTCTTTTCCTTCATTTTACCCATTACTTTCACTAACTCGGGATCTTCTTTTTGAGCTTCTTTTATCCTCTGAATTAGGGTCGTAGATACCCTAATATTCGCAAAAATCGTCCCACGTCTCGATTCGCGAGGACACCAATCTCGAACATCCTCAAGCATTTTCCATTCCCGAACCATCATCGAAGCCACATAAGACTTTCTACTAATCGCGTCGTCTACAAAATTCGCCTTCCCCGGATGATAAGAAATAGTACAATCATAGTCCTTTAAAAGTTCCATCCATCGACGCTGTCGGTTGTTCAATTCCTTTTGAGAGAAGAGGTATTTCAAACTCTTGTGATCGATAAAAATCTCAAACTTCGCTCCATATAGGTAATGCTTCCACTTATGCAACGCAAAGACTATCGCAGCCAACTCCATATCATGAGTAGGGTAATTCTGTTCACTAGGGCTCAAGTTCCTCGAAGCATACGCAATCACTTTCCCATTCTGCATCAAAACACAACCCAAACCCTCTTTCGAAGCATCACTGTAAATTACTAAATCGTCATTTCCATTTGGTAACGCAAGAATAGGAGCCGTAGTTAATCTCTTCTTTAATTCATCAAAGCTACTTTGACACTTTTCACTCCACACAAACGGTACATCCTTCCGAGTCAACTGAGTCATCGGAGTAGCAATCCTCGAAAACCCTTCTATGAACCTTCTGTAATACCCGGCTAAACCCAGAAAACTTCTGATCTCGATCACTGTCTCGGGTCTCTTCCAATCCACTATGGCTTCTACCTTTGAAGGATCCACCGAAATCCCATCTTTAGAAATAACATGACCCAGAAATGAAACCTTCTCGAGCCAAAATTCGCATTTACTGAACTTCGCAAACAACTGCTCCCTCGTAAGAATAGATAAAACTGTCCTCAAGTGTTGCTCGTGCTCTTCTCGAGATTTAGAGTAGACAAGAATGTCGTCGATGAAGACCACCACAAACGAATCAAGATAAGGATGGAAAACCCGGTTCATCAAATCCATAAACACGGCCGGTGCGTTAGTCAACCCAAACGGCATAACCAAGAACTCGTAGTGACCATAGCGAGTGCGAAAGGCAGTCTTCGGAATATCCTCTGATCGAATCTTCAACTGATGGTACCCACTCCTCAAATCAAGCTTAGAAAACACCACGGACCCTTGAAGCTGATCAAATAAATCATCAAAGTGAGGTAGAGGATACTTGTTCTTCACTGTAACCTAGTTCAACTTTTGGTAATCAATACACAATCTCAAAGAACCGTCTTTCTTCCGCACAAACAAAACCGGTGCTCCCCACGGGGAAACACTGGGCGGATAAACCCTCGATCAAGCAACTCTTGCAACTGAACCTTTAGTTCCTTCAACTCTGCGAGAGCCAACCTATACGGTGCCTTTGAAATCGGAGTTGTACCCGGCAAAAGGTCTATACAAAACTCTATCTCACGATCGGGAGGCATATCATATTTAGAAGAGAAAACATCGGGAAATTCTCTAACTACCCGAACACTCTCCAAACTAGGGGATTCTTTCCTAGTATCAAGCACACTAGCCAAGTACCCCTCACAACCACGGTGCAATAATTTTCTCACTTTCACATAAGAAATGATACGAAAATTTCTACCAAAAGGCATATCCTCAAAAGTAAACTTAGGCACATCAGGGATGGAAAAATTAACGACCTTTCTACGACAATCGACAGAAGCATGAAACTTGCTCAACCAATCCATACCCAAAATAACATCAAAGTCCTGAATAGGAAGGACTACCAAGTCCGCACACAAGACACGACCACATATAAGCACATCACAAGCACGAAAGACTTTATCAGTCACCAAACACTCTCCCATAGGAGTTGACACCTCTAACACATAGGGAAAGGACTCAGATGCAGCATTTAGTAAAGAAGCAAATTGCACAGAAATGTAAGAATGAGATGATCCTGGATCTACTAACGTACACGCGCTCACATTAGATATAGAAACAATACCTCCAATCACTGAGGGATCATCTGCCTGATGCTGATTCATTGCAAACACTTTTCCTTGGACCTTGGGCTTTCCCGTAGCATCCCTTTTCTGTCCCTGTGGAGCCCCAGCTCCTACCCCGGTCGGTTGACCCCTGCCTCTTGTGCAATCCCTTGCAAAATGCCCCATTTGGCCACAATTGGTACACCTGCCCTGCTTCTTCCAACACCGGTCCTCTGAATGGCCTTCCTTTTGGCAATAAGAACAAAGTCTCCTATTTTGGTTCCCTTGGTTCTCGGAAGTAGTACCCGGGTTCCTTGGGATTGGTTGCCCTCGGGACTGAGATTGTCCCCCAAAGTTACCTCGGTTATCAATCCTTGGTTGTGACTTGATCTGCGCTCCTTGCTTACTCGGGTTAGCTACCTCGGTCTTCCTCTTATGTTCCCCAATATCTTGCTCTATAAGATAGGCACGGTCTACCGCATCCTGGAATGTCACAATACTCTGGGCTATAAGCTGAGTACGGATAGAAGTCTTCAAACCCCGGATGAATCTCATAGCTTTCTGTTCTTCGGTCCTCACAAGATAGTCACAATACCGGGCTAATCCTGTGAACTTAGCCGAGTACTGAGCTATAGACAACAAACCTTGCTCCAAGTTGAGAAGCTCGATCTCCTTTCGGTTCTGATCCACTACCGGAATGAAATGCTCTTTGAACTTCCGCACAAACAATTCCCATGCATACACTGTGTGAGTGTCATCCCAACTAGCTTTAACCCCTTTCCACCAATGCTCGGCAGCCCCAACCAATTTATAAGCCGCAAACCGGACCCTATCCTCGTCCGTTCACCCAAACACATCATAAATTTTCTCCATAGACTCAACCCATAATTCGGCCTTTTCACATCGGGCTCACCATCGAACTCTGCCGGTTTCAGTTTCAAGAATTGCTCCAAACCATATCGGGGTGGTGGTGCTTGCTCTACTCTCGGACCTTGGTCATATATTGCCTTCATGGCCGCCTTAAACATGCCTTGGAACATAGCACGGTTCTCTTCTCGAAGATCATTCTGATTCTGAGCCCCACTAGAACCTTCACCCGTTCTTCTTCTAGCCATTGAGAACAATTACCTGCATGAAACATCAACCGTTACTCACTCCGAACACAACTACCCTCCTAGGTCATACTAGTCCACCTAGACTTATACTTAGAGCTAAACCATAGCTCTGATACCAACTGTCGCGACCCCGACCCCGCGGGCCCGGAGTGCGCGAGCTGGACGTCGACTTAAACAATGAACTCTAAAATAATGAAGATAAAAAATTTCCTTTTATACCAAAAGATGATAACACAAGGTTTTGAAATCCAACTTGAACAACAAAATATAAACTGGTGTAAGCTCCATAAGCTTACACCCAAAATAATAAAATATACAAATTCTAATGACGTCAAGTTTGGTACAGCTATTCCCAAAAGGTTACACATTTATATAATGTAAACCCACCGATAACAACTTGCCCCAAAAGCTCAACCCTCGCGACGTCCTGTCTCGTGATCAGCGAGTCTAATCCTTTCCACCTGGGGGGGGTTAAGGAAAAACAAAGACAAAAGAAAAGGAGGGTGAGATAAATCTCAATAAGTTACTAATGCAACTACATGACATGCTATAATGCAATAAGCAATAAACAATAATAAATATCACTGAGCACATAGCATTTATCAATTAACAGATAGCAGCGGAAATAAACAATTAAGAAAGGATATTAGCCAAGGTTTCCCAACTGATATAACCAAATAAAGGTCGATGCGCAGCTTCAATAATCAACAATCAACATCTTCATAGTAGCATGAAAGCTTGAAGAGAAAACCCCCGGTACCGGAACCAATAACAATGAGGGGACAGTGACACACAGTCAAAGCCCAAAAACCAATAGCTAAAGTGCTCACAAAGGGGCTAGCTCATCTCACATCCAAGGCCAATCTGGAGGAGGGAAATAATGGGGCAAAACAATGGTCAACATCATAATGGACTTGGCTTGTGCCATCATAATGTCTCGCATCGCTCGAAACACACACAAATACCAGCTGGACTTCAAGTAAAGGCTAAGTAATAAAATACTAGCACTGTAAACAACTAATGATTCCAAAGTAGGGAACCATTCCAAACAAATCACCAAAACGGTGCATCAATCCAACAATACATTAAAAAGATGTTCCATCAAACCCAAACCATTTGTTATCGAATTCCAATACACAATCGCTCACAAAAGGGATCATCCTCGAACACTAAAGTGTTCCTCAACATTAATCTAAGTCAACTAGGGTGATACTTCGAGCCTAGATCGGGCTTGGACCTTAAAACAATTCAAAAACAAAGATACTCAGAACAGCTAGTATGGGCGGTCGCCCATAGCCAGTCTGGGCGGTCGCCCAAAACCCAAACCCAAAGCCCAAACCAACTGACTTTATGGGCGGTCGCCCAACCCAAAAGTGGGCGGTCGCCCACTCACTTTTTCTCAAATTCTCCGGATCAACTGATCTCATGGGCGGTCGCCCGAACCACCCATGGGCGGTCGCCCACGCACCCAGGTTGCCGGAAAACGGCAAGAACCAACTGGGTTCTTCCATTTTTTTCTTACCCAAACAACATAACTCAAACCCAAGGCTTCCAATAGGTATACTAAGGTACCCAAACACCCTATATACCTAAAACAACTCATAAAACATCATTTAGACCACTCAATTCAATGGATGATTCAAACATCAAAACTTCACAAAATGGAGTAAAATACAAATCATCTCAAAATCAACCAAAGAAGCAATAAATGGAAATCATAGTATCATCTAAGCATAGGATGAACATTTCTAGCATAAATGGGGGAAAAGTAACTTACTTGAACTTTCTCAAAGATGACGGAATTCAAATATTTTTAGCTTCCTACGATCCTATCAACGATCTAAACACATTTCATAAAATGAGAAATAAGAAAAGATGAGAGGAAGAGGAAGAAAATGAAGAGAGAAGGGAGAGAGTTCTTACCTTCACAAATGGTTGAGAGAGAGAGAAAAGGGTGTGCTGAGAGAGAGGGAGAAGGTGAGGGAGAAGAGGGGAGTAGGGAGGGAGTAGGAGAAATGATTTTGAAAACTTACACTTAGGCCCCCTCCTCACTACCTAGTACAAATAAACCCATATCACCCTTCTACCCAATTAACCCAATATCAACCAAATAATGCTAGGCACAATTTAATATTATGAGATATAAAATGCGCACATAAATATTTAAATCAAATAAATAAATAAGTAATTAATTATTTATCGATAAAATAGAGACGGGTTTTCGGGTCGTGACACAAAGTGTTCACTTATATTCCTCTATATTACTCTATATTCCTCAAGTAAATCTCGTCTTAGGTTCTTTCCTAAAATAGTAAGTTTCTACAAAAGGAAAGTTTCCAAACTTAGAAAGTTTCCCAAAATGGAAAGTTTCCCTAAATAGCAGGTTTCCTCAATTAGTGCTTCCCAAAAATACTTTGTTCTTATCAGAGTTCTAAAGCCCAACATCGTTAAGTACTATTTCTCCCAATAGTCTTAACTTCTAATTCTAAGTCTCCCAAGTAATCCTAAACTGGGGCTCTGATACCAACTGTAACACCCCAACTTTTCACTTCAATTGAATAATAACTTATTTGAATAAATCCCAAATTCAGAATGCCCCAACGGCTACAATTAACCATAATTCAAACTTTAACTAACATTCAAACCCAAACGGCTAGTACAAGTCACTAGCTCAAACGGTAACTAACGGAAAATAAAGACTAGAACTTAAACGCAGCGGAAAACATAACTATTAACTAACTTCTTTCAAAGGTAACTCTTATGCCGCCAAAACCCTGCGGCCCTTGACCTGCTTATTTATAACCTGAAGAGAAATAAGAATGGAAGGAATGAACGAACAATGCCCAGTAAGTTCATACGGGATCTCCTCGGGTACTAAGAGGAGATGACCGAAACGAACAGTAACAATGAATTAACAATGAAAGGATAACTCAACGATCAAACAACTCTCAGTCTGAAAACATTTAACTTGATGAAAAACAATTCATTTCTTGAAAACACGTGGCTTCAGAGACAGTTTCCAAAACATAACACTTTTCACAAAACTCTACTTTTCTTTACTTTACTTTACTTTACTTTACTTCATTTAGGGATTAAGCACGCGCTGTACCCAGGGCTCGGGTTTCTACTGACCACACCCAATATCGGTATATCATGATAACCTACGTTACTTCATCAAGCAACGCAAAGGGGTCCACATGTTCAACTTGGAACTATGGATAACTGTAAGGGGTCCACTTATCCGTTTCGGGATTATGGATAACTGTAGGGGTCCACTTATCCATTTCGGGATTATGGATACCTGTAATCACTTTACTTATTACAAAACTTTACTTTAAAGAGATTTTACAAAACAAAGCTTAACTTTACAAACTTTACTTGATCACTTTTTAAAAGGTGTACATCTCACTTTAGACACCAAGTCACAATACGAATCATACACATGATAACCCAATTGAACAACAACAATATCAATAGGGTGGATAACAAAAGACGGTAACATTCGCAGAACGGAATAGTTTTTAAAATACTATCTAGCCACATAGATAGTTTACTTTAACAAAACAGAGATTGGGAATCCTACACAAAGGATTGAAATCAAGTACTACTAAGAGCGTAATCCCTTACCTTAGCCTTGCGTTTTACTTGCTCGCTTACTCCGATTGTACAATATACAAATATGAAATAGTCTAGCCTTAGACATGAGAAAATACTATTTTACTTCCGTCCCAATTTACTTCTTTTTACTCGATTAACCCCATGATTTAGTCATCTATAACCTCTTTCATAGTTAACCAATAACCTTAAGAATGACTACAACACCCCTAGGGTTTTTATTAATCAATTCCCAACTTTCAATTTCACTATATGAATTACACACACTGATTTCACACTTTCTGCACACACTTACTGAGTACACCTACAACTGGTACACCCACACTCTGATACACCCCCACTCTGGTACACCCACACTCTGATACACCCACACACACTAAAACACCTTCAGCACACACACACACTAAAAACACACACAAACACACGCACAGACACACACACTGCCACACCTTCACAAACACACACCAACACACGCACACACACACTCTGTATGCGCATACACTCACCCGCACACACACCAACACACACACGCACCAGTACACACACACACACTGTAAATCACACACGCACACACACAATGTCTACACAACCCTTTTTCTTCCTTCTTAATTTCATATTACTAAACCCTAGTTTATCAATCCCAATGATTTAAACGGGATAGAACGATTAGGGAAGATGGGGAAATACCTTTATCGATCCAAATTCGGTTCCTCTCAAGCTTCCTCCTCTCTCGGCTTCTCTATCGCCCTCTGCGATCTCCCTCTCAGCGCCGCTCTCCCCTTTTCCCGTTCTTTCACTTTGTTTTGCGGTGGATAAAAATAATGATAAGTTAGGGTAGGTTTTTTTTTTTAATTTATAACCCTACTTTTGATGAAACCTAATTGGGCTAGGGTTTTAACTAGTTATTATTAAATAAAGACTTGGGTCTACTAACTTGACCCAACGGACTTATTTTTAATTACACAAGTCTACCCAATTAATAAAAGGTGAAGAATTCGGGTTATTACACCTAATCTAATTAGGAAAGCTAATACAAAAAGGAAATTAATGTTCTAGAATAATCTAGCTTAGTTTACAAGATACAATCTTTATGTTTGGTAACATGATATTTACAATATATGCTAGGAATATATAATATTCCTTAACATGCCCCTGCAAGATGGACGACCGATAGGAGAGTTCAATCTTGAAAGTAATGAGATGAACCGGGTTGATGAAGTGTGTTGAGTTGGCGTGGTCCCGGTTGTGGATGAAGTTGCCATGATAGTTACCTTTGTATAAGTAAGGGTAAGGCTTTTACGTCGCGAGACGGGGGTGAGGCTTTTACGTCTTGAGATGGGGGTTGAGGCTTTTACGTCGCGAGACGGGGGTTGAGGCTTTTACGTCGCGAGACGGTTCGGGAGTTAGATTTGGCCGAGGTGGGTTGCCGAGGCGGGTTTGGGGTTGCAGACGACTTGGGAGGCGGGCGTAATCAGGTTGTGGCTGAAGGTGAGGTCGAGTGTTTTGGGTTTGGTGTGGCGGCTTAAGGTTTTGCCGTGGTGGTGTGGGAATAGGAGAGGCGGAAGCTATGGTGGGGTTTTGGTGGAGAAGTCTTATAATGGATCATAGCTCTGATACCATGTCAAGGATTAGAGAAAGAGATAGTCGGAGCCAATCATACATGAGAGATATAATTGATATGAGAGACTCAAGTATTATTGATCATATGAGTAGGGTATTTATACAAGAATAACTTGCTCTACAAGCAATAGAACTTGCTCTCCAAGTAATAGAACTTGATCTCCAAGTAATAGAACTTGATCTCCAAGCAATTCTAGAGTCCTAATCTAATTAGGAAAGCTAATACAAAAAGGAAACTAATGTTCTAGAATAATCTAGCTTAGTTTACAAGATACAATCTTTATGTTTGATAACATGATATTTACAATATATGCTAGGAATATATAATATTCCTTAACATAGCATAGTGTACAATTAGGTAAAGTAAATTTGCTAAAGATTTGGACAAGTTAGTGGAAAATTTATTATGTGATGTAAGAGTTATATTAGTGACAATGGTATCAAAAATATGAGTTTTCGGATATTAGAAGAGAGAAAAGAATGTGATTTTGCTCATGTAGCTTGTGACATAGTATAGACAATAGACATAAATATAAATATAATATTTTTTTAATGATATTCCATAACATGAAGTAAGGAGAGGGATTGAACTCTAGATTTCATAGAGTGTATGCCTTGACTTTACCACTGAACCACTCATTTGGAGACAAACGTTTATTAATAAGAGGTCTATCGATATTTTAAACCTTCATACTTTGATAAAGATCATTTTTAACCACTCTTGATTTTTTTAGCAGTTTCAACTATCGTACTTTAGATACGCACTTATTTTCTACTAAAAATCCAAAGTACAATGATTAAAATGCTAAACAAATGTCATCGAATGAATGATTATCTCAAGTACGATGATTAAAAAAAATAAAAAAAAAATCAAAGATTCATCAAAATACAACAGTTAAAAAAAATCGAAAGGGAGATAGGAGAAGTCCATAAGGAGTGGCTCAGTGGTAGAGCCAAACTTCACAATGTGTGAGGTCCCGGGTTCGATCATTTTCCATGCCTCCTAGGACATTATTATTATAAGGGGGTAAGTGGGAAACCACTAACGATCCTCTTCAAAAAAATAATTAAAAAAAAAAATCGAAAGGTTTATTTTTCATTTTAGACATTCATTTGTTAGAAAGTATATAGAAAGTATAATTGTTATTTAACTTTAATTACTTAATTACCGAACAAACATAAAATAGGCAGACTTTACAGTAAAATAACTAACTTCATCTCTTTTCTATTTTAACCTTATTCTAGAGGAATCCAATTCCTTGTTCATCCTTTAAAAACGTAAGATATGTTAATAATAAAAGTGGATAAAGTTTGATTTGGACACACTAATCTACAACCTTAAAACGATTAGAATAGGAGCTTCTGTCCCAAAAACCAAAAATCAAATCAACGTCAAGTGATCACGGACTCCAACATTGGACCATGAGGACCTATCGACTGCTTTATCTAATTTATCAAATTAAATAGAGAGGCCAGATTTCGACCCTTTTTTTAGTTCATTTAGATTAACTACATATGGTATTTAAATAGACATTAGAATAAAAAGAATTGCATGGCCTTTTGATTGTGGCGCCTAGGATGGCAATGGGTCGAATACGGTCCGGCTATTGCAAAACCCGTATCCGACCCGAGGCAACCATAGCTTGTACCGAACCTCTCCGTATTCGACGATGTGCAAATCCGGATCCGCCCGGTGATGAGGCACAACCTTCCCGCGAAAGACTCAACTTCATCTTGTTTCCAGACCCCATTGATGGGAATTTCAAATGACTCCATGGAATTGTGATTAGTGGGTACTCAAGAATTGGGTTTTGTTGAATGGAAAATCAAGAGAAAAAAAAAACCCGGAACAGAGTTGAGAGGAATCAGTTCGAGGTTGGGTTTTTGATTTTCCAGGAAAGAGATTAGATTCAGAATCAAATTGAGATTGTGGGTATTGAGGAAGTTTGAACGAACACTTACCTTGGACGGCGGGGTAGCCGGTGGTGGCCGGAGTAACCTTCGAGGCTGGATCGTCGCTCTGTTCAATCGACCCAGGTCGGCGTCGCCCTCTCTCTCTCTCTCTCTCTCTCTAGGCATTAACGGCAAACCCTAAAGGTAAAATAGTAAATAGCCTAACATACATACTATTCGGGTCGGATACGGGCGGATCTCATGAAGCTACCGAACCCGTATCCGAACCCGCCAGATTTTGGAAAGTTGTTATCAAACCCACCCATCCCGGCCGGATTGTCTCGGATACGGATCGGGTTCGGTAGAATTACCATCCCTAGTGGCTTCTAAAATAAAAATGTAGAGACTCTAATTCCTTTTCATTGTCTGTTATTCTGTTTCATAAGATGTCGAATATAGCGATTGATATAATGAGTTTTTTGAAGTATTTAGCTTAAGTTTACATACTAATGAAGTGGGTGGACACCTTTATCTATTAGACAGTTCTTCTTTCAATTACTGATATGAGACTTGGGTTGACACCCCAACAATTTGATATACAATAAATGCGATTAATATCCAACTAAAACACAATATCAAAATAAAATGTGTCTCGTTTCTTCTATCAATATCAATGATTTATTATATGCTCCCTCCGTTCAAATTTAAGGTTCTTAGTTTGATTTTGCACGTTTATTAAGAAACAAATGCAAAAACAATGAAAATGTGAAACAAAAGTAAGGAGTGAAGGATATAATTGTCCAAAACACTATTCATATAGCAAGTAGGTGAAATGTAAGTTAGGTAAGGTTTTTTTCGTAATTAAATGAATTTTAAGAGGACAAGATTGTCTAAAACATTGTTCATACCTTGCCATTTATCGAATAAATTCACTACAACAAAAATGTCTTTTCCCGGCACTTATTTATCGGCACATTCATAAGTGCCGTAAATTTGTGGCACTTTCATAAGTGTCGGAAATTTGCGGCACTTTTAATTTTTCGGCACTTCTTAACAAGTGCCGCAAATTTCTGATACTTTTAAACAAGTGCCGGTATATTTCCGAAACTTTTTATAAAGTGCCGCTAAATTTCAAGCACTTTTTATAAAATGCCGCTTATTTCCGACACTTTATAAAAAAAAGTGCTAAAAATTAGCGGCACTTTTTATAAGTGCCGTTATAAGTACCTCTAATTTTTGGCACTTTTTTATAAAGTGCCGCTAATAACAAGATGGTTGTTTTGATATTTTTATTTAGTATTGAAATTTAATCATATTTTTCGTGTAACTTTGCTTTAATTTGTTACTTATATTAGATTTTTATGGACTACAATCATAAAAATGCATTAATATAAGTTTATCTTTTGTAATGAATAATTATGTGTGAAAATTTATAACAAAAATAATTTAGCTTGGCGATAGAAGGTGTGCTTTATATGCAAGAGGTCTTGTGTTCGAATCTGTGTAAGTTTAATAAATTTTTTATTTAAAATACGGCACTTACAAAAGTGTCAGAAAATGTGTCGAAAATAGCTTTTCGGCACTTTTTAAGGTTTTTAGTTACTTTAAAGTAACTAAGAACCTTAAACTGTGACAGACTAAATATGAATGTAAGAACCTTAAATTAAGACGAAGAGAGTAATAAGAAGAATAATTTCACGCTCCGATATATGAAACCGTCTCACACAAGTTTTGTCTATATATATGAGGAAATCTTGTGTGAGACGGTCTCATATATGAGACACAGTTCTCGTTGAGAGAGTAAATGGGCTTGCCTTGCCTTGCCTCGCCTCGCCTCGCCCGCCTAGAGAGGGAGCAAACCATTTCCTCTTTCAATGAAACTCATCTCACACAAGTTTTTATCAATATTTTAGATATTCACGGGTCATCCTCCAAAGTAGAGATAGTTTAGTGCATATTTTTTGTAACGTAGTAAAGAAAAATACAGAATTCATCGTAAGCTTTTTAACAACCGGAAACTAAAACGACCCCACATAATGCTTTCCGAAAATGTAGCTAACACGCGACAAAAACGCAGTATCTATGAACACTTTAAACAAAAAATTATACTACGAAAAATTCATAGTATTCCACTATCTTGTTTAAGTAAATGAAAAATGTCGTGTTAATGCCAAAGCACTAACATTGTATTCCACTATCTTGGCCAAATGCCATGAATACTAAGAAGAGCTCAGCTTCTAAGGAAGGAGTGAGTGATGCTGGTTCTTGTGGCTCAACTTCTATTTCTAAAGAATCAAAACAAAAAGGTCATGATTAAAAAAGAACGCAAAAAGGACCAAGAATCCACATTGAGCCACTAACCACGTAATTTTTGACAATGGCCAAGCACATTACATTATGAATGTGCCCCTGCAGCAAACTCTCATGTTGTAGCTGCCCTAAAAACCAACCTTTGAGATAGCATTGTATGTAACCAACTAAGAACCCACCGTAAAGTAATCCGCCATCTGAAGTTGACATTTAAAGGAACTCATGAAAAGAATGATATTCCCATCCAAAGGCGAAAAATTAGAATCATGATCTTCCAATCATGTGAACAAACATATTGAAAACTTAGAAAGGGTTACTGACCTGTTTCTTAACAAACCAAGGGTTCTACGAAATGTTCGTTATCAACTTGTGTTGTGCAAGTGCATACCTAGTGGATGTATCTAGCATCTGAGTCCACAAATGATCTAACATACATTGATTAATGCTTTTATCAGATGAGTGCATACCTGAAAACCCAGATTCTTAGTCGCACTATATTGGAACACTGATACATCAATTTCATACTTTCATTCCAGTTTCGATTCAAAGTTCCACTGTCAATATACGAATGCGATGAATATAAATTCAAATTAGTTCAAATGATCAATGATCTCAGAATACTGTTGAGAAATATATAACCAATTCTACAGTCACCCAATTGCATACAAATACATGACATTGAGACTCCAAAAATTAGGTTTGATATGCAAACAATAATGCGACTTCACAACGTGCGTATTATGTGTGTATAAAATTGATTTCAAAGATTTTAAGGTGAAATCAGATCATATATACCCACAGTGTTTTTTTTTTTCAATCTCTGCGGTTATTCATGAAGAAACCCCCTCATAGATCAGCAATCAACAAAGGGATTCCCTTACCCGGACTAAATTGCTGCACCAAATTTATCTGCATTAATCCAACAAAAAAAAAACGAAAAAGAAACGAAAATCTTAACAACAACCAACTTACCTTTTAATTTGAGCAAGCGAAAGACAGAGAGCGTAGGTGACGGAGACTCCTTAGATATAGCGCAATTGCTCGATGGTGGGTTTAACTCGAGGGGTGGGGGAATGGGAAAGAATAGAGAGGATAAGAATTTGAGCCATTCTTGATGGCCGAAATCCTTGAGCGTGTTTTGTCTCCTCCAACGCGCATAACAGATTTTCTCTATTCTCAAAACCCTCCGGCGATCCTGGACAAAGCTCCTAATCGTCACAGAGAAGGGAAGAGGGCAAACGGAAACCGCTTAGAGAAGAGAATTGGGGAAACGGAAACCGCCTGATCCTGATCGTAGGATGAAGATATCAAAATTAAATCTTAACCTTTCGTTAGAGAGAGTGTGAAATCTGAGAAGAAATAGCTCAATATTGACCATTAGATTAGACAGTTGAGATGAAATCATAACCCTTGTTTGTCTATTTTCAATTGACAGTTAAAACCATTGTGTTTTGTATTATAGATTTATCATGTTTATGGTTTTTTGGAAAGTAATTCTTATTTTATTTAAAACGATTAATTAAAATTACTAAAAGAAATTTGGTTAATTAAAATCGGAGCTTAACAAAGCAAGATGATTTATAATATTAATATTCCATTTTATAGGTTTATTCTAAAAGATAAATGATAATAGAAAAATAGATTATTATGAAATGGAGTGAGTATTAAATTAAGATATTTTTTTTTTATATCTATTTATCCAAGAATCATTAGAGCGACTTTTAAAATCAAGATTACTTTTTGTTCGATAAATAAAATAAAGAGTGAAATAATCTTTTCAAAACAGAGAAAGTAAGTACTCCTTCCGTCTCACCTCACTTGACACCTAAGATGTAGGCACAATAATTAAAAAAATAAAATGAAATAAGAAAAATGTGTGGTAAAAAATTAAAGAGAAAGAATAAGTTGGGTAAATAGTAGCATTAATTAAATAAATTGAGTGATGGAAAATGAAGAAAAAAAATGAGTGATGGGATAAATTAAATATAAAATTATAAAATGTAAGCTATTTTGGAAAGTGTTAAGTGAGCTGGGAAGCGGATGGAGTATATAGCAATCCAAACAAGTGTAAAAATACAAATTTTGACGCATGTCAAGTGCTAATTCTATCATTATTATCTAAACAACTGTTGTAAGAAGTACTATAAATTATGGAAAAGATATTTTTTCTGACATCCAAAAAATAAAATAAGACACTCTTATTTTGCCTGGGAAGTTGGTGGTCATACAACTTATACTCCCTCCATCTTATTTTAATAGTAAAAAATTTTCTAAAAAAATATTCTATTTTATGAATCAAAATCTTAAAATAGAAAGTGAGTTTTACATGTTATACTCATAACAATTATCCACTAACTTTTCTCTATCTCACTTTCTCTCTCCACTCCTGACTAACTATCAACACTCACAACACATCGAGGAAGTCTTGTGTGAGACGGTCTCACACATGAGACGGATCTTGACAAGAGAGGAAATGGGCTTGCCCCGCCCCACCCATAGGAGGCAAACCATTTAATCTCTCAAGGAGATCCGTCTTACGTGTAAGACCGTCTCATACAAGTTTTTGTCATTTTTGAAACCACCTATTTTTTTTTTTTTACCCTTAAAACTTAAAATGGGACGGATATGGCCGAAATTCTCTCTTCCCACTTTGATTTTTCCAATCCCTGTTAATATGCTTGTCTCTGTTTTCCTCACAGATCCACCTTTCTTGCTCCCATCTTCCTCCTCAAGCTTCACTTTTTTCATTTTTTTTTTTTGTTCAACCTTTTCCTTTCATTCTTCCTCCTGATTTCGCATTATTCTACTGTCAATTGTGAAGAACTATAGTGTTCTGTCACCCAAAAACAAGTTCATTCATCAAGATTTTCAGATGGTTGATATTTCAAGAAATCAAATGAAGCTTTCTTGAAATGCTCTGTACCAGAGATCTGGTTCATCAATGGAGGTTCATTTTCAACACCAGATAAGCCTCACTGCAACCCTTTTTCTCTCTCTTCTTTCACTTGCTTTTTCCACAACAGACCCAAATGACCTTGCAATTCTCACCCAGTTCAGAAAAGGGTTACAGAATCCAGAACTCTTGAAATGGCCTCCTAACAGCAATGACCCTTGTGGACCCCCTAGTTGGCCTCATGTATTCTGT
The DNA here is from genome assembly GCA_026119855.1 of Campanula takesimana. Classification (NCBI taxonomy): domain Eukaryota; kingdom Viridiplantae; phylum Streptophyta; class Magnoliopsida; order Asterales; family Campanulaceae; genus Campanula; species Campanula takesimana. Next base: position 271,733 of record JAOWBW010000644.1, on the reverse strand, counting down.
TCTGGCAATAGGGTCACTCAGATTCAAGTTCAAAACATGAACTTGAAGGGTCCTTTACCAAGTAACTTGAACCAGTTATCTATGTTGTCAAATTTAGGGCTCCAAAGAAACCAGTTTACTGGACCTTTACCTTCCTTAAATGGGTTGTCTCAATTGAGATGGGCTTATTTAGATTACAACAATTTTGATACTATCCCTTCTGATTTCTTCAAAGGACTTGATAGTTTAGAAGTTATGGCTTTGGATTATAACAATCTTAATGCCTCAACTGGTTGGTCACTTTCTTTAGACCTGCAAAATTCAGCTCAGTTGCAAAATTTGTCACTTATGAACTGTAATTTAGCTGGTCCTTTGCCTGATTTCTTGGGAGGTATGTCATCTCTTGGAGCATTAAAATTGTCATTAAATCGAGTTTCTGGAGGGATTCCGGCGTCGTTTCAGGAATCCCTTTTGACAGTTCTTTGGTTAAATGGACAGTCTAATGGAGGAATGACTGGTCCAATTGATGTAATTTCATCTATGAAATCACTCACTAGTTTATGGCTTCATGGAAACCATTTTTCGGGTAAAATTCCAGACAATATTGGCGATTTAACTTCGTTGCAGGATCTCAATCTCAATGGCAATGATCTTGTAGGTCTCATTCCTGATAGCTTGGCTAATTTGAGTTTAGAAAATCTGGATTTGAATAATAATCAGTTCATGGGTCCTATACCTAAGTTTAAAGCTGTTCAAGTGAGTTACAAAAGTAATCATTTTTGCCAATCCGCTCCGGGAATTCTTTGTGCTCAAGAAGTGATGGCACTCTTACAATTTCTCGATGTGTTAAATTACCCGCCAAGATTGGTTTCTTCTTGGTCTGGTAACAATCCATGTGATGGACCATGGTTGGGTTTGAGCTGCAATATCAACCAAAAAGTTGCTTCAATCCACCTCCCCAAGTCTCAGCTTGGGGGTACATTGAGTCCTTCGGTTTCGGACCTTGATTCTCTTTCTCAAATCAATCTTGCTTCGAATAATCTTACGGGTCCGATTCCAACAGATTGGGCTATTTTGAAATCTTTGACACTGCTTGATTTGAGCAACAACAATCTTTCTGCCCCTCAACCAAAGTTCAGTAGCTCTGTGAAACTTGTTCTGACAGGAAATCCTTTACTCAACTCTAATTTGTCCCTACCACCCCCTTCACCGGAAAATAGCCCACCGGACGGTCCACCATCATTTTCCGGTGAACCCTCTTCTCCAACCCCCGGATCAAGTTCGAGTACTGGAAAACCTGGTGGAGACACCATGGAGAGAAGTTCCAAGAAGACTAATATGGTTCTTATCATAGCTTCAGTGGTGAGTTTTGCTATTCTTGTCATTTTGGTGGTGCCTTTGTCTCTTTATCTATGTCGAAAGCGAAAAAAAGATTCATTCCAAGCACCAAGTTCCCTTGTGATTCATCCAAGAGACCCTTCTGATCGAGATGATTCTGTAAAAATTGTAGTAGCGGATAATACAAATGGAAGTGGTTCGACATGGACAGGGAGTGGCTCCGGTAGTCGAATGGGGCAGTCCCACGTTATAGAGGCCGGAAATTTAATCATATCGGTTCAAGTCCTTCGAAATGTGACCAAAAATTTTGCACCAGAAAACGAGCTAGGTCGTGGAGGTTTTGGAGTCGTCTACAAAGGCGAATTAGATGATGGAACAAAAATAGCGGTAAAAAGAATGGAATCAGGGGTGATTAGCAACAAGGCATTAGATGAGTTCCATTCTGAAATCGCTGTTCTTTCAAAAGTCCGTCACAGGCATTTAGTATCTCTTTTGGGGTACTCGACTGAAGGGAGAGAGAAGCTACTTGTGTATGAATATATGCCTCAAGGGGCTCTTAGCAGCCATCTTTTTAGGTGGAAAAGCTTGAATTTGGAACCACTTTCATGGAAAAGGAGACTAAACATTGCTTTAGATGTTGCTAGAGGGATGGAGTATCTTCATGCACTTGCTCATCAGAGCTTCATACACAGAGACCTTAAATCTTCAAATATCTTACTTGGTGATGATTTTCGTGCAAAAGTTTCGGATTTTGGATTGGTCAAACTCGCACCCAATGGGGAAAAATCTGTTGTTACAAGACTGGCTGGAACATTTGGCTATCTTGCACCTGAATATGCTGGTATATACTCCCTCCGTCGTTCTTATCCGTTCATTTTTTGTCATTTTAGGTGTCCCATTTGATTGTTCACACCCCAAAAAAGGCAAGTTATTATTGTTCTTTATTTAATGGTACTCACTTGTCATACTCACAACAACTATCTCACTCACTATTCCAATCCCACTCGCAAATTACATCACAATTTTCATACTCACAACTCTCGCTCAACTACTAATATTAAACACTTTTTCTTAAAACCCGTGTTTTTAAAATGTGAACAAACAAAAAGACGGAAGGAGTATTTTTTTTCCCTTTTTTTTTTTTTTTTTTTTTTGCTTTTTCTGTAAATATTTATGCTCTTATTGAATAGTAAAAAACAGCCCTTGATTTATATTGCCATTTTTTTTTCAGTTACTGGAAAAATCACGACAAAAGCGGATGTCTTCAGCTTTGGTGTTGTTCTAATGGAGCTACTAACTGGAATGATGGCACTCGATGAAGACAGATCAGAGGAAAGCCAATACTTAGCAGCATGGTTTTGGAAAATAAAATCGGACAAAGAAAAGCTCCAAGCTGCCATTGACCCGATTCTTGAAGTCAACAACGAAGAAACGCTAGAGACAATCTCCATTATAGCAGAACTTGCTGGTCATTGCACAGCAAGGGAGCCAAATCAAAGACCAGAAATGGGGCATGCTGTGAATGTACTGGCCCCACTTGTTGAAAAATGGATGCCTTTTGAGGATGATCCTGAGGATTATTGTGGGATTGATTATAGTCTTCCGCTTAATCAGATGGTTAAGGGGTGGCAAGAAGCGGAAGGGATAGATTCGGGTTTTCTTGATCTTGAAGATAGTAAGGGGAGTATTCCTTCTAGACCTACTGGATTTGCAGACTCGTTTACCTCAGCTGATGGTCGATAATGGAGGTATTTACGTACTCTGTTTCTTTTTTTGTTTGACATGTTTGTATCGTGTAGATGTAGATAATTTTGTTTTATTTTCTGCGATAATTTGGAATGTGAATGCGATTATGTTTTTTAGATTTGGGTTTTTTTTTTTTTTTTTTTATATATTATTTGGATTGTGATATGGTTGAAACAGCTTGTTGTGTTCTTGGATTAAAATAGAGATTTATAAGATGCATTGATAGAACTTGTTTAGTTGTTGTGCTATCTGGGGCCTATGCACAGACATACTGCAGTGATAATCAATTTATGGCCATTCATATGCTTGGTATAATTGTTGTCACTCCATTCTCACCAATAGGAGCCACCCATTTGCACAAGATTTAAATCTTGACCATTAAGTGCATCTAACTGTTGTACAATCAGTCAGATTGCCTGTTACTCCCTCGTGATTATGGATTTCGGAATCTAATTTTTTTTTATTTAGTTACAAGTATTAAATAAATTGAGAGAATAGACTGAAACTAGTGAAAATAAAGCATGATGTAGTAAGAAAAGCCAATTCATAGAATGAACATAAAAAAAAAAGGTTAAAAGTAGGGTATAATTAAGGTATTCATACTGACTATATATCTACCTTCCAAATGTTGTTGCACCTCTTAGGTCCACCCTGCATTAACCCAGATTTCCACCAACTATCATCAAGCATAACCAAAACATCTTCACATAACACCTTCAATCTAAACACTTCCTCTGATGATTTTCCGGGGTCAACCTTAACCCTAGACCTAATTTTTGCATTAAAAGTCAACGGCTCCCATAATTCTTGATCCCTTAAAATAGCCGTAGCTGCCCAATCCTCTAGAGCAACCTTGGAGTACCCAAACGAAGCTCTTACATATGCCTTGTCACGTGGCTGCAGATAAAATGGGTCAACCATAGTCAACGCTACCAACTTCTTCCCATAGTAAATTGATGCCTCTAAGTTATCGTAAAAACATGTCGATACATTGCTATGGTTTTCGATGGAGAAGATGATTTTCCACTTGGCGGAAAGCTTCGAAGAGGAAATGTCAAAGGAGAAAGGTCGAAAGGACTCGATATGGAATTGTGGGTTGTGATTAGTTTTAGTGTTCTTGAACCATGCTGGATTTGGCAACATGGATAAGAGAATTATTATGAGTAAAAATGGTGAAATAAATGAGTTGAAAAAGTTTAGGGTTTTGGATATTGAAGGGGTTTGAGGAGGATTTATGATTGTGGGGGTCTCATGAGAGGAAGATGATTCATCTTCATGGTTTGGTAAAAAATTATATTCCTCCATTGGAAAGAAAGGGTTGATGACAGTCATAATTGGATACCTAAGGAGGAGGAGGTTATAGCTGTAAATTGCAATAAGTGCAAATTAAGCCAAGATTATGTTAAATAGAGATCAAGATTGTTTTAAGATTAAAAAATATATTCCCTCCATCCCATAATATAATATATGTCATTTTCTTTTTATCCGTATCAAAATAAATATCTCATTTCCATTTTTAGTTTTTATTTTTTGAAACTATCTCATATCTTTATAAGAAAATAATATTTACACAATTTATGTATAAATAAATAGGGCATATTTTTTAAAAATGTTGACAAGTCAAATACAACATTTAATAGTGTGGAACGATTACAAGTACATGTTCCAGGATAGAAAGTGGAGTTGAAAATTCTCTTTACAACCTTAAATAAATGTCTCAAGTTTCGTTTTTAGTTCGTCCCAAAATAAATATCATATTTTTAAATTACAAACAATTCTTGGCGTAGTTTTTCCATTGTATAAAATTGGAAAAATAAGTGAAGCACATGCATTAGGAAATGTTGACAAGTTAAATATAATATGAAATTTATTACGAGACTAAAGAATAAATACTCGCACAAAAAGATACTCCATCCGTTTCAAAATGATATTCATATTTTTTTCGTTGTTATTGCGAAAGAACTTTGAACAATAATTTTAGGTGATTTAATTATATTTATGAAAATCTAAAATTTGTTAATGATACACCATTAACAATACTATCAATAACTAGTTTAGATTTTCACTAAGACAATTAAATTATTTTTAAATTATTACTCAAAATTTCTTTACAATAATAATTAAAAAAAATGAAAATCATTTTGAGACGGAATGAGTATCACATAATATAATTTTGGTCATAAATACTAACAACTGGTTTTTTCGTTGGCTACGTATGTGCAAATTTTGGCAAATGTAAAACGGTCAAAACTGAATAAATCATTCATTTTAGGGCCAAAAACATGATCTTTTCGGAATATAAAAGCCACTATGACGTTCCTAAAATTAAGCTACTGAATGTCTTCAAAAAAACAAAAAAAAAAAAAGCTACTGAATGATAGGTAGACCTCTGAACAAAGTGGACCTAAATTTCTAAGGCATCACAAGTTTCGCCCGTCTGCTAAAGAACCCCGTAACCTTAATGAATTTTGGCCATACCTAAATATAGTGGAACAATATTTCTGTGACAATACTCTTTATAAACAATTATATATGGCCCATAACCATAAAGAACTTACGCAAATAGGACCCTAAAAAATAAAGTCTAAAACTTTATAAATATTAGGAAAAACTGCAAATATAGTACCTGAACAATTGAGGTTATTTTGGATTTGGTACCTGGACTCTCATTTTTTGCACCCATCATACCCAAACATTAATTTTTACTGTATCCGTCATACATACCACTAACGACATCCATTTTTCTCAGTTAAGTCATCATGTGACCATACACGTGATCAATTTTGTAGGGGTAAAATAGGAAGAGTACTACAGAATAAAAAAAAAGACCCCTGTCTTTTCTTAGCCTTCTTCTCCGGCTAACTCCCAACCACATTCACCGGCCACCCTTCCCCACCCACTGCCGCCACCACCCTTCCAGCCCAACCCCTCCCTCTCTCTTCAACATACACCCCGTTTGTGACCCGTGCTACTGCCTCTCACTGCACTTCCCCTTTTGTTCTTCTTCATTAGCATTCAGGCAGCAACCTACAAGAACCAGAAATACATATTGCACATAAATAACTTGAATAAAAAATATAACTTGTGTAAAAATCTTTGATTTCAAAAACCAAAATCAGGATTCCAAAATTTTGAAAATATCCCAACAACCCCAGATCTGATTTCTTGCTTGAAATTGTTAATTGCTAACTCCTGGATTCGAGATTTCTTTGCGAATCGAGATCTATGTGATCTTTCATCGTCTTTAAATCGTCAAGGTAAGGTTCTGGAACGGCCGTTGCTTCGAAATTTGTGACATTGGGTTCGTCTTCACAAACCCTAATTTCATCATCGTGGTCGGAAATGATTAGGTTGTTGTTGCTGTAATTGATGGGCTCCTCGTGAGCTGCTTCGTCTTCTTCTTCTTCTTCTTCTTCTTCCAGCTCTTCTTTGTCATCGTCGTAGCATTTGTCTTTGCCCTCGAGAACTGAGGCAGCGCCGGCGAGGCTCGTGGAGGGCTTGTTCTCGTCGTCGATGGAGAAGAGTGTCCAGAGAGTGTTTCTTTACCGGAGGTTTTTGATTTGACATCTTTACCCTTGAAATTTAGTCACATGTATGGCACATGACTAACTTAACGAAAAAAAGTGGATGTCGTTAGTGGTAGGTATGACGGATACAGTAAAAATTAGAGTTTGGGTATGACGGGTGCAAAAAATGAGAGTCTAGGTACCAAATCCAAAATAACCCCAATTGTTCAGGTACTATATTTGCAGTTTTTCCTAAATATTAATACTCCATTTTGGCGGATATTCATAATGATGAGGAATGAATGAGCAATATTGTTTGAAGGTTGAATTATTAATTTTCTGGGAATTTAGTTTCCTTCAACCATTTGCAAGAGCTACCAAATTTACTAATCACTGAGTCGGGGGGGGGGGGGGGGGGGGGGGTAGTTTTGTCAAACTTTGAAGGGATTTTTACCAATAAGTCCTTGGCGAAAGGTGGTATTTGCCAATAAAAATACAACATTTCATATTCTACCTTACGGTCCTTGGGTACAAATCAATTTTATCAATAAATCCCTCGCACCTTTTAAATTGCAAAAATACCCAAATAAAATCCTCTCACACATCTAACCATTTTGACCGCCACCTTTACCTTTGACCACCACCGGACCTCCAACCACCCTTCCCCGATATGAACCCAAAACCTCTTGGTATTAAATGAGAGAATCTACCACTATGCCAACCACATCCTTGTGACTTTTATGAACTGTTTTAAATTTAACACAACAAAATTATATTTCTCAAGTTTTTTTTTTTTTTTTTTGTAAGAGCATTCTTCATAAATGAACATTTACTCAGTTTTTATAATAAGAAAAACAATTAATTTATCATTTGTCTAGAGTACATATGAGAGTACGTTATTTTTTTAACTTTAAACAACTACGAGATTAAGTTATCAATTGTTTCACATGTGAAGTCACTTTACATTTATTAATTAAATAATTAGATTAAAACAACGGAATAAATTTATTTGATAATTGTTTAAAGATCAGTTGACAATACACAACTGTGAAACAGAGTGTTAGTTGTAAACAATTGAGAAATGAATGTCCTAGTTATTATATTTAAATTCATGTTTGAACAACTGTGAAATGAATGTCTCAGTTATTAAACTCAAACTCTTGTGTAAACAACTGTGAAATGAATGTCCCAGTTATTATATTCAAATTCATGTGTGAACAACTGTGAAGTGAATGTCTCAGTTATTAAATTCAAACTCATGTGTGAACAACTGTGAAACGAATGTCCTAGTCATTATATTCAAATTCATGTGTGAACAACTGTGAAATACATGTCTCAGTTATTTTAATAATTATGAAAAATTGAGAGATGAATTTATCAGTTTTACAAGTGAAAAATGAAAAAATGACACAACTGTGAAATCAATTGAGAAATAAAAAATATTTTTTTCAAATTTTTACAAGATAAAAATGAAATTTTATATCTAAAATTTGAATTACATGTTGAGTGTACTTATTTGATTCGTCTTGACGACACGATTAAAATAGTGGTTTCAGATAATTTTTTTGATTTGTAGATTTTGAGATATTGCATTTTAAAATTTTGGGTGGAAAAAAAAGAAGGAATAGTGAGTAGTGGAGGAAAGAGAATGCAGATGTAGCGAATCATTCCCCAAACTAGTGTGGAAGCCACATAGATGGAGAAGAGAACGTGCGTTGCTTCCAGCGCTTGGGCATAGGGGCATTTTGGTCCAGCCAAAATTTCAGAGATTTTTTGGCGAGTTTTCAAAATGTTTGTCCTTATTGATAGTTTATATTTAGCTTAGGGACTTAATGGTCAAAGCCTCAACTTTTAATAAAGTGTCTCTTAAAGAGAAAAAAGGACAAATAGTTACTATTGGTTTAGTGAGACGAACTGAAGAAAAAAAAAAAACTTAAATTGTTTAATTGAAACGAATTAGTGAAACGGACCGTAAAAGAAAGTTTTTTTTTTTTTTTTTTTTTTTTTGGAGACCGTAAAAGAAAGTTAGAAACTTAAATTAAATTAGAATGGATGGAGTTTTTTTTTTCAATTCTTTAAGCATTACTCCCTCTGTTTTTTTTTTAAATTTACAAAAAAATGAGTTTGGATAGAAAAATTAAGGAAAAAAGACTGAAAAAGTGATATGTTGTAAGTGTAGAATGTAGAGAGTTCGGTAGGCGAATAATTACCAAGTTGTATAACGTACTATACCTTCTGTTTCACCAAATGCAATGTACTTAAAAGTTACCACTTAATGCAACGTACTTTCCTATTTGTTTCAAATAATGCAATTTTCGTTTAAAATAATGCAACGTACTAAAAAGTACATTTCATTATTTGAAACGAAAATTGCATTATTTCAAATAAATTGGAAAGTACGTTGCATTAAGTGGTAACTTTTAAATACATTGCATTTGTGTAAACAAAGTGATAGTACATTGTACCGATTAGTCGATTGGCCGTAGGTAGGAGGGAGAAAGTGGATTAGAGAATAGTAAGTGTGTAGTTGTTTTGTGAGTATGACAAGTGGTTTCATTATTTAAAAGGTGTTTAAAAGTTTCAATTTTGAAATTTTGTAAATTGAAACACAACCAAAATGATAATTTTTGTAAATTAAAGTGGGACGGAAGGAGTATTATATATAAAGATAAATTTTCCCATCACACTATTTATTGTACTAAAATATAAAGTGTAAACTTGCTCATTCTTTATTGAATAGTTTAACTCAATTTCACGTTTATTAATTGTTTGTTCTGCAATTGATATATGTAAAATCGTGTTGCTAATCTTACATCTATTTTTTATTTTCTAAGTCTAGTTTTTGAATAATACTTAGTATGATATTTCTGATGTTGTTTTTCCAAGAGGTTGTGTTTTTCCTTCTTTGTTGGGGACTTGTGATTTCTCTTATTTGTTGAGGACTTGTGTATTATTTTTATTGCTTTTATGATTACGGGGAAAATGGAATCTGACTTTGAGGAGTGGAAGAGAGCAAGGGACTCAATATTTCACGATGATGTTTGTTGAAGCTTGATATACATTGTAGGTGCCCTCTCTAACACCTTAAGGTTTTATAGGACTTGGTTACTTAACATGGTATCAGAGCTCTGGTTATCGCAAAGTCAGGGGTTCGAATCCTTCCGCTTGCATATTATTACCCGGATTATTGAGTGCTAAAAATTGAACTATGTTGATGCCCGATAAGTGACATGTTTGTTAATCTCTCCACGTCATCGGGTCACACGTGAGGCGGAGTGTTGAAACTTGATATACATTGTAGATGCCCTCTCTAACACCTTAAGATTTTAGAGGAGTTGATTACTTAAAAATGTTCATGCATTCGAGTGTTGCAAATGAAGACAACTTCCAATGTCAGGTTTTGTTGAGATTATGTATTGCAAGGATATGCTGACAATTCTTTTTTCTTTGCAGTTGATAAGTCAAATTATCGATATGTTGGCCAATGTATTTTCTAGGGCAGCGTTTATATCTCCGAGCCCCACCATTTGCGTTGAATTTTCAATGTTTGTAGATACTCAACTTTTAAACGTTTGTTATTGATATTAATAATATGTGTTTTTTGTTTTTAAAAATAAAATAAAATAGAATTCGGAGGAGCCGAGTATTATGAGGCTGTCTCCTGTGCGGCCGCTGCACGGATCCGAGCCGAGGTTTTTTTCCCCCCTAACTTTTTTTCCTCGCAAACAAAAGTAACACATTTTATAACGAAATGTAACATTTTTTTCCTTTCAAATGTAACATTTTTTTAAAAAAAATGTACCACAATTTTGCTGCAATAAATTGAAGATAACAAAAAGATTGACAACTAAACTAATGTCACACTTTTTATAAAGAAAAGTAACACTCTTTTTTTCAATGTAACATTTTTTTTTAAATTAACATAAGATTGACAAACTAAACTAATGTTACATTTTATAAAAAATGAATGTAACATTTTTCCCTCAATTGTAGCAGTTTATATTTTTAAATGTAACATTATATCTGAAATGTAACAATTTTTATTGAGAAAGTAACAATTGAAATGCAAACACGATTATATACATGAATTTTTAATCCTTTTTTAAAGAAAAAAAGTAACATTTACTAAATAAAAATGTTACATTCATCTATATAGAAAATTAGAATCATATATGCACTCTGTTACACTTCAAATATTACATTTTCTAACCACAAAAACTATCAAACAATTTAAATTTTCTTGTAAAACTGCTGTTACATTTGACAGTAAAAAGTGTTACTTTTTGAAGATGAAACTGTTACTTTTATCATAACAGAGTGTTACATCTCAGGTGACGAGCAGCTCAAAATTTTTTGTGTGTTAAAAAATATTTTTTTTTAAAAAAAAATCAAACCATATTATGACCTATCTAGTTTGATTCATCTCGCCGAGACGATTTTTTCCCGAGCTATAAATATCAAGATATAGCATTTTAAAGTTATTGGGGTTTTTATTTTAAATAACACGTGTCGCGCTGAGAATGGAGGGGAGGCTGGCAGGCGAGGCGGATCGGGCGGTCTGACCCATGGGCCTAACCCGTCGCACGGTGGTGCACCCGCCGGATATAAGAATTTGTGGAGTATTATTTTGGCGTAGAAAAAATCAATTGAGAGAATGTTGAGCTATCTTCCTAAAAACATGTTAGCCGTCAAGGTCCATAAAGGATTCAAGGCTTAGGCCCAAAAAATTCAGAAAGTACTTAAGGCTCAGGCCCAAAAGATCCTCCCTATTAAACAAACATAAAATACTCACTCCGTCCCATCCGAAATAGGACGTTTTGCCATTTTGGGTCTCTCACTCAAAATAGGACATCCCAAAATGAAAAGTTTTTATTACTTTATTATTAGTAGGACCCACTTGTCATACTCACAACAACTTTTCATTTATTATTCCCCACCCACTTTCTCTCTCCTTCATACTCACAACACCTACTTTTCAAACAATTTTTTATAATAAAAAAGATCATTATTCCTTAATCCCCGTGTCGGGACCAAGAATCCTATTTCGGATACTCCCTCCGTCCCACCTCACTTGAGACTTATTTCCATTTTGGTCCGTCCCACTTCACTTGAGACTTCATAAAATGATAATATTTTGATAATTTTCTATTCAATCTAGGGCAAATTCCAGATTGGTGACCTGAGTTTGTTTCATGTTTGCAATCCCCAACCCGAGATTTTAATTGTTGCAATTAGGCACCTAAGTTTGTCAATTTGTTGCAATGTGGTGAATAAACTAACTTTTCGTTAATTTTTTAACGAACCTAAGCACATGTGCCTCGCACATGACTTTTGAGAAGGACAATCTTGTCAATTCGTGATGGCTGAGCAAGGCACGTGTTTACTGAGGGGGTCAACTTGCAAGTTTTTGAAAATAAAGAGATGAATCAAAAAAATTACCCATCTCATACACTTATTTGTACATGAATTACATGAGTACAACATTTTTATGTATACACACCATATTAACCTTAAACATTAAGTTGAGAAAATATATTTAAAATTGAGAAAACAAATTTTTTTAATCCTTTTCAATGAAATATATTTCTAAAAATTAGATATTCAACCTTCAAGATGTTATTAAATTTTCAAATTTAAAACAAAATTAAAAAATCAATATTTAAAAAATAATAAAAATGAAATTTTAAATTTTGGAAAACAAGATTGTCCTTGCTTAGCCATCACGAATTGACAAGATTGTCCTTCTCAAAAGTCATGTGCGAGGCACATGTGCTTAGGTTCGTTAAAAAATTAACGAAAAGTTAGTTTATTCACCACATTGCAACAAATTGACAAACTTAGGTGCCTAATTGCAACAATTAAAATCTCGGGTTGGGGATTGCAAACATGAAACAAACTTAGGTCACCAATCTGCAATTTGCCTTTCAATCTACCACACCCACTTATTTTCTCTCTTCATATTCCACCACACAATTCATTTAACCAACCTACTACTAACCACATTCATTCTCTTTCTTCATTTTCTACCACACATTTTCCTTATTTTATTCTTTTTACTTAGTTATTGTGCCCACCTCTTAGGTCTCAAGTGAGGTGAGACGGAGGGAGTATATATATATTTTTTAAATTTTAGATCAATAAACACAAAATATTTAAGGACATTGATACACATAGTGAAAACTTAAAGGGAAAATCCATAGTGAAACATTTTAATCCGTTGGATTAATTTTTAGCAGTGGGGTCCACAAAGACTTATTACAATCCAACGGATTACAGAGTTTCACTATGAGTTTTCCATTTGAGTTTTCACTATACATTTTATTATCCAATATTTAAAGTTGTCTTCCTTGGCGGCAATTACAAAAACCTAAAAACTCAACCTAATACTTTCCCGCGAAAAAGAACAAGCACAACTTCAGCTCAGTAAGTAAATTCTAATCGCAAATCAGTTCGAAAAATTTCTCCATCCCACAAACAAAACGATGCAATCAAAGATCAATAAATTCTTCAAGCCCTATTCTTCAACACAGGAAAACCCACATCCATCCCCTCTTTCACAAAATTTATTCAACGACGAAGAACACCATGCCGGCAAACCCGAAATCGTCGTCAAATACAAGCGCAGAACTCCAAACACAATCAGGTATACTCATTCATTTCATTAATTTCTTATCGATATCACCTTTTGTCCTATAATTTGATACATGTTGTGTTTGAAATTGGGGTTGAATTAATTTGTTTGAGATATTTATAATCTTCTTTTTCTGGGTTAACAGTGAGATTGATGGTGGGTTGATTGCAAGAGAGCCGACAAAAGTCGATTCGGGTGATTTATTGTCCAATCCAAAGAAAACCGAATCGGGAAAGGTTTTAAACAAGAAAAGAAATTATGCCCAATTCCATTTAGAATTAGGTCAATCTGATTTTCTATTACACACTTGTTCAATTTGTGGGTTCAAGTATGCTACTGGGGATGAAGGAGATGAGAAGGTTCACAAGACTTTTCACAAGAATTTCACACATGGTATTCAATTCAAGGTACTTTTTTACACCATAATGTCTGTGTGGGTTGTGGGGATGGGTCAATTTGAGGCTCAATTTGAGCTATATTTAATTGAATTTTTGAGCATTTATAGGGTTGGCGCAATGAAAGAGTTGTGCCTATGCCCTTACTAGAAGGGGGTCGCGTTATTTTGGTGTTGGATGATGATCCTCCTGCTCAAAGGAACAAGGTTAGTAAACAAACGCATACTTGTTTGAACGTGATTTACACATGGTATACTTAAGGAGTGCGTGTCTCTTTGGTAGAGTAACATGAGAAATTGCTAATTGCATTGCAGGTACAAGAGGTGGTAAAGATGATGGAGTTGGAGCTGGGAGATGGATGGATAGTGCATAAGCACTGCAAGGTTGTCAAATCCTACTTCTATGATACCAAGCCTATGTATTCAGTTTTGAAATGATTTCGTTTGATCTTTTGACTACCAAAGCTTTTCTTGATCTACTCGTTATTACTCTCTCCGACACGTAATAAGTGTCATAGTTGATTTGTCATACGGTTTAAATAATGTGCTTTACTTGATTATACATTGTTGTATCATAATGAAATTTCACTAAGACATTTTCTTTACTAATAATTGCGACATTTAGTTTTGGACGGACAAAAAAGGAAAGAACGACACTTATCATGAGACGGGGGAGTATTAATGTGAGGAATGGACGTTATGTAAATAAGAATCATGAACTTTTAATCTACTTTTTTTCTTTATGGGCACCTGCTTTTTATTTCCAAGATTTGTTTACCCAACCTATCTTTACTTTTCGTTCTAAATGCCTTGGAAAAGAAAGAAACTTGGAGTCTGAACTTTCTAAATTCACTCTCATTTCCAAGATTAGTAAAAAAATAGTTTTTTGCTTTCAGGTTTATCTGTTTATTTCTTCCCAGAGGATTGCTGGCTGCCTTATTGCAGAACCGATAAAGAAGGCCTACCGATTGCTCTCAAACTCAGTAGATGAAAAACCCAATGTTAGTAATACAAAGGAAGCAAAGTCGTGTTCGACCACTCTCCAATTCGGTGGTGTTTGCTTTAAGAGAGAAATAGCTAGAAGGGAGCCATTGATTAAAAGTTCCCAAATACTCGATGATTGTAACGATAGAGCAATCATATGTGAAAAGGATGCAGTGCCTGCTCTTTGTGGGATTCGAGCCATTTGGGTCACTCCCTCTAACAGACGCAAACATATTGCTACTCAATTGCTTGATGCTACAAGGTAATCTCTTGAAAGAAATGAATCATTAATGTCCTTAGCTTAGTCTTCTTGTTGTAGTTTAAAATTTTCATTTCTATTTGAGAAAAGGGATGTTCTAAATAAGTGATTGGTTTGACTCTTTTTGAACCATTATGCTCACTTGATCTTTATAGCAAATTTTTATATTTTTTTTTGGATGTATTAGAACTACTCAACAATCTCCAGTGTTATATAGTACCTCACCAAAAAAAAACATCCATACAGATGAGAATATATAGAAGAGAATCATCACATGGAGTCATGGACTAGTAGAATCCACAAAATGCACCAGTTTTCTCACATTTAATTCATTTTAGTTATATTCCCTCACATTCTCTTATCTGGATATTTCTCAACATGAGGATGTGTAGTCTTTCCTATGATAACCTAATTATAACTAAGCCAAATTATTGTAATGATCAGAAAAGATGTTGAGTTGATTGTGTAGCCTGTAAAGCCTCTTGTAATTTTACTTCACTTTTTTTCTCCCGGTAACAACAACAACAACAACAACTACAAAAATAATTTGGAGTCAGCTAACATATTTTCTCCTGGTCACAAATGCCAAAAAAAGATACTCCCTCTGTCCCGGAATAAATGTCATAGTTGATAAGTCAATGTTTTTAAGCTTTTAGTTGTGTTTCATTGATTGTCCCAATCTATTCATATGAGTAGAGTGACACCTCCTATGGCATTGCAATGCTTGTGCCTATTAGAATGGGTAGAATAGGAAGATCACCAAACTTCATACCCTGTTTTTTGCAAGGCTATATTAATTTTGGGACAAATGAAAAATGGAAAGGAGGACATTTATTTTGGGACAGAGGGAGTAACTTTCTTGCTTTAATGATCTGGGCTCTATGGCATTCCCGCCTCTTAGGAGGAAATATAATGGGGAGAGGGAGTTTGAGATTTCAAGGACTATTTTAAGGTTTTGCAACAAAGTTATCTTCATCATCCTCCCAAAACAAAGGAGAAGGAAAGAATCCTACTAACATATTCTAGAGAACGCATAATCAGTACTATCATATAAATGTGAGGAAAAGAAAGGCCTGATTACAATGAGCTCTAGCTCAGATAGCACCCCCTCCCAATACCATAGGAAGTGGTGAGTGTTCAATCTAAGTATATACAAAAAAAAAAGAAAAAAAGAAAAAAAAGCCAAGCCAGATTTCACATTGTTTGGAGCACTGCCTCGATTGAGGACTTGTAAAAGTAGATCTGTTGCACCCCTAGACTTTTAATTCATTTCAATGATTGACTAGAGTGATTATTATTTTGATCTTCACATTAAATATTGCATGATACAACAAACTCAGAATCGCCCTTGAGAGGGTTAATGATAAGCTGATTGGAAACAGTGAAGAAGATTTACACATCCCAGCTTCATGAAAATAATATTCCCTCTGTCCCAAAATAAATGTCCCTTTTTGTTTTTTCAAATTTGCTCTTAACAAGAGCAATTTTGATCAATTTTGGGACGGAGGTAGTAGTACAATCTAAAGTATGATCTGAGTGCCAAGGGGTACAATTTTATAAATTTGCAACTCCTTTCACCAGTTTGGTTCATCAGTCCCTATCAACCACCTTGGAGGCATTTCTATTTCAACTGATGGAAACTGACTAATTAACAACTGAAGACAAATCACTCTTTTCTTGTAAGGATAACATCAATAACCATATATTTGGTCATTGTGTCCCTCTTGTCTTTCCGATAAAGACACTAACTTCTGCTTGCAGTTTGTTTAATTTTGTTTTTGCTGTTTTAGATCAGTTTTGTAGGAATATTAATTAGATTTTCTATTAAATTGAATGCAGGAAAAGTTTTTGCAATGGTTTTGTCCTGGAACACTCCCAGTTAGCGTTTTCTCAACCAACCTCAGCTGGAAAGTTTTTGGCTTGCAGTTATACGAGTACAAGTTCGTTCTTGGTCTACACAACCCCAGACTTGTAGTACTTGGTGGTATAATTCAAGACCAAAGCTCATTCTTACTCACTCAAATGCCGGTAAAGGTTCAAAATTTTCATCACTTAATTTTTTTAATTAAAAAAGTATCATTTTATGGTCCTTGTCACTCTGCCGTTACAAATATTTATTTAATTTGCTGATCGAATCCAAGCAAGCTACATGTATGCAAAATATGAAATGTTAGCAGTGGTAAATTAAGAATATTAACTTAATTTGTTTGCGTTATTGATCATATGAGATAAGATAATATCATGAAGAATGTTTGGGGTGAAAAATCTCACAGCACTATATCTACATCCTAGAAATAACGACTTAAGTTTACATCTTACATCTCGACTCTACATGTTGACATCTTGAAGTTACATCTTCCATGTTGACTCAACATGTTGACTCTACACGTTGACTTTACATCCTGACGTGACAACCTGAGTCGACGACTTGAACACAGTTAACAAATCCTATTTTTTAGGATCACAATATCAACCATGTGATCAATTGAAGACTAGGTCAATCCAAGGTACAGTTGTTCCTATTTTTTAGGTAATGATACGCACGTGACCTATTTAGAGACTCAGTCAACAACAAAGTCTTATCTACTCAACGCCAATTCAAAGCAACGGCAAAAAGATAGAACTCAACTAACTGTGCGAGATTCAAGGGTTTATTGGCTAGTTTATGATTATTTCCTTAGTGTAAATAGAGAGCACATCCATTGTAACGCACGCAACACACTCGGCTATTTACTTTTGAGCTATATTCTTACTTGTTTCATTGTTCTTCACCATTACTAATAAAATTCCATCTTTGAGGTTTTATGCCGGCGAACAAGTTGTTTAAGGGATTTCCTCGTTAATTATCGTGTCTACTTGTTCTTGAATCCTTTACTATTTCATTCCATTGTACCCAATTTCGTTTCTTGAAGTTAGATTGCAAAATTTGACCAAAACAAAGAACTGGTTTTCTTTTTCTTCTATTTCTTTCTCTCTCCCTCTCTCTCATTTCCTCTTTCTTTTTCCTTCGTGAGTGTTATGGGTTTCTTCTTGCTGGAATGATTCTTGAAAACTTAATCGACCTGGCTTCTCACTTGACCCCTAACTCGGCCGACAATCTGGCTTGTTTGGTGTGGAGTAGCTCGGTCAGAATAAATTAGTACTCACTGCCTCTCCCTCATCCTTAAATGAATGTCCATGTTTTCTTTTCTTGGCAAAAAAATACTAAAAATTGATAGTTTCTTTATACGTGCAACACTTAAAGTTTGGAAAAGGGAAAACAAAAATATATATGAATTTTTGTCACTAAATTGTATAAAAACTAAAATTTTCAGAATGCCCCTTGAAATAGCATTTGGACATTCATTTAATTTATTGACAAAAGGAGTATATTTATTTTAACTTATCACACAAGTGTTTTTCTAATCAAGAAGTGAAATCTCAATCAACATAAAATGTGAAAGCTAGGCTCGCTGTCCTAAAATGGGCATGATTCTTATGTTGCGTTTGGTGCATCAAACATTAAGTGCTTGATGCTTAGTAATTTGGAGGTAGGATGCACTTGATCACATTGACTGCCGAAAACGATTAGGGAAACCTAAGGTGTTTTGGGAGAGGAGTCAAGGTATTCAACAGTCGGAACCTAAGGGGAAAGAAAACAAAGAGATTTGGATTCCAGTGGGTGAGAAGAACCAACCGTGGACATCTAAACACCCTTGCGGTGGCACAGTTGCGAGTGAGGTGCTCGGTGGCGCTCAGTTGGAAGTTGCCGGCGGTTCCAGCAAGCCGATAGTCACGACAGATGAGGCGGATATTTTGCCTCAGAAGGCGGATAATCAAAATTCAAATTTTGAAGATGTGATCGCAGCTCAATCTGGAGGAGATTTTATTGAAAATATCACAGATAGTGAAGAGGGCGAATTAGTTGCAAATATCCCTAAAGAAAATAAATTGGATGCACAATTTGTGGAGTCTAGTGCAGAAGTAGCGGGCCAGGGAATTGATACCGGGGTTGGAATTTCAAATATAGTAGTTGTATCAGATTTGGCTACTATAACCAACTGTAGACACCCCGCCTTGGACCGCTCACCCCAATTGCACATTTGATTTTGTGTTTTTTTTTTAAGTGTTTTTCGTTAGTTTCTGTTACTTTTGTTAAGTTCCTGACTGACTCCGTTAAGTTCAGAGACTAAACTGAATAACAGTTCTAACTTTCCAGTTCATTCTGTCAAAAAAAGCTTTTTCAAAATCGCGCGCCTCCGCCTCCATAGGTCAGACGCGCGCGCCTTCCGCCTCCATAGGCCGGAGGCGCGCGCATCTGGGCGTCATGTCACGACCCGAAAACTAGGCTCTATTTTCTTAGTAATAAATATTTAATTATTTATTTATGGCTTACTTATTTATTTAAATTATTTATTTATTTAAATATTTATGTGTGTATTTTGTGTTTCATGATGTATTCGTGCCTAGCATTTAATTGGTTAATTGTGCTAGTGTAGGGTGTTGGGTCTTAAATGTTAGTGGGGAGTATAAGATTATTGTGTTAGTGTGTAGGGGAGGGGGTCTATGTGTAAATTCTCTAATTATCCTACTTACTCCCTCTTTTCCCCTCACCTCCCTCTCTTTCTCCCTCACCTCACTCCCATTCCCAGCCATCTCTCTCTCTCTCTCTCTCTCTCCATTGCAAAGGGTAAGATTTCTCTCCATTCTCTCTTCATTATCTTCCTCTTCCTCTTGTTATTTCTCATTCCTTAAAACGTGAAACTTGTTTAGATCATCGATAGGATCGTAGGAAGCCAAGAAATTTCGAGTTCCGTCACCTTTGAGAAAATCCGGGTAAGTTGCTTTTCCCCCATTTTTATGCTAAAATGTTCATATCATGTTTATATTATGCTTGTTGTGTTATATTTGAAGTTTGGTTGAGTTTGGAGTTTATTTGTAATTTATTTTGAGTTTTGGTCAAAAAATGGTGATTTTAGGAATGTTGGGTTTGAATCTTGATCTTGGTTGATAAATGGTATTATTTGAGTCCCCGTTCTAGTTATAAGTTGTTTTGGGTTCATCTTCTTGCTTGGTGGAAGGTTGATTATGTTTGATTTTGATTGTTATGTGAAATGGGTAAGAAAAATGGTAGAAACCCAGATTTTGGCCGGAAATTGCCTTTCCGGGCAAGGAGGCGCGCGCACCCTCCCCCCTTCCAATTCTTGATTTCCTTCTGATGCAAGGAGGCGTGCGCCCCCCTTTTGGTTGAAGCGCGCGCACCCCTCCCTCCCCTGTTCCAAATGGATTTGTTTTCGTGCTATCTTCCGAAAGTCATAACTTTCTCATCCGGACTCCGTTTTAGGCGTGCAAACTATCGTTTCGAAGCTCTCTTTGAGTACTACAAGATGGTATAGGTTGTTCAGTTAAGTTATAAGTTTTATACTTCGGGATTTTATTGGGTGTTTGAGGTTAAGAGGAGTTGTATCGATCCATTGTGAAGAAGTTTTGTAAATCCAATTGAGTGACTTTATTGAGTTGTTATGATCATCTTTGTGATATAAGTGAGGATTTCATACTTTAAGACCCTTTAATTGAAAGTTATTTTACTGATCAGATTGATTTTAGAATAAGACTTGGTTTAGGTTTTAGGTGATATCCTATAGTACCTAGAGGGTTGTTTTGGAACACTAAAGTGTAGCGTTTAGTCCGGTCGTGATCATGTTCTAATAAGAGTAACCTTTTGGATTCGTTCGGGGTGTTTAGAATTGGTTCGTTAGGGACGGAGGTAAAGCGTGAATTGGCGATTGGGTACTTACGGTTTGATTAACCTTAAGGTGTATTCATTCTGATTTCCTACTTTGGAATTTCAGGTGTGATGAGATGGTTGAGTTCATAGTCCTAGTATATCTTTATGAGTAAATGTTTAGGGTCATGTTGGTAATAGTCATTGTGCCATTTGTGAGCGACCGTTTGGGTTGTGCTTTTTATGATTAACTTGTGGGCATCATATTTAGGATGTATTTGGTATGTGCCTTATCTTGGAATCATTATGTTTAATGGTCAATGTTGTTGGACTCTTTTATGAGAAACTCGTTGTGTTTATTGTTGAACTCTTCTTGAGTAATCGTTTGCATCTTTTATGGTGATTAATTGGTATGGTTCCCTACTTTGGAACCCTAAGTTGTTTAATTAAGCTAGTATTTATTACTTAGCATTTATTTGGGAAGCCCAGCTGGCATATTTGTTGCATCGGGCGATGGGAAAGATTATAATGGCAAAGCCAAGTCCATTATAATGTTGACCATTGTTTTGTTCTTACTATACCCCTTTTCCAGATTGGCCTTGGAAGAGATAAGTTAGCTTCCTTTGTGAATGTATCTAGCTACCGAGCATGACTTTGTGGCATGGCTCTTGTCCTTTGTGACATTCTTATGGTTATTGTTCCGGTACCGGGGGTTTTCTCTTCGGCTTTCATGCTATTATGAAGATGTGATTGGTTGATTATTGAAGCTGCGCAGCGATCCTTTATTTGGATGTATCGGTTTGGAAACCTTGGCTAATATCCTTTGTTATGTGTTTACTTTCCGCTGCTATCTGTTGACTGTTAATTGTTACATGCTACGTGATATTTATCATTGTTTATTGCTTATTGCATTATAGCATGTCATGTAGTTGCATTAGTAACTTACTGGGATTTTATCTCACCCCGTTTATTTCCATCTTTGTTTTTCCTTAACCCCCCCCAGGAGGAAAAGGATTAGGATTCACGGATCGAGGAGGACGTCGAGAGGATTGAGATTTTGGGGCAGGTTGTTATGGATCGGTTTATATTATTTAAATGTATAACCTTTTGGGGATAGTTTTACCATTATTGACGTCATTAAGAATTGTATATTTTATTCTTTTGGGTATAAGCTGTGGAGCTTATGTTAGATGTACTTTGTTGATTTAAACTTGGATTTGTAAAACCTTGTGTTATCATCTTTTGGTTCAAAATGGAATTTTTAACTTCTATATTTTAGAGTTTTGGTTTTAAGTCGACGTCCAGCTCGCGAGTTCCCGGCCCGAGGGGTCGGGTCGCGACACGTCAGTTACAGATTCTGTCCAAGAATCCCTCCCTTGCTCAATTTACACGATTTTACCTGGGAATTCCCTCTTTGTGACTTCGTTTTGGCACAAAAAACAACTCATTTCTACCTA
Source organism: Campanula takesimana (assembly GCA_026119855.1). Lineage (NCBI taxonomy): Eukaryota > Viridiplantae > Streptophyta > Magnoliopsida > Asterales > Campanulaceae > Campanula > Campanula takesimana. The sequence goes on along the minus strand of JAOWBW010000644.1, from coordinate 249,735 downwards.
TAAAAATCTCTCTTCTTCACTATTGAAAGGAGGACTTTCTGGAATAAGAAAATGTTAGGCCCAATTGGTAGAAAAATAGGCTAGAGGGGGGGGGGTGTGAATAGCCTAATTAAAACTTTTTAATGAAAACACTTTACAAATGCAAAGTCACTTATCAGTTTGCAAACTATTATCAGTATGCGCAACGGAGAAGATATGACTTAGTTTAACTCACACAAAATCAGTATGAAATGGTTTTGAGAGCTTGGTTTAAACACAAAGTGATTTCACAAAGTTCAATGCAGTTTCAAGAGATTGGTAAATAGAAATTACAATGAATCAGTAAGAATAAGTACGATCTGCCAGTGATAGAGTTCCAACCGGCAAAGACAAAGTAAGTAACAGGGGACACAAGTATTTGGAGAGGTTCACAGTGTAAATACTGCTACGTCCTCTACCAAGTTTGGTCAGAACTTGGATTTGGGTTAAGAGCACTATTAGATATCCCTAGTCTATTACAAGCACGACTTGGCCGGATACAAAGACTAAATTCTAGAGATCACTAATGGATCGTAATACAAATCTGACCAAGTGTTTTTGAGCGGCAAGTCCAAAAGAACTTATCACACTCAGGTGGGTGTGTGAGTAACTCAAACAACGTATTCTTTAGAATAATCTAGTTTGGGAATACTTACAATATTGATGAATTTGTGCACAAGTGTATGTCCTAATAAATGATCTAATGATTATCTAGACAGAATGTTTGAGCTTCAATGAATGCTCTAAACAATCAACTCTCTTCAATTCACTAAAATCACCAACCCTCTTCAATGCTCTAAGTCCTCTATTTATAAGAGGAGTTAATGACTTGAGTCTTGTTGAAGAAGGCTTGCAAGTTGAATTTTCAGCTGGGTAGTTGAGGAGCATTAAATGCGGTATCTTCAGCATTAATGGCGAAGATATGGAGTACACGCATGTCTTGAAAAGTCTGATGGGTAAAGACCCTTTTGTCTCAACCGATTACCTGCAAAAAGCAAGTAGAGACAGTAGAGCTAAAAATAGCTATGTGTGAGACGGCGCATTAATCATAACAGAGCAGATAAACTACTTTAAGATAAGACAGTACGAAAGGACAAAGACAATCGGTAAGGTTGACTTTAAAGTAGAGCGATGTAACCTGACGACCAGTACAGAATGTCTTTGCCGATCGGCAACTTGAGTAGTAAGTTGATCGGCAACTTGAATAGTAAGTTGATCGGCAACTTGAATGTTAGTCTGCTGATTTGCTTCATCTAGCTGGTTTGCCTTGATTGAGAAGTTTGTTATACACCTGTGCTGGTCACAAAGAATCCTAAAGGTACCTTACAAAGGTTCTAATAAAATTGGGGGATCCTAAGTGTTAACTATGATTGGGATTAAGCAATTCTATGTCCTAAACATATATATGAACAACAATCTCCTCCTAATTGCTTAAGTCCAATCACCCTATCCAAGAACATCTATCTTAGCTTAGTAAAAGAACGTATTAGAGATGTCTATTTATTATCATTCCCTAAGCCAAGTTACACATTAGATGTCTAAGAAAGGAAAAGAAGTAAAAAATACAATAAGATAAGATAGGAAAAGGAAATGGATTACTGATTAATCAACAGAGAAATAATAATCTGCAAAACAAATTTAGCATGAATAGCAGCAGATATATTATAAGAACATAACATAAGATAAGCAAACACAAAACAGAATGTTAGCAAAGAATTTTGTTGGATGTATCTTTGAAGGTCTTCAGGATATCTATATCATTGGCTACATTGACTCAAGACATGGGAGGGTCTTCTTGCTTGTCAGCAGCCTTTGATGTAGACTCAGTACGCTTGGCCTTCTTCTTTGCTCTAGCTTCTTCTTTGTCAGCTTTCCTCTTCTGTCTTCTATTAGCGCTTTGCAGTCTCTCAGTCAGCATTTTATTGTTGGCTTCAAGAGCAGCAATCTTCAGTTCAGCATCAGCAAGAGCAGTCTTGGTTACAGATAGCTCTTTTTCAATTTTCTCCATGTCTCTGATCTGCAGTCTATGGTCATCAACAAGTTGCTTCTGAATGGAATGAGTAGATCCCAGGGATTCAGAAAGCTTAACCAGTCTGATTTCTCTATCAGCCAGAAGACTCTTCAAGTCTTTAATTCTTCTATTTTCCTCCTCCTGATTGGACTTAAGAATCTTAGCAGCAAGATCTTTATGAGTCTCCTTAATCAGGTCGGCAAGAGAAAGACCAAAGTCGCCAAAATCAGCACGAGTGGCAGGCACTTGCTGATTTGAGACATCACCTTCCTCAAAGCGAATGAATTCATAGAGGCTGTGGACAACAACCGGCTTCTCAACAATGATTGGCTTGGCAAAACTCTCACCAGATTGTACCAGTAGAGATGGCACAACATCTTCATTGAGTAAGTCATCCTCTTCTATAATCACATCATCAGAGCCGTCCATCGGCAACTCGTCATCAGAAAAAAGAATGATCATCCATGGAGAAGGGGGGGGGACAGGAACTGAAGTAGGAGGCGTAGGCAAAACTTGGTGAAGAAAGTCAGCAATAGCAGCATTGGCATCGGCAAGAAGGAACTCATCCAGAGCAGAGGTGGAATCAATCAGATCGACAGCAAAGACAGCATGGTAGATCGGCAAAGGAAATGCAGGATGCACAATTAAGTCTCGATCTCCAGGCAAATGAAAAACACCATTGTCCTCCATGGAAAGAAATAAGGCCAGCAAGAGATTCAAGCAGGCACGACCTTCAAGAATCATGTTGACTAAATTTGCAATCAGCAATCTGGAGGTAAAGATGTTGGGTATGCTTATTACTTAACACTCCTACTTATGTTAGAATTGATTGATACCATCACCTAAGTTTATTTTAATAAGAAGTTTTATAACTTCATTTTTTAGCTAAGTCCTCTTTATAGACTAGGCCTAGTGTTTAGGGCTGAAGCTTTGGTTTTTAGGTCTAAAGAGAAACTGGTTGAATGGGATGCGCATGTCCCCCATGCGCAGCGCACCTTCTGCGCACTCAATGCGCATGGCTCTCATGCGCATGCAGTTCTGCCTTAGTCAATTCTCTTGTTTCTGACCTCACCTTTTATTAGCTTGGAAAGCGTCTTGATAAGCTACTCTTTTTGGAATAAGTCAAAGTGCTGATGTGGACAAACGACAAAACGTGCACACTCAGCATACACGTAGATGGAGACGCGCCTCATATTTGAAATTCAAATTGAAGACAGCTGTCATCCTCCTAGAAGAAATTTGAAGTCTGTCAACTTGCTCTGTCTCCAACGGCTATAAAGGACAGCCTACGCACCAATCACGTTGCGACAGCTCATTGTCCTTGCTCTGCTCCCCAACGGCTAGTTCTTGGAGCTCAGCTATAAATAGCATGCTCATCCTCATTTTCCAAGCTGCTTGAGCTTTTACTTCCAAAGAGAAAGTTTGAAGATTTGAAGATTGCTTGCTCATTTCCAGAATTCTCAAAAACAACCTTCACCTTCATACATTACCAAGCCCAGATCCTAAACAACCTTTGTATCACCAGAATCTTGTGCTCTCCATCTTATAGATTCAAAGAGCCCAGATTTCTGATTCACACACACACACCTCTTGACGTTCCGATCTCATCGATCATACTTCTAGAGAAACACCGGTTATTGTCTAGGATTTTGTTCTTTCATAGATTATAGATCTTTGAGTTAGTTTTTTCTAAATCGTTGTAACTTGTAACACTCTCTCATAATAAGATCTCATTTAGAAATCCAAGACTAACCATCTTGGTAGAGGACGTAGATCTTTTCCCGATCGAAACCTCTCCAAATAGCTTGTCTACTTATTGCGCTTTACTTTCTACAAGCTTTTCTGATATATTGCTTTGTTTGATCCTTGTAGATTATATTGCGCAGATTGAATTGTGTTTGTGTGCTTATTGCCTTAGTTCCATTCTGCGTCACTCTTTAAACCAAATCTTAGTGCGTGCGTATTTACACTTCTGCGCATATCCCTGCGCATAAGTGCTTGCTTTAAATTTCCGCTGTGCATTTCACACTCTTGCTGCGCGCTATACTTAGCCAAATTAAGAGTCGTGCACATTTGCCATTGATTTTCAAAAGGGTTTGAAAAGAATTTTAAAACGCTATTCACCCCCCCTCTAGCATTTTTCATACCCTTGTTGCCCCTTTGGGACCAACAAGTGGTATCAGAGCTAACACCTTTATAAAACATTTCTGTTTTTCAAGCTTAACAGCTTGGGTGCCGATTCGATATGGCAAACACAAAACCTATGGCAACTGCTAACTATACACATGTTCCAGTCTTTGATGAAGATCATTTCGACATGTAGAAGTTCAGCATCCTGACCCATCTCAACTCAATTGATGAAAGGCTCCATGACACCATAGTTTATGGACCTTATATTCCAATGAAGGCGAATCCTAATCCACGCACCAACGCTGCTCAACCATCTATTCTGAAACCAAAGGAAGAATGGAATGAAGAAGAAACAATAAGAGTTGCAAATGATGGGAAGGCTAGAAACATTCTCCTCAGTATTTTAAGCACGGCTATGAAACAACAAGTCATGCATTGTGCTACTGCAAATGAATTATGGGATGCTATCGAAGAGCATATCAAAGGAGACACTGTTTGCAAAGAAAACAAGAGATACGAAGTACAAAAGATATTCAATAATTTCTCTCAACTCCCTGGTGAAACCCTAAGACAGACTTATGAACGTTACTGTGAAATCATAAACCTCTGTATTTCACTTGGAAAGAAATTCTCTAATAAGGAATTAAATACAAATTTCCTTGCTGCTTTTGGATCGAGATACCTACATAAATCTAGCGCTCTTGAAGACGCTGGAACTTTGGATGTGTGGAAACTTAGAAATCTTTACGCAAATCTCAAAGTTTATGAACTCAAACTTCAGCGTATAAGTGAAACTGAAGGAAAATCAAAATCCATTGCTATGGTGGCGCATAGAGAGGAAGCGCATGCATCTGCGCCTGAGCCAGTTCATGATGAGAAAAGTTCAGATCCCAAAATTTCTACTTCTGAGTTATTGGATATGGATGACGAAGACTTCGCTTTATTTGTGAAGAAATTTCAGAAGTTCAGAAAGTTCTCAAAACCCAACTCCAAAAAATTTCAAGGATCTACAAGCAGAGCTCCTCCAAAGTTCACTAGGAGCAGCGACTCAAAAAGGAAAGAAGATCTGGTATGTTTTAATTATAGGAAACCAGGACACTTTGCCTCAAGCTGCCCAGTTCCCAAGTTTGAATATATGCAGAAGAAGTGTAACGACCCCAAAACCCGTCCCTATTTATTTTATATTTTGGGGATTTTTATTTGACTTACGTGTGCATTTTATGTGTTGCTTCATATTTTATGACTTGCACATCTTACTTGATTAAATGTGCTATTTACTTAGTTAGTAGTAATAATGGTTAAAGGAGTTAAATGGTTAAGTTGAAACTTTAGAGTCTTTAGTGAAATTATAACTTTAGGGGCTTAAGTGTTAAAAATAAAAGTCTAGTGACTAAAGTTGGAAAATGGGGTAAAGATATTTTACAAAAACATGTTTATCTCCCTCTTTCTCTGTGTTAACATACTCTGTTGGTCCCAGAAGGGCAACAAGGGTATGAAAAATGCTAGAGGGGGGGGGGTGAATAGCGTTTTAAAAATTCTTTTTCAAACCCTTTTGCAAAACAATGGCTAATGCGCACATGTCTTATTTTGGCTAAGTATAGCGCGCAACAAGAGTGTGAAATGCACAGCGGAAACTTAAAGCAATCACTTATGCGCAGGGAGAATGCGCAGAAGTGTAAATACGCACGCACTAAGTTTAGCTTAAAGATTGGCGCAAAATGGAAAGGCAATAAGCATACAAACACAATTCTGTCGAAGCAATACAATCTACAAAGATCAAACAAAACAATATATAAGTAAAGCTTAAATGTAGAATGAAAAGCACAATAAATAAACACGCTATTTGGAGAGGTTCGATCGGGAAAAGATCTACGTCCTCTACCAAGATGGTTAGTCTTGGATTTCTAATGAAGATCTTATTATATGAGAGAGTTTACAAGATACAAAGATGTAGAACAAAACTTTCTCAAAGATCTATAGTCTATGAAAGAACAAAATCCTAGACAATAACCGGTGTATCTCTAGAAGTAAGATCGATGAGATCGAAACTTCAAGAGGTGTGTATGTGTATCAGAAATCTGGGCTCTTTGAATCTATGAGATGGAAAGCACAAGAAATTCTGGTGATACAAAGGCTATTTAGGATCTGGGCTTGGATGAGTATGAAGGTATGAAGGTTGATCTTGAGAATTTTGGAAATGAGCAAGCAATCTTCAAATCTTCAAATCTTTCTCTTTGAAAGCAAAAGCATAAGGAGCTTGGAAAATGAGGAAGAGCTGGCTATTTATAGTGGAGCTCCAAGAACTAGCCGTTGGGGAGCTTCAGCAAGGACGATGTGCTGTCACAATGTGATTGGTGCGCAGCTGTCCTTTATAGCCGTTGGAGACAGCAAGTTGACAACTTTCAGATATCTTCTAGAAGGGTGACAGCTATCTTCAATTTGAATTTTCAAACTGAGGCGCGTCTCTCCATCAACGTGTATGCTGAGTGTGCACGTTGTCGATTGTCCACATCAGCACTTTGACTCATACCAAAAAGCGTTGCTTTACATAACGCTTTTCAAGCTATACAAAGGTGAGGTCAAGAAATAAGAGATTTGACTAAGGTATATCTGCGCTGCACATGAAAATCATGCGCATAGGTATGCGCAGATGGTGCTACGCATGAAGGTCATGCGCATCACACTTAGACATTTGCTCATGAGACCTCAAATCCAAAGCTTCAGCCCTAAACATTAAGCCTAGTCTATAGAGAGGACTTAGCTAAAATTGAAGTTACAAAACTTCTTACATAGGGTCCTAAAGTCCTTAAAATAAACTTAGGTGATGGTATCAATCAATTCTAATATATATAGGAGGGTTAAATAATAAGCATACCCAACATACTCAGACATTTCTTCTCGTTCTTCCTAGGGTTAAAAGAAAAGGTAAGTTCAACCTATTTTGATTTATTTCTTTTTACTTTACTTATCCGTTTTAAAATCTAATTATATAAAAATGATCAGGGCGTTGAGTAGGTCATTTCTACCCGAACAAAACATATTTTCTCGATACTTTTTCCGGAAATAGGTAAGTTACTAATTCCCCTTTTAATGTTAAAATGGTCATATATATCTTATATGTGCTATATGTGTTGTAAATTTATGTTTTGAATAAGTTTTGTGATACTTGAAATTTTGGGACAAAATGAGTATTTGGTATGTTGGTTTGGTTGGGTTTAAATTGGTGTTAAAGTTGTTTTGGGACTGATTTTGTAGCCTTAGTAAAGTTATAAACGTTAAGTGTTGTAAGTGTTGTACTTTTGGGACGGTGAAACGAAGGGAGTATAAGTCATTTTGGTTTTGGCCTGCGAGGTGTGGTGGGCGGCCGCCCAAAAAGGGCGTGCGGCCGCATATCTATCTGAAAGGTTTTGGTCGTGGGACAGAGCATTTTGGGCGGCCGCACAGGCTGGTGTGGGCGACCGCCCAGGGTTGCTGGAAAGTTGAATTGTTTTAATCTAAGTAATTTAGAGTTTAATCTTGGTCTAGGTCTTAGGTAATATCCTAGGGTACCTAGAGGGTTGTTGTGAAACACTCTAGTGTTTGAAATTGGTTCCTTTGTGAACAAATGTGTTATGGAATGTGAATAAGTGTTACATGGGGTATTGTTGAACATCTTTTGATGTGGTTTGGATTGGTTCATCTTATTGATGTGTTTGGCTTGGTTCCCTAATTTGGAATCATTGCCCCCGGTTGTTGTTTAAACAAGTATTCATTACTATGCTCGTGTTTAAAGTCCAGCTGGTACTTGTTGTGGAGTCAGGCAGTGGGAGAATTATAGTGACATAATTTAAGTTTACTATAAGTTTTTCCATTGGTACCTTGAGTCAGGCAGTGGGAGAATTATAGTGGCACACAAGCCAAGTTCACTATAAGGTTTTCCGCTGTTGCCTTTTCTGTTTCCCCTGTCCATATTGGCCTTGGATGGGATGAATCGCTCCCTTGGGTGAGCATTTGGGTTATGACTTTGTGTCATATTCCCCCCGTTGTTACTTTGGTTCTTATGGTTATGGTTTGGTTTTCGGGATCCCGGCTTCAGCTATTTATGCTGCTCAGATGGTTTTCTCAGTTGGTTTTCTCAGATGGTATTCTCAGACAGTTATGTTTATTGGATAAACCTTGGCTTGGTATCCACCGGAGTGTGGCATTTGTGGTATTTGTGGTATATGAGTTGATTTTACCTCTCATACTATGTGCTATGTGATGCTTATGATATTGTTCATTATGCTTATCATTTTAGCATGAAACATAGTTGCATTTTAGTAGCTTACTGAGATTCATTCTCACCCCTTATTTGTTTACTGTTTTAGATAAAGGCGAGTCCAGGGGATATGACACTTTGGCACGGGAGGACGTTGGAGTGGTAAGAGTTGGGACTTGTTTTGTTAAGGTTACATTATGTAAATGTAAAACCTTTTGGGTAGAGTACCCGTACTTCCTATTGCGACACCTATTTTGGATAATGTTGGTGTATGTACATTTGTATAAAAGTTTGTAAGCCTTCGGGCTAAGTATTTTCGTTGTGAAAGTTGCTTGTAAAGTTTGTTTAAAGTTAAATGAAGTCTTTGAACTTCAAGTGTGGTTTTGTTAAACTTTATGAAAGTACATTTCGAAAAATTTTCAAAAGTGTTTTATAACGTCTTCCACTCGTGTCCCGAGCGTGGGGCCAAGTAGGACCACGGGTCTGGGGCGCGACAGTTGGTATCAGAGCTAGGTTGTAGATGGTCTAGAATGACTAAATGACCTAGGAGGGTAGTAGAGTATAGAGTGAGTAACGTTGAGTGTTCTATGCAGGTATTCATTTAAAATGGTTGGAACAGAAGGTGACCAGTCTGGGCCTTCAGGGCAAGATAAGGTCAGAGAGGAAGCTCGAATAATGTTCCAAGGCATGTTTGAGGCTGCAATGAAAACAATTAATGATCAGAGACAAGAGAGGGAACAGGCACCACCAAGAGATGGGTTGGCACAATTCTTGAAGATGGAACCCATGGGTTATGATGGAGAGCCTGATGTATCTAAATACAGAAAGGTGGAATGAATCAATGGAAAATATCTTTGATGCTTTGAGATGTTCTGAGGAAGATCAAGTCAGGTTTGCTACTTATAAGCTGAATGGAGCTGCCGAGCATTGGTGGAAAGCTTTGAAAACTAAATGGGATGAGACTCATGTACCCTATACTTGGGAGAATTTTCTGGGAAAGTTTAAAGAACACTTCATTCCCCGGGTAGATCAAGACATGAAGGAAATGGAGTTTCTTAACTTGGAGCAAGGTTCTATGTCAGTGGCTCAGTATTCAGCTAAATTTTCAGAGTTGTCCAGGTATTGTACTCACTTAGTGGCAACTGAGGAGAGAAAGGCTACGAGGTTTGTGAAAGGTTTGAAAACTGTGATTAGAAATCAACTAGTATCCCACAAGTTGCAAGATTTTCAAGATGCAGTTGATCGAGCCTACCAGGTGGAGCATGATATTGAGGAACACAAGAAGAAAATGGAGTTGTTAGGTGCAGGGAGGCAAGGTAGGCAACAACAACAACGTGGTGATAATAGAGGAAATCAAGGTGGATCTTCACAATTCAAAGGGTCTTCTCAAAGACAGTCAGGTAATAGAAATCAAAGTAACACTTCAGGGAGTCAGAACAGAGGAGTTTGTAATTATTGTCAGAAAGAAGGGCATTCAGAAGAAAGAGGTTGTAAGAAGCAGGGCAAATGTTTGAATTGTGGTCAGTTGGGTCATTTTCAGAGGGATTGCCCTAGATTTAAAGTACAGGCATCAGGAAGTGCAGTTGGGTGTTCTCAGGGCCTGAAGAGGGATTCTTCAGGAAAGCCTAAGGTGCAGGGTCGTGTTTTTGCCATTACTCAACAACAGGCTTCAGATTCCTCTAATGTGATAGGAGGTATTATTTCTTTGTCTAGTTTAAGGGCACGTACACTTATAGACCCTGGCTTATCGCATTCTTATGTGTCTGTGCATTTTGTTTCTCGATTGCATTTGTCTTCTGAATCTCTACCTTATGTGTTAGAGGTGTCTACTCCTATAGGGGAGTGTTTGGTGACCAATGAGGTGTTGCATTCTTGTGATGTGCATATACGTGAGCATGTCTTACCTGCTGATTTAGTTATCATACCATTACAAGATTTTGATATTATCTTGGGTATGGATTGGTTGGGTAAATATCATGCGTCTGTTGATTGTGCTAAAAAGGTGGTCACATTTTCTATCCCTAATGTTCCTAAATTTACTTTTGAAACTGTTCCCTGGGGTAGAGAGATTCGTATTATTTCTTATGTGAAGGCTAGAAAGTTGTTGAACCGTGGTTGTGCGGGATATTTGGCCAGTGTTCTTGATACTACTAAAAGGGTTCCTGATATTGAGGATGTGCCTATTGTTAAAGAATTTTCAGATGTATTTTCTTCTGAGTATGCTATGCCTCCTGACCGGGAAATCGAGTTCTGTATTGACTAACTTTCAGGACAGCTCCTATCTGAGGCACCTTAAGAATGGCCCCAGCTGAGTTGAAAGAGTTGAAGGTTCAGTTACAAGAGTTACTTGATCGAGGATTCATTCGTCCTAGTGTATCCCCGTGGGGAGCTCCAGTGTTATTTGTCAAAAAGAAAGACGGGTCCCTGAGATTGTGTATTGATTACAGAAAGCTGAATCAGGTAACTATAAAGAACAAATATCCGCTTCCTCATATTGATGATTTATTTGATCAACTTCAAGGGTCGGTTGTCTTTTCAAAACTTGACTTGAGGAGTGGGTACCACCAGTTGAAAATCCGTTCTGAAGATATTTCTAAAACTGCTTTCCGTAGTAGATATGGCCATTATGAGTTTCTTGTTATGCCTTTCGGGTTGACTAATGCTCCGGCTGTTTTTATGGATATGATGAATAGGGTCTTTAAATCTTATCTTGATACCTTCGTGGTTGTATTTATTGATGATATTCTTGTTTATTCCAAGTCTCGGGAGGAACATGAACAACATTTACGAATGGTTTTATCTATTCTTCGTGAGAAGAAGTTGTTTGCTAAATTTAGTAAGTGTGCTTTTTGGCTCGATGAAGTATCTTTTCTTGGGCACGTGATTTCTAATAAAGGTATATCAGTTGATCCATCCAAGATTGAGGCTATTGTGAATTGGAAGAGGCCAGAATCAGTTACTGAAATTCGAAGCTTCTTGGGGTTAGCCGGGTACTACAGAAGGTTCATTGAGGGGTTTTCTAAGATTGCAACTCCCTTGACTCAGTTGACTCGAAAGAATGTTCCTTATGTGTGGGATGAAAAATGCCAAGTTAGCTTTGAAGAGTTGAAGAAGAGATTGACTACAGCTCCTATTCTTGAACAAAAACCTTCTGTTGGATAGAGGCGCGCGCACCCTCCCATAGGAGGCGCGCGCACCCTCCTCTCCTCCAATCTTGATTTCCCCTTCTGATCTAGGAGGCGCGCGCACCCTCCCATAGGAGGCGCGCGCACCCTCTCCCCTGTTGTGAAATTTATTTCCCCTTTTTTGTCCAATCTTTCGAGAGCCATATCTCCCTCATCCGGACTTCATTTTAGGTGTATAAATTATCGTTTTAAAGCTCTCCTTAAGCTCTTCGAGATGAGTGAGTAGTTTTGGTTGTGTTCTTGAGTTAACTGGTTCCTTTGTGAATGTATGTGATATGGGATTTGATTAAATTATTATTTGGAAATATGAAGCACTTTTATGATGCGCGTTTATTCAATTCATCTTTTTGGTGATTAATTGGAATGATTCCCTACTTTGGAATCAATGGTTGTTTATCGTGCTAGTATTTTATTACTTAGCCTTTACTTGAAAGTCCAGCTGGTATTTTGTGTGTGTTTGGGCGATGCGAAACATTATGATGGCACAGCCAAGTCCATTGTGATGTTGACCATTGTTTTGCCCCATTATTTCCCTCTTCCAGATTGGGCTTGGATGTGAGATGAGCTAGCCCCTTTGTGAGCACTTTAGCTATTGGTTTTCGGGCTTTGACTGTGTGTCACTGTCCCCTTGTTATTGGTTCCGGTACCGGGGATTTCTCTTCAGCTTTCATGCTATTATGAAGATGATGATTTGTTGGTTATTGAAGCTGCGCAGCGACCTTTATATGGTTTATCGGTTTGGAAAACCTTGGCTAATATCCTTTGTTATGTGTTCATTTCCGCTGCTATCTGATATATGATAATTGCTATGTGTTATGTGATTTATTATTGATTATTGCATCATAGCATGTCATGTAGTTGCATTAGTAACTTATTGAGATTTATCTCACCCCCTTTCTTTTTATCTTTGTTTTTCCTTAAACCCCCCCCCCCCAGGTGGAAAGGATTAGACTCGCTGATCACGAGACAGGACGTCGCGAGGGTTGAGCTTTTGGGGCAAGTGTATATTGGTGGGTTTAATTATATAATTGTGTAACTCTTTTGGGGATAGTTGTACCACACTTTGACGTCACTAAGATTTGTATATTTTATTATTTTGTAGTGTGAGCTTATGGGTCTTACACTAGTACATTGTCGTTGTTAAACTGTTATCCAAAACCTGGTGTTACCATCTTTTGTTATGAAATGAAATTTTTATCTCCGATATTTTGGTGTTTTGATTAGTAAGTCGACGTCCAGCTCGCGATCTCGGGCCCGCGGGGTTCGGGGTCGCGACAGTTGGTATCAGAGCCATGGTTCGGCTCTAAGTATAAGTCTAGGTGGACTAGTATGACCTAGGTGGGTAGTTGTGTTCGGAGTGAGTAACGGTTGATGGCTTATGCAGGTAATTGTTTAAAATGGCTAGAAGGAGAGCAGGCGAAGGCTCTAGTGGAGCACAGAATCAGAATGACTTAAGGGAAGAGAACCGGGCAATGTTCCAAGGAATGTTTGAGGCCGCTATGAAGGCCATTCATGATCAAGGGTCACGAGAAGAGCATGTGGCACCACCGAGATATGGGCTAGAGCAATTTCTGAAATTGAAGCGAAAAGAGTTTGACGGTGAGCCGGATGTAAAGAAGGCTGAGATGTGGATCGAGTCTATGGAGAAAATTTATGATGTGTTTGGGTGCACGGACGAGGATAGGGTCCGGTTCGCGGCTTATAAGCTTGTGGGTGCCTCGAGCATTGGTGGAAAGGAGTCAAAGCGAGTTGGGATGATACTCATACAGTCTATGCATGGGAATTGTTTGTACGAAAGTTCAAAGAGTATTTCATTTCGGTAGTGGATCAGAACCGAAAGGAGATCGAGCTACTCAACTTGGAGCAAGGTTCGTTGTCTATAGCTCAATACTCGGCTAAGTTCACAGAATTAGCCCGGTATTGTGACTATCTTGTGAGGACCGAATAACAGAAGGCTATGAGATTCATCCGGGGTTTGAAGACTTCTATTCGTACTCAGCTTATAGCCCAGAGGATTGTGACATTTTAGGATGCGGTAGACCGTGCCTATCTTATAGAGCAAGATATTGGGGAACATAAGAGGAAGACCGAAGTAGCCAACCCGAGTAAGCAAGGAGCGCAGAGCAAGTCACAACCAAGGATTGATAACCGAGGTAACTTTGGGGGACAATCTCAGTCCCGAGGGCAACCGATCCCAAGGAACCCGGGTACCACTTCCGGGAACCAAGGGAACCAAATTAGGAGGCTTTGTTCGTATTGTCAAAAGGAAGGCCATTCAGAGGACCGGTGTTGGAAGAAACAGGGAAGGTGTACCAATTGTGGTCAAATGGGTCATTTTGCAAAGGATTGTACTAGAGGCAGAGGTCAACCGACTGGGGTAGGAGCTGGGGCTCCACAGGGTCAGAAAAGGGATGCTACGGGAAAGCCCAAGGTCCAAGGGAAAGTGTTTGCAATGAATCAACAACAAGCCACAGATGATCCCACAGTTATTGGATGTATTATTTCTATATCTAGTGTGAGCGCACGAGCGTTAGTAGATCCAGGATCATCTCATTCATACATTTCTGTACAATTTGCTTCTTTACTAAATGCTGCATCTGAGTCATTGCCTTATGTGCTAGAGGTGTCGACCCCTATAGGAGAGTGTTTGGTGACTGATAGAGTCTTTCGTGCTTGTGATGTGGTTATATGGGGTCGTGTCTTATATGCGGACTTGGTAGTCCTTCCTATTCAGGACTTTGATGTTATTTTAGGTATGGATTAGTTGAGCAAGTTTCATGCTTCTGTTGATTGTCGTAGGAAAGTTGTTACTTTTTCTATTCCCGATGTGCCTAAATTTACTTTTGAGGCTACACCTATTGGTAGAAATTTCCGTATCATTTCTTATGTGAAAGGGAGAAAATTATTGCGCCGCGGTTGTGAGGGGTATTTGGCTAGTGTTCTTGATACTAGGAAAGAATCCCCTAGTTTGGAGAGTGTTCGGGTAGTTAGGGAATTTCACGATGTTTTCTCTTCTGAGTATGATATGCCTCCCGATCGTGAGATAGAATTTTGTATAGATCTTTTGCCGGGTACGGCTCCGATTTCGAAAGCACCGTATAGGTTGGCTCCCGCAGAATTGAAGGAATTAAAGGTTCAGTTGCAAGAGTTGCTTGATCGAGGGTTTATCCGCCCTAGTGTTTCCCCGTGGGGAGCACCGGTTTTGTTTGTGCGGAAGAAAGATGGTTCTTTGAGATTGTGTATTGATTACTGAAAGTTGAATCAGGTTACAGTGAAGAACAAGTATCCTCTACCTCACATTGACGATTTATTTGATCAGCTTCAGGGGTCCGTCGTGTTTTCCAAGCTTGATTTGAGGAGTGGGTACCATCAGTTGAAGATTCGATCGGAGGATATTCCGAAGACTGCCTTTCGCACTCGGTATGGTCATTATGAGTTCTTGGTTATGACGTTTGGGTTGACCAACGCGCCTGCCGTATTTATGGATTTGATGAACCGGGTTTTCCATCCTTATCTTGATTCGTTCGTGGTGGTCTTTATTGACGATATACTCGTCTACTCCAAATCTAGAGAGGAACACGAGCAACACTTGAGGACAGTTTTATCCGTTCTTTCGAGGGAGAAATTATTTGCGAAGTTTAGTAAATGCGAATTTTGGCTCGAGAAGGTGTCATTTCTGGGTCATGTTATTTCTAAAGACGGGATTTCTGTGGATCCTTCAAAGATTGAAGCCATAGTGGATTGGAAGAGACCCGAGTCAGTGACCGAGATCAGAAGCTTTCTGGGGTTGGCCGGGTATTACAGAAGATTTATAGAAGGGTTTTCGAGGATTGCTACCCGGATGACTCAGTTGACCCGGAAGAATGTCCCGTTTGAGTGGACCGAGAAATGTGTCAAGTTTCGAGGAATTGAAGAAGAGGTTGACTACCGCGCCGATCTTGACCTTGCCTAATGGGAATGATGATTTAGTAATTTATAGTGATGCTTCGAAAGAGGGTTTGGGTTGTGTTTTGATGCAGAACAGGAAGGTGATTGCGTATGCTTCGAGGAAGTTGAGCCCGAGTGAACAGAATTATCCTACTCATGATATGGAGTTGGCGGCGATAGTCTTTGCATTGCACAAATGGAAGCATTACCTTTATGGAGCAAAGTTCGAGATTTTCACGGATCACAAGAGTTTAAAGTATCTTTTCTCGCAGAAGGAACTTAATAACGATAGCGTCGATGGATGGAATTGTTGAAGGATTATGATTGTACGATTTCCTATCACCCGGGGAAGGCGAATGTGGTCGCCGATGCGATTAGTAGGAAGTCTTATGTGGCTTCGATGATGGTCCGTGAGTGGAAAATGCTTGAGGATGTTCGAGATTGGTCTCCTCGTGAATCGAGACATGGGGCTATTTTTGCGAATATTAGGGTATCTCCGACCCTAATTCAGAGGATAAAGGAAGCTCAGAAAGAAGATCCCGAGTTGGTGAAGATAATAGGTAAATTGAAGGAAAAGAACTTCGAGGATTTTTCTTTGAGTTCGAGTGGAGTTTTGACTTTCCGCGGTCGTTTGTGCGTACCCGATGTTGGTGGAATAAAGAGGCAAGTTTTAGATGAAGGTCACAAATCGAGGTATAATATTCATCCGGGTAGTACGAAGATGTATCAAAATTTGAAACAGCAATTTTGGTGGAACAACATGAAGAGGGAAATAGCCGAGTATGTTTCGAAATGTTTAACTTGTCAGCAGGTCAAAGCCGAGCATCAGAGACCCGCAGGACTACTTCAGCCGTTAGAGATTCCGGAGTGGAAATGGGAGCATGTGACTATGGATTTCGTTACGGGACTACCTCGTACCCGTAGGAAGTATGACAGTGTTTGGGTAATAGTGGATAGATTGACCAAGAGTGCCCATTTCTTACCTATTGACATTAGATACTCGATGGAGACACTTGCAACCCTTTATATTGATGAGATTGTGAGACTACATGGGGTTCCGGTTAGCATTGTGTCAGATCGAGACCCGAGGTTTACTTCTAGATTCTGGAAGGCGTTTCAGGAAGCTTTGGGTACAGATTTGCGATTCAGCACAGCTTTTCACCCTCAGACCGACGGTCAATCCGAGAGGACTATTCAGATTCTTGAGGATATGTTGCGAGCTTGTGCGATAGACTTCTCTAATTCTTGGGATTCGCACCTACCGTTAGTGGAATTCTCTTACAACAACAGTTATCAGGCTAGTATCGAGATGGCACCGTATGAGGCCTTGTATGGAAGAAAGTGTAGGTCGCCTATTTGTTGGGATGAGGTCGGTGAAGCGAAGATAGTGGGTATTGATTTGCTTCAGGATTCAGTTGAGAAAGTTAGAGTTATCCGGGATCGATTGAAAACAGCCCAGAGTCGACATAAGAGCTATGCAGATAACCGAAGGCGAGATCTTAGTTTTCAGACCGGTGACTTTGTGTTCTTGAAAGTATCACCGAAGGTGGGTATTCGTAGGTTTGGGAAGAAAGGCAAATTGGCTCCGAGGTTTATTGGCCCGTTTGAGATTTTGGGAAAGGTTGGACTTCTTGCGTATCGACTTGCGTTGCCGTCATCTTTAGACCGGTTGCACAACGTGTTCCACGTTTCTATGCTTCGGAAGTATGTTCATGATCCATCTCACGTGTTACCGAGGATACCGGAGGATATTGAGCCCGATATGACTTATGAGGAACGACCGGTTCGGGTTTTAGATTCCAAAGTCCAAGAGTTGAGAAACAAAAGCATTGCGTTGGTTTGAGTTCTTTGGAGGAATCATAATGTTGAAGAATCGACATGGGAGCTCCGAGATGAGATCGAGAGGAAATATCCGTGGCTTTTTAATTCGGGTAAGTCTCGTTAAAATTCGGGTCGAATTTTCTTTAAGGGGGAGTGAATGTCACGACCCGAAAACTAGGCTCTATTTTATTGGTAATAAATAATTATTATTTATTTATTTGCTTATTTATTTATTTAAATTATTATTTATTTAAATATTTATGTGTGCATTTTATGTTTCATAATAATTATGCCTAGCATTTTATTTGGGTCATTTGTGCTAGTGTAGAAGTGTTGAGTCTTAATTGTTAGTGGGGAGTTTATTTGAAAGGATAGTATTAGGGGGAGGGGCCTAAGTGTAACATTTTGAAATAATTTCCCCTACTCCCTCTCTTCTCCCTCACCTCCTCCCTCACTCTTTCACTCCACCTCTCTCCCAGCACATCTCTCTCTCTCTTTCCTTGGTGGTAAGTTTTTCTTCTCTCCCTTCTCTCTTCATTTTCTTCATCTTCCTCTTGTTATTTCTCATTTCTTAAAACATGAAACTTGTTTAGACAGTCGATAGGATCGTAGGAAGCCAATAAATTTCGAGTTCCGTCACCTTTGAGAAAATCCGGGTAAGTTACTTTTCCCCCCATTGATGCTAAAAATGTTCATCCTATGCTTAGATGATACTATGATTTCCATTTATTGCTTCTTTGGTTGATTTTGTGATGATTTACATTTTTGTTCATTTTGTGAAATTTTGGTATTTGAATCACCCTTGATTGAGGTTCCTTAGATGATGTTGTTGGAGTCCTTTTGGTTCAAAATGGCGTAGGTACTTTAGTTCACATCTTGGTAGTGTTAGAAATGGTGAAGATTGGGTTGGTTTTGGATTTGGGGTTGTTAATGGTAGAAACCCAGATTTTTTTGCCGGAATTTGCCTTTCCGGGCAAGGAGGCGCGCGCACCCTCCCATAGGAGGCGCGCGCACCCTTATGCCCCTCTTGAACAAAAACCTTCTGTTGGATAGAGGCGCGCGCACCCTCCCATAGGAGGCGCGCGCACCCTCCTCTCCTCCAATCTTGATTTCCCCTTCTGATCTAGGAGGCGCGCGCACCCTCCCATAGGAGGCGCGCGCACCCTCTCCCCTGTTGTGAAATTTATTTCCCCTTTTTTGTCCAATCTTTCGAGAGCCATATCTCCCTCATCCGGACTCCATTTTAGGTGTATAAATTATCGTTTTAAAGCTCTCCTTGAGCTCTTCGAGATGAGTGAGTAGTTTTGGTTGTGTTCTTGAGTTAACTGGTTCCTTTGTGAATGTATGTGATATGGGATTTGATTAAATTATTATTTGGAAATATGAAGCACTTTTATGATGCGCGTTTATTCAATTCATCTTTTTGGTGATTAATTGGAATGATTCCCTACTTAGGAATCAATGGTTGTTTATCGTGCTAGTATTTTATTACTTAGCCTTTACTTGAAAGTCCAGCTGGTATTTTGTGTGTGTTTGGGCGATGCGAAACATTATGATGGCACAGCCAAGTCCATTGTGATGTTGACCATTGTTTTGCCCCATTATTTCCCTCTTCCAGATTGGCCTTGGATGTGAGATGAGCTAGCCCCTTTGTGAGCACTTTAGCTTTTGGTTTTCGGGCTTTGACCGTGTGTCACTGTCCCCTTGTTATTGGTTCCGGTACCGGGGATTTCTCTTCAGCTTTCATGCTATTATGAAGATGATTATTTGGTTTATCGGTTTGGAAAACCTTGGCTAATATCCTTTGTTATGTGTTCATTTCCGCTGCTATCTGATATATGATAATTGCTATGTGTTATGTGATTTATTATTGATTATTGCATCATAGCATGTCATGTAGTTGCATTAGTAACTTATTGAGATTTATCTCACCCCCTTTCTTTTTATCTTTGTTTTTCCTTAACCCCCCCCCCAGGTGGAAAGGATTAGACTCGCTGATCACGAGACAGGATGTCGCGAGGGTTGAGCTTTTGGGGCAAGTGTATATTGGTGGGTTTACATTATATAAATGTGTAACTCTTTTGGGGATAGTTGTACCACACTTTGACGTCACTAAGATTTGTATATTTTATTATTTTGTAGTGTGAGCTTATGGGTCTTACACTAGTACATTGTCGTTGTTAAACTGTTTTCCAAAACCTGGTGTTACCATCTTTTGTTATGAAATGAAATTTTTATCTCCGATATTTTGGTGTTTTGATTAGTAAGTCGACGTCCAGCTCGCGATCTCGGGCCCGCGGGGTTCGGGGTCGCGACACCCGGATTTGGTAAAGATTATGGATAAGATCAAGGAAGGCAAATTTGAGGACTCTCTCAGTTCAGAAGGGGTATTGACTTTCAGAGGTCGATTGTGTGTGCCTAATGTTGATGGAATCAAACTTCAAGTTCTCGAGGAAGACCATAAATCGAGGTATACTATTCATCCTGGGAGTACTAAAATGTATCAGAATTTGAAGCAACACTTTTGGTGGAATAATATGAAGAGGGAAATAGCGGATTATGTATCCAAACGTTAACATGTCAACAAGTTAAATCTGAACATCAAAGGCCCGCGGGATTGCTTCAACCATTAGAGATTCCGGAATGGAAGTGAGAGCATGTTACTATGGATTTTGTGACAGGGTTACCTCGTACACGAAGAAGGTTTGATGTAGTTTGGGTGATTGTTGATAGATTGACAAAGTCTTCTCATTTTCTACCTATTGAGATTGGTTATTCTATGGAAAGGCTTGCAACCTTGTACATTAATGAGATCGTGAGATTACATGGAGTTCCAGTTAGCATTGTTTCTGATCGTGATCCTAGATTCACATCTCGGTTTTGGCAAGCGTTTCAGAAGGCTTTGGGTTCAGAGTTGAGGTTTAGTACAGCTTTTCATCCTCAGACAGATGGTCAGTCAGAGAGAACCATTCAAATTCTTGAGGATATGTTGAGAGCTTGTTCTGTTGATTTTTCTGATTCGTGGGATACTCATATGCCTCTTGTAGAATTTGCTTATAATAACAGTTTTCAGTCCAGTATTGGGATGGCTCCTTATGAAGCCTTGTATGGGAGGAAATGTCGGTCTCCAATTTGTTGGGATGAAGTGGGAGAAGCAAAGATTTGGGGTGTTCAGATGCTAAATGATTCAGTTGAAAAGATTAAACTTATTCGGGATCGTTTGAGTACCGCTCAGAGTAGACAGAAAAGCTATGCTGATTACCGAAGGCGAGACCTCGAGTTTGAAAAGGGTGACTTGGTGTTCTTGAAGGTTTCACCTAAGGTTGGTATTCGAAGGTATGGAAAGAAAGGCAAGCTTGCTCCGAGGTATATTGGTCCATTTGAGATTCTTGGAAGAGTTGGAGATCGTGCGTATCGTCTTGCGTTACCTCCTTCTCTTGATAAGATCCATAATGTATTTCATGTTTCTATGCTTCGGAAGTACGTGTATGATCCTTCTCATGTCTTGTCCGAGGTTCCCGAGGATATTGAGCCGAGTATGTCTTATGAAGAGCACCCAGTCCAAGTGATTGATTCGAAGGTCCAAGAATTGAGAAATAAGAGTATTCCTCTTGTTTGAGTTGTGTGGAGGAACCATAATGTGGAAGAATCAACTTGGGAGCTTCGGGAGGATATCGAGAGAAAGTACCCTTGGTTGTTTGAGGGCCTAGGTAAGTAACCCTAAAATTCGGGATGAATTTTCTTTAAGGGGGAGTGATTGTAACGACCCCAAAACCCGTCCCTATTTATTTTATATTTTGGGGATTTTTATTTGACTTATGTGTGCATTTTATGTGTTGCATCATATTTTATGACTTCATATCTTACTTGATTAAATGTGCTATTTACTTAGTTAGTAGTAATAATGGTTAAAGAAGTTAAATGGTTAAGTTGAAACTTTAGGGTCTTTAGTGAAATTATAACTTTAGGGGCTTAAGTGTTAAAAATAAAAGTCCAGTGATTAAAGTTGGAAAATGGGGTAAAGATATTTTACAAAAACATGTTTATCTCCCTCTTTCTCTGTGTTAACATACTCAGACATTTCTTCTCGTTCTTCCTAGGGTTAAAAGAAAAGGTAAGTTCAACCTATTTCGATTTATTTCTTTTTATTTACTTATCCGTTTTAAAATCTAATTATATAAAAATGATCAGGGAGTTGAGTAGGTCATTTCTACCCGAACAAAACATATTTCCTCGATACTTTTTCCGGAAATAGGTAAGTTATTAATTCCCCTTTTAATGTTAAAATGGTCATATATATGTTATATGTGCTATATGTGTTGTAAATTTATGTTTTGAATAAGTTTTGTGATACTTGAAATTTTGGGACAAAATGAGTATTTGGTATGTTGGTTTGGTTGGGTTTAAAGTGGTGTTAAAGTTGTTTTGGGACTGATTTTGTAGCCTTAGTAAAGTTATAAACGTTAAGTGTTGTAAGTGTTGTACTTTTGGGACGGTGAAACGAAGGGAGTATAAGTCATTTTGGTTTTGGCCTGCGAGGTGTGGTAGGCGGCCGCCCAAAAAGGGCGTGCAGCCGCACATCTATCTGAAAGGTTTTGGTCGTGGGACAGAGCATTTTGGGCGGCCGCACAGGCTGGTGTGGGCGACCGCCCAGGGTTGCTGGAAAGTTGAATTGTTTTAATCCAAGTGATTTAGAGTTCAATCTTGGTCTAGGTCTTAGGTAATATCCTAGGGTACCTAGAGGGTTGTTGTGAAACACTCTAGTGTTTGAAATTGGTTCCTTTGTGAACAAATGTGTTATGGAATGTGAATAAGTGTTACATGGGGTATTGTTGAACATCTTTTGATGTGGTTTGGATTGGTTCATCTTATTGATGTGTTTGGCTTGGTTCCCTAATTTGGAATCATTGCCCCCGGTTGTTGTTTAAGCAAGTATTCATTACTATGCTCGTGTTTAAAGTCTAGCTGGTACTTGTTGTGGAGTCAGGCAGTGGGAGAATTATAGTGTCATAAGTTAAGTTCACTATAAGTTTTTCCATTGGTACCTTGAGTCAGGCAGTGGGAGAATTATAGTGGCACAAACCAAGTTCACTATAAGGTTTTCTGCTGTTGCCTTTTCTGTTTCCCCAGTCCAGATTGACCTTGGATGGGATGAATCGCTCCCTTGGGTGAGTATTTGGGTTATGACTTTGTGTCATATTCCCCCCGTTATTACTTTGGTTCTTATGGTTATGGTTTGGTTTTCGGGATCCCGGCTTCAGCTATTTATGTTGCTCAGATGGTTTTTTCAGTTGGTTTTCTCAGATGGTATTCTCAGACAGTTATGTTTATTGGATAAACCTTGTCTTGGTATCCACCGGAGTGTGGCATTTGTGGTATTTGTGGTATATGAGTTGATTTTACCTCTCATACTATGTGCTATGTGATGCTTATGATATTGTTCGTTATGCTTATCATTTTAGCATGAAACATAGTTGCATTTTAGTAGCTTACTGAGATTCATTCTCACCCCTTATTTGTTTACTGTTTTAGATAAAGGCGAGTCCAGGGGATAGGACACTTTGGCACGGGAGGACGTGGAGTGGTAAGAGTTGGGACTTGTTTTGTTAAGGTTACATTATGTAAATGTAAAACCTTTTGGGTAGAGTACCCGTACTTCCTATTGCAACACCTATTTTGGATAATGTTGGTGTATGTACATTTGTATAAAAGTTTGTAAGCCTTCGGGCTAAGTACTTTCGTTGTGAAAGTTGGTTGTAAAGTTTGTTTAAAGTTAAATGAAGTCTTTGAACTTCAAGTGTGGTTTTGTTAAACTTTATGAAAGTACATTTCGAAAAATTTTCAAAAGTGTTTTATAACGTCTTCCACTCGTGTCCCGAACGTGGGGGCAAGTAGGACGACGGGTCTGGGGCGCGACAAGAAGAGCAGCCATACTCCCAAATTCTCTCCCAGACCAAATCGTCACAAGGGAATGATTGCTGAAGAAGAATCACGAGCAAATGATCATAACACCTGGATCGAAATAGACTCTGAAGAGAGCGATGAAGATTCTGATGATGGGCTCGTGTGCTTGATGGAAAATGATGATGAAGTCGATACTTATGATTCCGATGATGACTGCTCAAAGGATATTCCTGATGTGTATGTCGTGAATAAACCTATCAAGAAATCAGCAGGTTTTCAAGAAGTGAAAAAGAAGAAAGGGCCAACCATCAGCGAGCTTGTTGAACAAGGATTTATTACTCCAACTCAAAGCGATGGTGGATTGTTATATGCTAGATGTGATCTGAGCGCACGAAGCAAGCTCAGAAAAGGCAACTACATCATACCTCAAGTTGAACCAATCTCTGTAATCTCTCATGATGAGGATATTTCCAAGCAAGAGAAATTGTTCTCAGAAGCTGAAAAGGTAATAAGTAAATTTGGCAAAATGAAGGAAGCTTTAGCACTATCATGTGAAGAAATTTCCCAGCTTAAGATCGAGAAATCTCTTCTAAAATCTGAACTCACCCTTCTTAAGGAACAGATAAAGAGCATGACTCCTCTTACTGTTAAAAACACTTTTCTAATGGAACAAAACTCATTACTTAAAGTTCAAAACGATGAATTGGTTGCTCAAATTACTGATCTTCAAAAGATTACAAATGAGTGGTCCAATTCTCGTGTCACTATGGAAAGTATCGTTGAGTCCCAAAAAGCCTGTGGTGATAAAAGTGGCTTGGGATTCTCATCAACTAGTGACAACTTTAAGTGTGAGGTCTGCGCTGAAAGAGACAGTGAATTTACACCTCAGCAAACTCATGAAATTCCCAAGGAAAAACATTCTATTTCAATGGGTAAAGGACAGGAAAAAGTCAAGAGACAAACATTCCATTATGTCTACCCAACGAAAAAATTTGGGAAAGCTAAGGAGAAGGAAGTACCTACAGATGAACCATCTCCTAGCAAAATCATTCTTGAAACAAAGCGCGCTCCTTCTACTAGTACGCATTATGCGCCTAGGAGCCATGCGCCTCATCGTCATGCGCCTCCTAGCCCTATGCGCCCTACTAGAAAATGCGCTCCATAATTTCAAAAGAAAGATTTTGTTAAGGCTGGCTCATCTGACCCAAAGAAGAATGCTATCTCAAAGAAAAGTAAAGAGTCTGTAAAAACTCATGTGATTGGTGGCTTTCATCATTGTTCAATTTGTGATTGTTTTGGACACAAGACCGTGTAATGCCTTTTGATATTCACTCCAAATGCCAAAGGACTTAAAAATCCTAAGGTCAAGCAAGAGTGGGTCGTCAAAAGTTGCTAACTCTAGGACCCAAAAGGAATAAAGGGGACCTGCTTAAATGTCTATATTTCATGTTCTTTGCTTCATGGCTGGATCTTCCAAAGCTAGAACGTATGAATGGATTCTCGACAGTGGGTGCTCACGAAACATGACTAGAGATGAATCCTTACTTGAAGATGTTCATGAAGAAAGAGGTCCCTTAGTAACATTTGGTGATAATAACAAAGGCCAGGTTGTTGCATATGGAAAGCTCAAGAAAGACAAAGTGTGCATTGAAAGAGTCTCTCTCGTCGAAGGACTCAGGCACAACTTATTATCCATATCTCAATTTTGTGACAAAGGATTAGAATGCCATTTCACTTCAACGCAATGTCTTATCAAGAATGGCAAAACCGGAGCTATACTACTCACTGGATATCGTAAGACAAATATTTATATTATTGATTTCCATAGTATGAACTCTAGTACTAATCTTTATTTTGTAGCGAAAAGTGTGAGCAAAAATAGTTGGCTATGGCACAAGCGCATGAGTCACTTGAACTTCAAATGTCTATCAAAACTCAACAGGGATAATCTTGTCAAAGGACTTCTCAAGGTTGCTGATCATCATGACAACAAATGCGCATCTTGTCAACTAGGCAAACAATCAAAGCAGTCTTTCTCCAGCAAGACAAATCCCTCAACTTCAAGATGTTTGCAACTGCTGCACATTGATCTATTTGGACCAGTCACCACTGCGAGCATCAAAAGAAACAAGTATACTTTAGTTGTGGTGGATGATTATTCAAGATACACATGGGTGGAAATGATGATCTCAAAAGACGATTGTTATGACATTCTCACCACTCTATTCAGACTGCTCCAAACCCAAAAAGAAGATGACATCGTTAGTGTTCGATCCGACAATGGAACAGAATTCAAGAACAACGGTGTTGCTCGATATTGCGACGATCATGGGATAGATCACAACTTCTCAACCGCTGGAGTTCCTCAACAAAATGGTGTTGTGGAAAGGAAAATAGAACGTTGATAGAAGCAGGGAAGTCGATGATAGCAGAAGCTAAATTGCCTAAGTACTTTTGGGAAGAAGCTATCAACACAACATGCTTTACTCAAAATCGTTCTCTCATCAACAAGCGCCATAACAAAACTCCGTATGAACTTTGGCGTGGTAGAACTCCCAACATCGCTTTCTTCAAGATCTTTGGCTGCAAATGCTATATCCTCTACAACGGAAACGAACATAGAGGTAAATTCGATGCCAAAGCGAATGAAGGTATTTTTGTTGGGTATGCTAAACATTCTATGTCACGCCCCGGAAATCTTACAAATCCATAAATAAAAACTTTACAAAATGTACATCTCCAAAATGTAATATACCAAACCGGGCGCGTGAATTCAACTATAAACCAATACCATCAAACAACACCTCAACGAGATTATAACTCGGAGACTAGAAACAAATGCGGAAGCAAGAACAACTATTAACAAAAATACCCAAAGTACAACCGTATATACAACACACTGAACGACTACGAACCCACAATAAAATACATAAAGGCTCCGAAGAGCAACTATCCCAAATACGATCAACCTGCTCAGAAGATTCCCGCTACAACGGACCTCACAACGCTACCACTTGCTTTCCTGGGGGGGGGGGTTAAGGAAAAACAATTTGAAACAAGAAACGGGGTGAGATAAAATCTCAGTAAGTTACTAGATGCACCTACATGGCATAATATCATGCAATCAACGATAACTGAACAAGTAAATCACGTAACAACAAATGAGAAAGCTCCCTATCGCCAACTGTCCCATACCAGTTGGAAATAACGACTAACTCATCATGCAGCACATAAGACTGAAATAAACACGTAACAAAGGATACTTAGCCAAGGTTTCACCAAACTGATAGAACAATCGTTGCGCAGCTTCAACCGATCAACCAAGCAACAATAGCAGTATAACCACCGAATAGAACCCCGGTCAGAACCGACCAATCAATCAATCAACCCATCAAGCCATCTTCATAGTAGCATAAAAGCTGAAGAGAAAACCCCCGGTCAGAAGCGACCGATCAACCCATCGATCAACAAACCATCTTCATAGTAGCATAAAAGCTGAAGAGAAACCCGGTACCGGAACCAATAACCAAATGAAGTGTCACAAGGGACGGGAGACATGCCACAAAGTCATGCTCCAAGTAAAGCTAAAATGCACACAAAGGAGCTAGCTCTTCTCACATCCAAGGCCAATCTGGAGGAGGGTAATAATGGGGCAAAACAATGGTCAACATCACAATGGACTTGGCTGTGCCATCATAATGTTTCGCATCGCCCAAACACACACAAAATACCAGCTGGACTTTCAAGTAAAGGCTAAGTAATAAAATACTAGCACAATAAACAACCCTTGATTCCAAAGTAGGGAATCATACCAATTAATCACCATAAAAGATGCAAACGATTACTCAAGAAGAGTTCAACAACAATAGCACAAGGAGTTTCTCATAAAAGAGTCCAACAACATTGACCATTAAAACATAATGATTCCAAGATAAGGCACGTACCAAATACATCCTAAATATGATACCCACAAGTTAATCATAGAGAGCACAACCCAAACGGTCGCTCGCAAATAGCACAATGACTATTACCAAAATGACCCTAAACATTTACTCATAAAGATATACTAGGACTATGAACTCAACCATCTCATCACACCTGGAATTCCAAAGTAGGAAATCAGAATGAATACACCTTAAGGTTAATCAAACCGTAAGTACCCAATTGCCAATTCACGCTTTACCTCCGTCCATAACGAACCAATTCTAAACACCCCAAACGAATCCAAAAGGTTACCCTTATTATAACATGATCACGACCGGACTAAACCCTACACTTTAGTGTCCAATAACAACTCTCTAGGTACTATAGGACATCGCCTAAAACCTAGACCAAGTCTTACTCGAAAATCAATTCGATTGGAACAATCACTAACACATCATAAGATGCCCAAACATTCCCAAACAATACTTGATCAAATTACATAACACCATTGTTCACAAAGGAACCAATTTTAATTACTAAAGTGTTCCACGGTACCCAACTAAGTCAACTAGAATAGTACTACGGAACCTAGACCGAGACTACACCTTGATCTTAAACCTCAACGAAAATACAACCATTCTTATCTAGAACCATGCGGTCAATAGAACCATTGCGTAGTACTCGAAAAGAGCTTTCCAACGATAGTTTACACGTCCAAAACGGAGTCCGGACGAAGAAGTTATGGTCTCCGGAAGATTAAACATAAACGGACAATTTTTTATAAAGTGTTCGGCCGGACATTAAGAAAAATCCCTGTTTTAGCTCCGAATTTCACTCCTTTCGTTCCAAAACTTAGGAGTACCTATATATACTTCTATCCTAACATTTAAAGACAAGAAAACTCAATTCATGTGCCTCTAAAACCCAAATAACCCCAAAATTATGAAAGAACATAAAACTAAATTTCACATCACAAACTTAATCACAAGGGACCCAATTCTATCACTAGAGTGCACTACAATGTTCACTAAGGTTGACTAGAAGGACACCCAAGACTTAGACCAAAACGTATTCTTCAATCACACAAAATAACAAATGAAAGCCTTCAGAGGTTCTGTGCGGCCGCCCACTCGAGTCTGTGCGGTCGCACAAAAAGCCATCAAACAAGAACAAAACCTTTCAGATAGATGTGCGGTCGCCCACCATATTTTGGGCGGTCGCCCAACCCTCTGGTCTGTCGGAAATCGGGAGGGATGAACTGGGTTCTCCCATTTCTCATACCCATTTCACACATTCTCAAAATCAATACTTCCCACATGAACCCCAAAGTACCCAAACGACAACTAACCAAAAAGGGGACCTTAATAACACCATCCATAAACCAAAACTAAGATCAAATCTCAACATTCAACAAAATCACCATTTTTAATCAAAACCCAAAATTTTATTCCAAATAAATTCTAAACTCAACCAAACTTCAAATATAACACATCAAGCATTATGTAAACATGATATGAACATTTTAGCATAAAAATGGGGGAAAAGCAACTTACTTGAATTTTCTCAAAGTTGCCGGAACTCGAATATTTTTGGCTTCCTACGATCCTATCGACGATCCAAACAAGATTCATGTTTTAAGAAATGAGAAATAATGAGAGGAAGATGATGGAAATGTAGAGAGAAGTGAGAGAGAAAACTTACCCTTTCTTGACAATGGAAGAGAGAGAGAGAAATGAGATGGGAGTGGAAGGGAGGATGAAAGTGAGGGAGGTGAGGGGAAAAGAGAGAGTAAGTAGGATGATAAATTAGAATTTACACATAGACCCCCTCCCCTACACACTAACACAATAATCTTATACTCCCCACTAACAACTAAGACTCAACACTTCTACACTAGCACAAATGACCCAAATAAAATGCTAGTCATAATTTATTATAACACATAAAATGCACACATAAATTATTAATTAAATAATAATTTAAATAAATAATTAAGCAAATAAATAAATAATAATTATTTATTACTAATAAAATAGAGCCTAGTTTTCGGGTCGTGACATTCTAAATCTTTCCGTGTTTTCAATAGATCTACATTAGTAATAGTTGAATCTGTACATGTTACATTTGATGAACATTCTCTCCTTGAGCCACATTTGGCTCCTAATGTTGCTGATGATTCTGTTGAGTCTATTAAGACAGGTGTGCACATTCCAACTGCGTATACACAAGATCAGAATTTATCAACACAAGGAAATCCATCTACATCAGTTGCACAAAGCTTTATCAATAGCGCACCAAGTGAAGCTTCAGTTGCACCAAACAATGTGCCTGAATATTCTACTAATGCTCATCATCCTAATTCTGCGCATGGTGTCACTCACTCTTTCAATTCTGAACCAGTTCAACCCCTAACTTTAATGACTTTGATGCTGGTGAAGATGTACCAATTGAAGACCTTCAAGTTTCTACAACTCAACCTAACTTACCTCCTGAAATTCGTGAAGTTAGAGATCACCCAATTACAAACATCATTGGTGATCTTCATGTTGGAGTTCGTATAAGGAGGGCTACAAACTTTGATGCTTACACTGCATTTATCTCTCAAATTAAACCAAAGAAGGCTGATGAAGCGCTCCAAGATCCTAATTAGGTTGTTGCAATGCAAGAAGAACTCAATCAGTTTGAACGATGTAAAGTCTGGACTCTTGTTCCAAGACCAAATGATCAAGGAGTGATTGGTACAAAATGGGTGTTCAGAAACAAGATGGACGAGAATGGAAACATCACAAGAAACAAAGCAAGATTGGTTGCGCAAGGCTATAGGCAATAAGAAGGAATCGACTACAATTAAACTTTTGCACCCGTTGCAATACTTGAAGCTATAAGGATATTCCTAGCTTACGCTGCTCACAAGAACTTCAAGTTATATCAAATGGATGTGAAGAGCGCGTTTCTAAATGGTGAACTCCAAGAACAAGTCTATGTAGCTCAACCACCTGGGTTTAAAGATTCTCAATTTCCAAATCATGTCTACAAACACCAGAAAGCTTTGTATGGGCTAAAGCAAGCACCAAGAGCATGGTATGATACACTATCCAAGTTTCTCATTGAGAAAGGCTTCACTCGCGGTAAAATCGATACTACTCTTTTCATTGCCAAACATAATGATCATAAATTACTTGTTCAAATTTATGTCGATGATATTATTTTTGGTTCTACTAATGAATTGTTGTGCAAGTGATTTGAGAAACTAATGATGAGCAAGTTTGAGATGAGCATGATGGGAGAACTCACATTCTTCCTCGGGCTTCAAATCAAACAAATGGATGAAGGCATATTTATCAACCAAGCAAAGTACACAAGGGATCTAATCAAGAAATTTGGACTAGATAATGCTAAACCATATGATACTCCAATGGCTAACGGCAACAAACTCGACAAAGACTTGAAGGGTAAGAAAGTTGATCAAACTTTATATCGAGGTATAATTGGCTCTCTCCTTTATCTTACTGCAAGTAGGCCAGATATTATGTTTAGTGTTTTTGTCTGTGCGCGTTATCAATCTGACCCTAGAGAAGTGCACTTAATTGCTGTAAAACGTATTATAAGATATCTCTCCGGCACTGTTAATCTTGGACTTTGGTACACCAAAGATTCAAATTTTAAACTTGTAGGTTATTCAGATGCGGACTATGCAGCGTGCACCATTGACAGGAAAAGCACAAGCGGCACTTGTTATTTCCTCGGATATCGACTTGTGTCATGGGCTAGTAAGAAACAAGCTACAGTTTCTGTCTCAACTACTGAAGCAGAATATATTGCTGCTGGAAGCTGTTGCTGTCAGATTCTGTGGATGAAGCAGCAATTGGTGGACTATGACATCAAAGAAGAAAATTGTCCCATCTCTTACGACAATACCTCAACCATTGCGGTTTCTGAAAATCCTGTCATGCACTCCAAGACCAAGCACATTGACATCAAGTATCACTTCCTCAAAGACCACGTGGAGAAAAGAAATATTCATTTAGAACACGTGGGAACCGACTATCAAATCGCTGATATTCTTACAAAAGCACTTGACGCTAAAAGGTTCATCTTTTTGAGAGGTGAAATGGGTATGCTTGAACTCAGCTAAATTTTGTCCATAAAATTTGTCAATACTAATGCTTTTGAGTCTTCTTGAAATTTCTAAGTTAGATGCCTCCTGCGCTGCGCATTCCATACGCACTTGATATTGCGCATAAGGCAAATCGTTTCTGATTTTTTCTAAGAAACTCTGCTCATTATAGAGTTGCGCATATTCTTCATGCACATGCCACGTGGACCTCAGGTAAATTTTCTTTTCAATAGTTACACCTAAGTCCTTGACTTGCTGAGTCAACACATAATTTGCAAGGGTACTTGCGTAATTATGTATTTTCCCTCGTCATTTCTTTTTGAATTTTCTTGGGAAATTACCATTTTACCCCTCTGCGCATGTCCCACCTCATTTAATGCAAAATCATTGAGTGACGCGCCATTAATGCTCGTTGTGTGCTATTTATGACAGAATAGGAAAAGATTCGTTTTGACCATTAATGCCTGACACACGCGCGCGGCTAGGGCTTTTCACGCGCGCTCCTCATTGGTCCACATCATCTGCGCGTGCGCCTCACTCGCGCGTGCGCCTCACTCGCCTGACACACCAACTCTTGTGTCAGCGTACTGTGACGTCACCATGCCCTTTTCAGCTATATCCCTCTGAACCGCCGTCTTCCTCCTCACTTCTCTCCTTCAAATTTCGTTCTTCACTCAACCGCCTCACTTTTCTCTCTACTCTCTGACTTCTTTTTCTCTCTGCACTTATCACCTTCCTTCTCCATTTTTGGGTATAATCTTCTATAAATATCTCTCTAATGGCTCCCAAGACATTTACATCTTCCAAGAAACCAGAGGATCCACAAATGGTAAGAATCTCTAACCCTTCTTTTCAGTTTTTCCGCCATTAAAGGTTCGAAGGTTCTATTTTTCCCTTTGTGATTTTGTAGACACCCCGCCTTGGACCTCTCACCCCGATTGCATACACAATATTTTTATTTAACTTGTTTTTGTTAATTTCTGTTACTTCGGTTAAGTTCCAAACTGATTCCGTTAGTTTTGGACTAAACTGCATAACAGAATTAATTTTAGAGTCATTCTGTCTTTCTCAGACGCGGGCGCCTCCGATACTGTCCACGGCCCGCGCGCGCCTCTCGCCACAAAAGCCAGAAGCGCGCCTCCCGATATGGCAGTAACGGATTGCACCATTTTTCCTCCCTTTTCTTATTTACAACATCCTTTCTTGATCAGAAAAAACACTCTTTTTACATCCACATTCATCCCCCCTTATTTTGTAACTCCCAAATCCTTTATTCTAGCATTTTCCCAAAAACAAATGATTTTATCTTTATTTCTTTTATTCTCTTTTATTTATTATTTTATTTATCTTATTTTTGATTGGTCAATTCCATTTCACATGGATGATCATATTTTCCCTCCAAACATTGCCCTCCTATTTTTACCTATAAAAACTCCCTCCTTCTACCTTAGAAAGGGACTCTCTTTTTGGACCAAACTTTTATCATCTACAACTACACTATACATAAATTCTCCCAACAAGAGTTCTTAGTAACAAGACTCTACACAAATTGTTCTACAACAATTTCTCTACAACAACACCATTTTCAAGTCCAAGTTTGAAGTCCTCTTTCTTAAGGTACTTTATTCTTCTTCTCTTATTTTACATGTCGTAGTAATGTATGCAATCCCCATCAATTGGGACATGACGAAATGACCACTTTACTACATTAAAGTTGGTTAAGGTTATCTCCCTACATTTTAATCTCTACTTTAATTTACCATTCTTTTCTTAATATAATTGTTAGAATAGTTTGACAAGTAATCTTTACCATTAAATAAATAAAACAATTCTCTTTTATTTTCCTTTGTAAATTTCTCCTTTCTTTTCATTGTAATCGTTAGCACTCGTATATTAATAAATCGAAGGACTTTCTCATGCATTAGAACACCAAAAGTAGCAAGACCCGCGTAAGCGGGGCGGAGTGGGTGTTTAAGTACTTCCCACTCCGTCACCTAACCCCCGAACCCATCTTTTCCCGAATCTCTGGTTTTGTATATAAAATTGGCTTTTCTTAGGTTTTTCTTATGTTCCTCTAAAACATAGGTGGCGGCTCTTAAAATCAATTAGACATCCTAGGATAATTCACCTCTCTAGCCAAGTGGGGTTTTCCCGGGGTATCTACAGTGGCGACTCCGCTTGGGATATAGAGGGTTAAACTTGCGTTTTCATTTTTGGGTGTTCTTATTTCTATTTTTTGGGCATTCTGGTAAAAAGGGTGGGAAGTGCGCGCCTCTGGCCTTCTTGGCCAAAAGCGCGCGCGTCCGACCCCAATTACCAGAATCGCCCGCCTTCCGTCTTGTCCTTCAATTCCATGTTTCTGTGCTAACAATGTCTGCAGGGGAAATAATTTTTTATTTAGGGTCAAGGCAGTCCCTTGAACCCACTGATTTGCACGTACTGCCCAGAAGCGGGCGCCTCCACCTCTCTCAGTCTAACGCGCGCGCCTCCTAAGTAGGAACTAAAACGTGCGCGCTTCTGGTCCATTTTCCAGAATAGAAACAGTGAACAGAACGGACAGTTTTGACAGTGTGTGGGCACCGGGCCCGCACATAGACTGATTTTACTTTCTGTTTGTTTTTATCGGTCACACGGGTGATTCGAAAGTTGTAAATTATGTGCTTATTTGCTTTTATTTCTTTTTTCTTTTGAAAAAATATATATATATATATTTTGTCACTTGTTAGACCTCACACTACGCGCACAATTCTTATCAACTGCTCACAATCGAGTCGCACAAGTCCAATACCAAACCCGTCGAGGCCCGTCCTAGAAAGTTTCAAGCTCCACCCGACCTTGACTCTTTCGAAGCGGTCAACCTCAGCCCGTGGCGTAGTTCAAGACTACATGCCGGGGGTGACCTTTAAGCCTCTCTTTAGCCGAGCACAAGCCACACAATTCTAGTCTAGGGTCTAACACTCCGTGACTAAGTCGGTTTTTGTGTGCCGAGATTTCCTTAAACTAATGTCTTCAAATCATACATGCCAATTTGGTTGTTATGGGAAAAAATAAATCTCCGTCCCCAAAGTGGTTATTATGGACGAAAATAAAAATCCGTCCCCACATGTATGCTTTACTACATTAATTTAGTTTAATCTCGACACATGTACGAATCACAAGCATGGTGGAATCTGATGAGTATATGGGACCACGAGAAGGTCTATATACTAGTGTGACGATTCCACTATTTTTCTAGAAACCCCAAAAAGGACTACTCCTTCCGACTTTTGTAAATTAAAAAAAAAAGAGTCATTTTTCTTATATGGTCAAGTCTTTTTCTTTCGTTTGTGGGTGAATTTATTTTACTCAAAAAGTATTTGTGGGGCCAACCTAAGATCAACCGTGTTCTCTCAATAGGTCCAATGGCTTCCAACGGCAACGACAACAATGGTGAGAATATTTCCGTGTCCAACGAAAGGCTCTTCAACATAATAAGAGCCATGGGGGAACAAATGGATAGATTTGTCGAGGATGCCCGCCGCAAGGATGATTTGTGGAAAGCCCGTCTTGATCTCGAGAGGAGAATTCATGAGGAAGAAGTGTCCGAACTTAAGGCCCGTCTGCAAGAGTTCACCGACGACAAGGCAAAGGTCAACAGTAATTCATGCTCAAATGTCTCTCCCCTCAAAAGTCGCAAAAGTGCCGCCAACAACCGAGTTTTCACTCCTCTCCTAGGAATTACTCAAGCCGAAGCATTTGAAGTTTTGGAAGCAAGTGGAAATATCAAGCCTTTGGAAAGGTACAAGCAACCACAACCATTGCGTCCCAACCATGCCCATCACAAGTGGTGTGACTATCACCATTGTAGCGGCCATCTCACCGAGGGATGCTTTTCTCTCTGAAACATCATCCAAGATTTGATCGACAATGGGGAATTTGCCGTAGGTGAAGAGCAAGAACTCATCAAAGAAGAGGCTTAGATTTTAAATGGGGCTTCAACAAGAGATCATGCCACAAGGAAGACTACAACGACATTGGGGACTACAACAACAATCTCCGTTTCTCTTTCTCTACCTAGAATAGGAATAAAAAAAAATGGTGAAAAAAAAAGAGTCAAAAGTCCTCTAATGTGTGCATTAAAGTTTTCTTTCGTCCAATTCGTGTTAAATGTTGAGTCATCGAATAAAAAGTCGTTCTTGTCCTCATACACTATTCCGAGTCGTTCAATTTAATTCTTGGCAAAATGATGAAAAGATGTCTTAACAAGTTTTGGAACGAAGGCCGTCACTCGAACGCCTAGGGGCTAAACATCGTGACGAAGGCGACATCATCAACAGCGAAATCAAGGTGAAGCAATGACCACGGAAAAATCAAGCAATGTTTCAAACGGGGTATAAAAAAAAAAGAAAAGAAAAGAAAAAAAGCTCGCTAGGTTGAAACCCTCAAATCAACCTAGGCAAAAGTTAGAGCACAAAAGAGAAAAAAAATGCCTCTTCATTCAAAGAAGTTCACAACAACAACATCATTCCACCAAACGAAGGACGAAGCAACATCGACAACAATCACGATGAAGCAACAATTCATCACTGCGAATGGAGAATCCACAAGAACTACGGTGACCTGAGCCTCTACACTAGAGGAACGTAGGCAACCTTCGGGCCGGTCTCATGCAAGAAAGAAGATATGTTTAGCCCTAGCGCGTTATGGTGATCGGCCTTCATCTCGAACTTGTCAAGACATCTTTGTACGATTCATTTGCCAATGAATTAATCACCTCAAGATTGAACAACTTTCCTAGATTTGTAATCACTTTCCGTTCCTTGTCGAGTCTAGGGCTTCTATTCTTTCTGCATACACCCAATTTCTTGCAATCAAATTGGGGCTTTCCTTCTCTTCTCTCTTAATGACTTACTTGCCTTCGTGAGTCATTCAAAAAATATATACAAAGTCAATACTAGGGGCCACTTCCCTAGCCAAGTCAATGTCACTCATCATTAGTGACAAAAGGTCCTCACCGCAAAATCACATGTCTCTCACCTCATCTAGAGTCAATGCACACTTCCTCATCAATTGAGTCAAAAAAAATGAAGACGCAAAAGAGATGCCCGCTATATTGAAAACCCGAAAGGGCGGTCTAGGCAAAAAACAGGGTGCGTCATAAAAAAAATGAGAGAGTGAGAGAGAGAAGGGAAAGATAAATAGAGATCCCCGGCATCTAATGAAGACACAAGTTCAACATTGAATCTCCTCAGCAAGCCAATTCCCCACCGAGTCAACTTTGGAATGGCAAAAGGCTCGACAAGATGTGGCACAATCAAAGGTTGTTTTAGGATATTGTTCTCCAGCAGTGTGCCATTTTTGGGTTCATGAAAAAGAAGGCCCGAGGTTGCACAAGTAATCCCCAGCAAACCAATTGGTTTGGATCACAAATGGCCACAACATGTGACTCAATTTTCGAGCTTCTACACGTATGTATGCCGAGAAATGGCGTAATTCTTGCCATGTCCTCTTATGTTTGTTCCCCCACACGAAGACGAGTCTCTTGCTTTGCTCGACAAATGATGACGCCCTAGGGGCTATGTGACTCGAGAAAGAAAACTTCTTTTGCTTCATTTGACAGTTAATGAGCCCTAGGGCTACGCTCGAGAAAGATGTGTGAGACTATCCTCAAAGTCTCTCAAAAGGAATGTCGAGAAGCACCTTCTTGTCATGTATGCTCATACTTGTTCCCCCGATCAAGGATAGGCCCTTCTCGTTCCACTCCTAATCAATGGTGCCACTCTAGGGGGTACGACCAAGTTTTAAAGGCTCCCTCGGCAAAAAGAAATTCACTTCAGTGTCCCTGGCGGAGTCATGTGCAACATTGGAAGCTTCCTCAATTCGGCACCGAAGGTCTCAAGGGGCTTAGAAATCTACAATCTTTTGGGCTACGGCATTACAGTGATACAAGCAAAGGGCTGGGGCTTCGCAACCGACAGTCTTTTGGGACAACAATGCTCAAGCAATGCAATATGGAGAAGTCTTATATGAAAAAGATCAAGCTTCAAGGGTCTCCCAACACCTCAAGTCAAAGGTCTTTTGGTTTTAAATGAGGGCTCCGATGTTATGAATGAATTTGATGATTTTTGTTAGAACTTACAACGAGATCATGAAGGAAGTCTTAGAGAAAAGGAAAATGATTCAAGGAAATGCCAATATGATAACTCGACCAGAGTTACGACCAATCCCAATGTTTTTGCAAGTACTGCACCCCCTTCTCCAAGATCAAAAGCACAGGCTGCACCCGAAGATCCGTTATTAGTTCAACTCAAGAAGACTCAAGCAAACATACCGTTTGAGATTTTATCACGCCAAGGCCTTATCTTCCACAACAACATCACCATCTCCCACGACTTTGAATAAGGGCTCCTATGTTATGAATGAATTTGATGATTTTTGTTAGAACTTTCAGCGAGATTATGAAGGAAGTCTTAGAGAAAAGGAAAAAGATTCAATATGCTAAACTCACGTGACTGTGTTATAGCGGGAAATGCCTCGGCCAATCCCAATGTTTCTGCAAGTACT
Source organism: Campanula takesimana (assembly GCA_026119855.1). NCBI lineage: Eukaryota > Viridiplantae > Streptophyta > Magnoliopsida > Asterales > Campanulaceae > Campanula > Campanula takesimana. The sequence continues at coordinate 211,918 of JAOWBW010000644.1, read as the reverse complement.
GCACCCCCTTCTCCAAGATCAAAAGCACAGGCTGCATCCGAAGATCCGTTATTAGTTCGACTCAAGAAGACTCAAGCAAACGTACCGTTTGAGACTTTATCATGTCAAAACCCTATCATCCGCAACAACATCACCATCTCCCACGAGACATTTCCAGAAGATTCTACTGCATTTTCAACATGGACCCTCCGCCACTTGGGTACCAACCACAAAAAAAGGGCCATTCATCTCCAAACAAGAGGAAGATCAATTTCATGAGCTTGCTCACGTCAACAGCAAAAGATGATTTATTTGAAAAGGTCAAGAGTCGATTCATCTTAGGGCTATGCAACTTTCTCATAGTTTGGCATCAAAGATATTCTAGGGGCTTTACAATCAGCAACCCCTTATCTCGGCATCGAATGTCTTTTGGAGCCCCATAACTAACACATCTCTTGGGGATAGAAATCACTTTTCGTTGGGCACAACGGCAATGACGACAGAATTCAAGCAAGGCAATCCGGACTTCGGTCGAACATGACTTGATCTTGGGTTGGCATTACAAACACACAATGGTCAAAATAGTTCACCCATGAACTAAAAAAAAATAATATTTTTCTCACATGTGTGCATACTCTTTTCCTTTAAAAAAAAAGATTTTTCTTTTTCTTTTTCCTTGTCCCCTTACTTGCGCAAAAGTATGTGCTCCTAGCATTCTTCCCCAGCACTCTCCATCATCCTTGAACTACGCTGGTATGATTCTCTTAAAGGGATACGTAGGCAGCCTTTTGGCACGACCAACCCATCACCCAGAATACCATCTCACCGAAACCCCATCAAAGGCAAAAACAATTCATCATCACCAACATCATCATTCTCCATCCAAAGCATGGACATTCTTCATCAAAAGCATCAAGGCATCCACCACCACAACACTAATCCATCCAACGGCAATGGTAAGTGAAGGTATGAATACATCCGAGGCTTTCCTCAAATCACACCGCACACAAAATCACTTTCTCCATTCTTACAAAAATTCTCTCTCATGCAAAACTGCCTTCAAATCACATCACACCACAAGCACAATTTCTCTTATAACTGCCATTTCACATCTCATACATGTCCCAAGCACATATACCTGCAAAGCACACACTTAACAGGTACCACCACAAGGTCAACAGCATCTACAACTCAAGGCACTTCATCCCCAGCAGAAAGTGATCCGCCGTTGCATCCCATAGAGTCAAACAATTACAGTTCAATGACAACAACTCGGTCCATGGTGAGCCACAAAATCACCACCTTTCAATCAATCAACACAACAATATCACATATAGGCAGATGGAGCCTCGGTTCCCGCCATCCGCAAACGGATCCCGCATCAGCAAAGGGATCCCGTATCAGCAAAGGGATCCCGCATCAGCAAACGGATCCCGCATCAGCAAAGGGATCCCGCTTCAGCAAAGGGATCCCGCCATCAACAAACGGATCCCGCCATTGGCAAACGGATCCCGCATCAGCAAACGGATCCCGCATCAGCAAATGGATCTCGCCATCAGCAAACGGATCCCGCCATCAGCAAACGGATCCCGCTTCAGCAAACGGATCCCGCATCAGCAAACGGATCCCGCATCAGCAAACGGATCCCGCTTCAGCAAACAGATCCCGCATCAGCAAACGGATCCCGCTTCAGCAAAACGGATCCCGCCATATCCTTTCTATATCAATAAAGCCGCTCACATAGGGAGCGCACCCCTATCCTTCGCAAATTTCAAATTCATGTTTTATCGAGTCTTTATTTTCTCTTGTCGATGTCCTCGGCCCTCGGCGGTTGTCTTTCTTTTGTCGACGCGTTTTGCTTTGCAATCCACGTCGCCGAGGGGCTCTGTAGACACCCCGCCTTAGACCTCTCACCCCGATTGCATACATAATATGTTTATTTAACTTGTTTTTGTTAATTTCTGTTACTTCGGTTAAGTTTCTAACTGATTCCGTTAGTTTTGGACTAAACTGCATAACAGAATTAATTTTAGAGTCATTCTGTTATTTTGTCTTTCTCAGACGCGGGCGCCTCCGATACTGTCCACGGCCCGCGCGCGCCTCTCGCCCCAAAAGCCGGAAGCGCGCGCCTCCCGATATGGTAGTAACGGATTGCACCATTTCCCCCTCCCTTTTCTTATTTACAACATCCTTTCTTGATCACAAAAAACACTCTTTTTACATCCACATTCATCCCCCCTTATTTTGTAACTCCCAAATCCTTTATTCTAGCCTTTTCCCAAAAACAAATGACTTTATCTTTATTTCTTTTATTCTCTTTTATTTATTATTTTATTTATATTATTTTTGATTGGTCAATTCCATTTCACATAGATGATCATCTTTTCCCTCCAAACATTTCCCTCCTATTTTTACCTATAAAACCCCCCTCCTTCTACCTTAGAAAGGGACTCTCTTTTTGGACCAAACTTTTATCATCTACAACTACACTATACATAAATTCTCCCAACAAGATTTCTTAGTAACAAGACTCTACACAAATTGTTCTACAACAATTTCTCTACAACAACACCATTTTTAAGTCCAAGTTTGAAGTCTTCTTTTTTAAGGTACTTTATTCTTCTTCTCTTATTTTACATGTCTTAGTAATGTATGCAATCCCCATCAATTGGGACATGACCAAATGACCACTTTACTACATTAAAGTTGGTTAAGGTTATCTCCCTACATTTTAATCTCTACTTTAATTTACCATTCTTTTCTTAATATAATTGTTAGAATAGTTTGACAAGTAATATTTACCATTAAATAAATAAAACAATTCTCTTTTATTTTCCTTTGTAAATTTCCCCTTTCTTTTCATTGTAATCGTTAGCACTCGTATATTAATAAATCGAAGGACTTTCTCATGCATTAGAACACCAAAAGTAGCAAGACCCGCGTAAGCGGGGCGGAGTGGGTGTTTAAGTACTTCCCACTTCATCACCTAACCCCCGAACCCATCTTTTCCCGAATCTATGGTTTTGTATATAAAATTGTCTTTTCTTAGGTTTTTCTTATGTTCCTCTAAAACATAGGTGGCGACTCTTAAAATCAATTAGACATCCTAGGATAATTCACCGCTCTAGTCAAGTGGGGTTTTCCCGGGGTATTTACAGATTTCTCTATGATCCGTTGCTCGTTTTTCAAATTATTTGACACTGTGTGTTCGCATTACTCATAGATTTTCATTTATGTAATTTGTTTTACGATCAATGATCGTTTGGTTGGATTATTGTTGAATTTTCGAGTTTTTGGTCTTTTCGAATTCTCCTTAGTTTTTCTCAGATCTTGGATGTATGTTCCTGTTATTGTTGTTGTGGTTTACTTGTTTGTGTGTGATTTTTCATTTCAAACATTTTGATATGCTTTTTATGCATTTTGGAGCAATTTGACATTTTTATGTTCTTCGTGTATTCAACACATGTTCTTCATGTTCCTAGTGAATAGTCTTATGATGTGCCTTAACATGATTTTTGGTTATGTTTTTGCTTTTCGCGCCAATTCTAGGCGTGTAGTTTAAATTTTATGTTTTTGGACATTTTTACCCTTTATATATTTCATGTTTTGCTTATGGAGTCTAGTTCATGCGCTGCGCATATCGCTCATGCGCATGCTCTTCTCTCCATGCGCATGTCCAGACCTAACTTTTAACCTTTGTTTTGCGCAGAATCTCAACTATTTTATCCCTGGATGGGAACTAGGGAACTAGATGTGGAGGACCTACGCCAGGATGCGCTAGGACGCTATATGGTGGAAATTATGGACAAATTTGGCATTCTGCCTCTTTTCACCAAAGGCCAGGATTTTATTCTTCCCTCTTACACCGACGAGTTGTTCAGCAACGCAGAGGAGGTTGATCGCTTGTACGATGACATCACCGTTCCCTGCCTCAAAAGTTCTATACGCGGGGTTTCTGTGACTATCAACTACACGCACATCAGACAAACGATGGGACTTCCTGCTTGTGCAAAGAAGAAGATATCTCAAGATGCACAGGACAAAGTTACGTAGAAACTAATAAAGATACCTACTCTGGTTGGACAATACAACAACCATGATAGGAAGGAGTTTGGAGAATTAATGTACCACCTCTGCACCATCATCGGAGATTCCATCAACTGCAAAAATGGAAACAAGTCCACTTTCATCAGCAAGCAGTGGATGTGCTGCGCTGCTATCTATAAGAAGAAGCAACTGAGTTGGGCAGAAATCATCTATGATGAACTTGTGCGCTGGGTGAGAGTATACAAGAAAAAGGCTGCTGACACCAAGAGGCCACCCAAGTACAAGACGCACTGCAGAATTCTCACTGCCATCTTCATGCGTTTTCCCAAAGTGCGCAAGTTGGTGGATGAGGACCCATATCTCAAAGTTGATGTGACTTCCACGCGCACGTATTCACGCGTATTTCTTCAAAATTTTCGCCGTGAAGTCAACAACTTTGACTACTGCATGTACTGGGCTGCGGATCCCATTGAAGTATTTGAGGACATTCATCCTGATGATCAAGGATCTCCTCTTACTTCGGATAGTGAGCTCAAGGACGCCTCCTCATCTGAGTCAGAATCATAAGATGAATTTGTTTATGATCCAGAGTTGAGTAAAGTTGGCGCAAAAGACAAGGGTAAGGGTATTTCTACTGATGTGCAACGCAAGAAGACAAAGGCGTCTAAACCCGTTGCGTCTGGTATAAAGATCAACGAGCCGACTGTGCCTGTCCAGAAGCACAAGGCTACAACTGACCCTGAGTCCCCCAGGAAAACAAAGAAGTTCAAGGCTACTGCGCCAGAAAAGAAAAAGAAAGCTAAGGTTGTTGCACCCGTAGAAAAGAAGGAAAAGAAAAAGGACAAGAAAAAGAAGCACGCAAAGGAATCAATAACTCTATTGGATGAGTCTGATGAAGACATCAAAGTAGAAGATGATCATGCGCCTAAGTCAAAGCGCGCATCTACTCCTCCTCCTGATCCTCAAGAGGAAGATATCTTTGAAGGTGCTGCAAATGATCCACTCATTAGCCCTTCCAAATCTACTGGAACCTCTAAGGCTGCTCAATCTCAGGGGGAGAAGCAGAAGGAGACTGTAAAGCCACTGCGCAATGATACTTCTAGTAAGGATGAGATCCCACTATCTGCAAAGAAGGCCACTCCAACGCGCAGGGTCAAGAAGGTTGCTACCAAGAAGCGCGCTACAAAACGAACCATGGAAGATTTATCTGATGTTGATTCAGATCCTCCAAGGCATTCTCCTCCGCGCACTGAAAAGTCTGCGCGTGATATAGCAAGGGAAGCAAGACTTGCTGTAGTTGCGCAAAGGAACATTGCGCAGCAAGCCCCCCCCAGTCTTCATTGATGGTGAAGGCTTTGCTCATGATGCGCCTGATCCTACTGTCTATGAGGATGCACCAATTATAGAAGATGCTAATGAGGACTCAAGCTCAGAAGACTATGATGTCCATCATTCTCCAATTCCTGCGCATCACTCTTCAGTTCCTATGCAAACAACTCCTGCTGCTGCTGCTACTCCTATACAACCAACTGGGGCTTCACATACTTCTCCAATCATTCATGAAGTGCCTCAAGTTACTGCTCCCTCGGATCCTTCCAGTTTATCAACTGACATACGCCAAATCTTGGCCATGCTTCAAACTATTCAAGCAAATCAATTTGCCGCGCAAACCCAGCACTTCCAAGTGGTCACTGCGCAAGCTAAAATTCAAAAGCAACTGGATGCACAGTCTGCAAGGCTAGATGCGCAAGCCAGTTTGCTACAGGCTATTGATTATGCCATTAAGGGGGAGAGTTCAACAAAGGCAACCGGTTCTGCTGTTGCTGATGCGCAGGCAACCAGTTCTAGAGCTGCGCACATGCCTCAAATTTATGATGCGCTCTGCCAAGACTTAAAGCATGACTTTGGTATTATCACCACTGCGCTCTCAAAGTTTCCCTCTATGCATGGTCTGTCTGAAGCTCTTAGCACTTTGGCAAATACTCTCACTGAGGTAATCTAGATTGAAACTACCAAAGTTATAAACACCATTGATAACTTTACGCCTAGAGATTCCAGCTCTTCCTCCTCCTCTATCGATGCGCTAAATTCTCATGTCACTCACTGCTTAGTTCAGTTCAGTGATACATTCAATGGAGCTATGAACCAAGCTATGTTGGATATGCAAGCTAGCCAGAACATGATTCAAGTGGAGTTGACCAAATCTCTAGCGGATGCGCAGAAGGAGATTCTGGACTCTATTGCTTCTGCTCAGCAATCTCTGGAAAACCAATTTGGTTCCCTTGAGAATACATTTAACAGAGTCTCTGAAGACTTTCAGAAAGACAACGATCTGATGCGCTCCGGCATGAAAACTTATGTGAACCAGGCTGTGGAATACAAGGCCAAGTTTCAAGCTCTCAAGATTGAGATAATGGACAAGATTACCGGCCTGCAGAACGAGCTTAGGGAAGCACTTTCTAGAATTAACATAGACTAGAATTGTAATTTCTTTTGCTGCGCATATTTTGCAAGTTTTTGATGCGCTTTTGATTTTTGCTTATGATTTTTATTCCATGTAAAACTTGTACCTGTAACTCTCATCTTTCAAGTTTTAATGAGAAGAAATGCATCATTACGTTTTCAAAAAACTTTGTTCAATTCAAACTCTTCGTTTGTGGAACAATGAATGCTTATTAAAACCCTCATCATGCGCATATTCATATCTGCTCATATTTCCATTGCATGATGTTTAAACATTCAGTTTAAACGCATACTCAAACTTAAACTCATAATATTTTTGTATGCTCTGAATGATATTTGTCTTTCCCATAATGTAAGTTATTCTTTTGGATAGACTAGAAATCTATAACACTGGCTAGTGTGTGCATTGACTTGAGACATAATTTACCATTTACATTCTTATGGACATGTTTTTTATCAAGTACTTTGTATTGCCTTTTTTGTAGTAGGTAATGGCATCAATCATTTAGGGGGAGATTGTTGGGTATGCTTATTACTTAACACTCCTACTTATGTTAGAATTGATTGATACCATCACCTAAGTTTATTTTAAGGACTTTAGGACCCTATGTAAGAAGTTTTATAACTTCATTTTTTAGCTAAGTCCTCTTTATAGACTAGGCCTAGTGTTTAGGGCTGAAACTTTGGTTTTTAGGTCTAAAGAGAAACTGGCTGAATGGGATGCGCATGTCCCCCATGCGCAGCGCACCTTCTGCGCACTCAATGCGCATGGCTCTCATGCGCATGCAATTCTGCCTTAGTCAATTCTCTTGTTTCTGACCTCACCTTTTATTAGCTTGGAAAGCGTCTTGACAAGCTACGCTTTTTGGAATGAATCAAAATGCTGATGTGGACAAACGACAAAATGTGCACACTCAGCATACACGTAGATGGAGACGCGCCTCATATTTGAAATTCAAATTGAAGACAACTGTCATCCTTATAGAAAAAAATTGAAGTCTGTCAACTTGCTCTGTCTCCAACGGCTATAAAGGACAGCCTGCGCACCAATCACGTTGCGACAGCTCATTGTCCTTGCTATGCTCCCCAACGGCTAGTTCTTGGAGCTTAGCTATAAATAGCATGCTCATCCTCATTTTCCAAGCTGCTTGAGCTTTTACTTCCAAAGATTTTTTTTGAAGATTTGAAGATTGCTTGCTCATTTCCTGAATTCTCAAGAACAACCTTCACCTTCATACATTACCAAGCTCAGATCCTAAACAGCCTTTGTATCACCAGAATCTTGTGCTCTCCATCTTATAGATTCAAATAGCCCAGATTTCTGATTCACACACACACCTCTTGAAGTTCTGATCTTATCGATCATACTTCTAGAGAAACACCGGTTATTGTCTAGGATTTTGTTCTTTCATAGATTATAGATCTTTGAGTTAGTTTGTTCTAAATCGTTGTAACTTGTAACATTCTCTCATAATTGTAGATACCCCGGGAAACCACAACTTTAGGCTTGAGCGGTGAATTATCCTAGGATGTCTAACTTGTTTTAGATTGTTTAGAGTCGCCACCTATGTTTTGAGGAACATAAGAAAAACCTATTGATAATAGCCTAAATTTGATTACGAAAATAGAGATTCTTTGTTTTGAGGTTCGGGGGTTAGATTACGAGATGGGAAGTACCGAAACACCCATCTCGCCCAACTAAAGTTGGTCTTGCTTGATCAAAATCTACATGAATGATAAACGTTCTTCTTCTTCTTCTTTAAATCGTAAAAAGGGGTTTTAAAATAGAGTTTGGAATGTAGGAGATAACTCCTTAACCGACCTCAATGAGATGAGGTGATCATTAGAGTCATGTCCCAAAATGATTTGGGTGATTGCACTTTGATAAAACAAAAAGAAAGAGAAAAGAGATGAAGTCGAGAAGAGGAAGGAAATGGTTTTTACCTAGTCTTCGAGAGACTTCAAACACTTCTTGATGAATGCCTTTGGAAATGCCTTGAAGGTAAGAAATTTGGCTTCTTTGTTGAAATTGTAAGATTTTTGAGTAAAAGATCCAAGGTCCAAGGTCTAAGGTTTTTCGGTCCTTGAAAATGGAGGTAAAGAGAGGTTTTTATAGGTGAAAGAGAGGTGTTTTTGGTGCCAAAACTCAGTCACCAAGAAATCCTTCCCGGGCAAAATCCTGTAAATTGAGCAAGGGAGAGAATCCTGGCTAGAAATCTGTAACTGACGCCCAGAGGCGCGCGCTTCCTGCTTTGGGGGCGGGAGGCGCGCGCGCCTGGATCCTCCTGTCGGAGGCGCGCGACTCAGAGAAGGCAATTTTGACTGAATGGACTAGAAAGTCAGCCCTGTTATTCAGTTTAGTCCCTGGACTTAACGAAGTCAGTCAGGAACTTAACGGAATTGACAGAAACTAACGAGAAACACTTAAAATGGGGAGAAACACAAGATCAAATGTGCAATCGGGGTGAGCGGTCCAAGGCGAGGTGTCTACAGAGCCCCTCGGCGACGTGGATTGCAAAGCAAAACGCGTCGACGAAAGTTAAAAACACCCACCGAGGACATCACCAAGAAAAAAGCAAAGACTCGATGAAAGCAGGAATTTGAAATTGCGAGAGAGAGTGGTGCGCTCCCCGTGTGAGCGGCTTTTGTTGATAGAGGGGGTGGCATGATCCGTTAGGTGAACATGCCGGCTGAATATCTTGAATGAGGCCGTTAGTGAACCTTTTGAACGAGGCCGTTAGTGAACCTTTGGAGAGGCTGTTAGTGAACCTTTGAGGAGGAATCCGTTAGTGAAATTCGTTGATGAGGCCGTTGGTGAACCTTTGGAGAGGCCGTTAGTGAACCTTTGAAGAGGCCGTTAGTGAACCTTTGAGGAGGCCGTTAGTGAACCTTTGAGGACGAATCCGTTAGTGAAATTCGTTGATGAGGCCGTTGGTGAACCTTTGGAGAGGCCGTTAGTGAACCTTTGAAGAGGCCGTTAGTGAACCTTTGGAGAGGCCGTTAGTGAGCCTTGAAACGAGGCCGTTAGTGAACCTTGAGGCCGTTAGTGAACCTTTGAGGAGGCCGTTAGTGAACCTTTGAAGAGGCCGTTTGTGAACCTTTGAGGAGGCCGTTAGTGAACCTTTGAGGACGAATCCGTTAGTGAAATTCGTTGATGAGGCCGTTGGTGAACCTTTGGAGAGGCCGTTGGTGAACCTTTTAAGAGGCCATTAGTGAACCTTTGAAGAGGCCGTTAGTGAACCTTTGAGGACGAATCCGTTAGTGAAATTTGTTGATGAGGCCGTTGGTGAACCTTTGGAGAGGCCGTTAGTGAACCTTTGAAGAGGCCGTTAGTGAACCTTTGAAGAGGCCGTTAGTGAACCTTTGAGGACGAATCCGTTAGTGAAATTCGTTGATGAGGTATTGTTTTGAAGTCTCGTGCCACTTGGAGTCACACTTGACTTCTTTTTGAATTGTGGGGTGCGGGCACAGTTGACCGCGACTCAAAAAATATTCCTACTGGGATGAAATGTTGAGATTGACCCTTGAGGGGGGTATGTCACCCGTGACAAAACTTAGGGAGTTTGGAATCTGGAGGAGGACAGCCTACTTTTGAGTGGGAGTTTCTATCCTACTTTCAATTTTTGACATGCCTTAAGGGCGGACCAGAAGAATGTGTGCCCAACTGGGTGTCCGAGGATAGGGGCTGTGCCTTGATTTAAGCTGGAGATCTCTGACAAGGCCTTTTATTGAAGTGATTTAGACTTGGGAGGCGCGCGCTTTCCTCTGTAGGCTTGGGACGCGCGCGCATTTCAGACCGCTGGCGGGTGGCGCGGGCGTCTGGGAGGCGGAATTCCGGGCTTGACATTTGCTGGCCAAAAGAACCCCCAACAGCTATAATATCATCTTCTGTTCGACCACTTGATTCTCACAGCTCCTTTCTGCCATTTTTGAACATCATATTATTGCTTAACTTTGCTTGTGATCAACATTTTCTATGGCTTCCAATTCTTTTGCCCTTGATGCCAAGGTTGTTAGTGAGTATGAAAAGGACTTGGGCACTTTTGTGTATTCTTTCAAGACCCATCATAAGAAGGCCTTCATTAAAGACTTCGGGTTCCGAATTCTTTTCACTTTGCGGACGTTGAAGCCGGATTGGGATTTGTTGAGAGCTGCCGCGGCTTTCTGGGATTGAGATAGCCATATCTTTAACTTTTTAGCTAATGAAATGGTGCCGACTGTTGATGATTTCGGGGCCATCCTTGGCATGCCTTTGGCCGGTCGGATTGCCGTCCCTAAATATCACCGTGGTGCCATTGACTCTTGGGTTGAGTTACTGGATCTCCCTGTTGAAGACGTGAGGAAGATGTTGCACGGTACTGTGATTGACATAACTGAGTTGCCGATGTTCTTCAGTTTACACTCGGAGGATCCGGCGGTTCAATCTTTCAAGAGGAATGCCATGGCCGCTTGTCTCTTTAGTGAAGTACTGTTTGTCACACCCTTCGGGACTGCGGATGTGCATTTGGCTGAGATTATTTTGCTAGCCAAGGAGCAATAATTTAGTATAATCCCTCTTATCGTAGGGGAGATGTTGCATGACCTTGATGAGTTACATAGGACGGACAAGATGTGTCGGGGAAGCCCTTTGCTCTTGACCATATGGCTCCAAGAACACTTCAAGATTTATTCCCCGGATGGTGATTTGTCTCCTTTTGCTGTTCATAGGAGGAAGTTATTGATCCGGGATTTATCTGAAGATGGTTGGAAGAAATTCTTTGCCTCTCGGGTAACCGTCGATATTGAGTGGTGCCCTCCTTCTTGGGGTCTTCGTCCTTTTGTGGAATGGACTCTTGGTTTTCAGCACGTGGTTGTACCCGGCTTAAGAGATTCGTCATTTTACCAGCCAGAGCGGGTTCTGCGGCAGTTCGGTCGCCAACAGATGATTCCTTTTCCGAGGGACGGAGTGCTTCGTCCAGTTGCTTACATGGGTCCGTACTTTTCGAGTGAGCTTCAGTCGGCTTGGGGATATGATCGCAACCGTTGGGCTTTTGCTCCTTTGCATCGGGGGAGTGTCTTCCTTCCCGAGAGCTACTTGGATTATTTGTTTGGTACCCTTTACCGTGGCATCACTTGGGTCGATGTGCTTCGTGCCGAGTTGTTGGGAAAGGGTTTTGATCCTAGCAGCGCTTTGAGATATAGGGAGGCTGCTGCTGATTCGAGTAACATTCTTGCTGACCCTTTCGGTACTCCTTTGGATGACTTTTATGCTAGGAGACGTGCCGCAACACAGAAGGTTTCGGTGCGTATCAGTGCTCCTCCGCTATCCAAGAAGAATAGGATTGAGAGACGATCGGGTGGTCCTTTGAAGGCTAAGAGAAAATTGGATTTTTCTTAGTACCCTAGAGATTGCAATTAGACCACTTTGTTTTAGGATTTAATATTTTGATGTCTTTTGTTTCTCAATAAATCCGTTGTAATGGTTTGAATAATTCATTGAATGAATAAGAATTGCATCTTGTTATTTGAAGTGAATTGGGTATTTTTGATATGTTTTAGACCGCACCCGAAGGTTGCCTACGTTCCTCCAGTTGGGAGGCTCAGGTCTCCGTAGTTCAAACAAACAAAGACCATTTTTTTTTGTGCACCCTGTTTTTTGCCTAGACCGCCCTTTCGGGTTTTCAATCTAGCGGGCTTCTTTTTTTGCACGTGCTCTAATTTTTGCCTAGGCCGCCCTTGCGGGTTTTCAACCTAGCGAGCGATTTTTTTTTTTTTTTTTTTTATGGTCTTTGTTTATTAAGCATAGAACCTCTTGGGCTTGTCGAGGTTGACCTCCTTTGGCAGCTGGTCACCATCTAAATCCACGAGTCGGACTGCACCGCCGCTTAGTATCTTTTTGACCACGTACGGACCGATCCATCGGGGTCCCCATTTCCCCAGGGGATTCATGGCATTAGGAGGATGTTGTCTTAAGACCAAATCTCCCACATTGATGTTTCGAGGCTTCACCTTTTTGTTGAAAGCTCTTGCCATCCTTTGCTGATACGCCCTTGTGCGTTCGAGTGCTCTTAGCCTTTTCTAGTCGAGTAAGGCTAGCTGTTCGTATCGACTTTGCATCCAGTTGACCTCGTTGACTTGATTCTCGAGGAGGACCCGTAGAGATGGGACTTCAAGTTCGATAGGGAGTACGGCTTCAGAACCATAGACTAATGCATAAGGAGTTTCTCCTGTTGCGGACCGTATTGATTTGCGGTAGCCCCACAATGCTAATGGTAGCTTCTCGGGCCAATCCCTTCCTGTTGAGGCCATTTTCTTGACAATGGTCTCGATGGTCTTATTTGCTGCTTCAACCACGCCGTTTGCTTGGGGACGGTAAGGAGATGACTTGTGCTTGGTGATCTTGTATTCTACCAAAAGTGCATCCATTTCCTTCTCAAAGTGAGAGCCGTTATCGGAAATGATTTCATGAGGCACGCCGTATCGGCACATGATATTAATCTTTACAAATTCGGCCACTTTCTTGGCGTTGAGGGTCCGATAGGCTTGTGCTTCGACCCAATTTGTGAAGTAATCGACGGCCACTAGGACGAATGACTGCCCATTGCTTCCGGCAGGATGGACTTTACCGATGATGTCTATCCCCCAACAAGAGAAAGGCCAAGGTGTGACCATGTTGTAAAGTTGTGAGGGTGGAGCATGTTGCAGATTAGCATGGAATTGGCACTTGGCACACCTTTTGACTTTCTCGATACAGTCTCGTTCCATGGTGCTCCAATAGTAACCAATGCAGAGTATCTTTTTGACCAGAATAAACCCATTCATGTGGGGTCCACACTCTCCTTCGTGCACTTCACACATTATCTCTTGAGCTTCGGCCTCATTGGCGCATAAGAGATTGATCCCATCGTGGTGCCTTTTATAGACTCGGTCCCCAATCAGTACGTACCAAGAGGCTAGCCTTTGCAGAGCTGCTTGAGACTTCTTATTGCTATTCTCGGGATAAGTGCCATCTTTGAGGAAATTCATGATATCCGAATACCAAGGAGAGTTTGTTTGAACCTCGTCGATCTTGATACTCATGCAGTACGCTGGACTGTTCCTTCGGGCAATTTTGAAAGGCTTCACCATTTTCCCTTTGGGCATTTCGACTAATGAAGCTATAGTGGCCAGTGCATCGGCGAAGCGATTCTTATCCCTTGGCAGGTAGTTGAAAGTGATCTCTTGGAATTGTTCAACCAATTCTTCAAGGTGCTGACCATACTGTTGGAGAGTCGGGTCTTGGATTCGCCATTTACCCGATTGCTGATTGATAAGGAGTAAAGAGTCACCGAATACTTCTAGTTCCGTGACGTTTCTTTTGAGAGCTGCTTCGAGCCCTGCTACGCATGCTTCGTACTCGGCAATGTTATTGGTAGCTTTGAATTCCAGACGGATGGCGATGGGAGTGTAGATGTCTTTTGGATCGACAAGCAATATTCCTATACCAAAACCGTGCTTATTGGCGGCGCCATCGAAAAAAAGTTACCATTTATTTTCCTCAGTTGCAGTACAAATTAAATGCTCATCGGGGAAATGTACGTCTTCCCCCTTCACTTCGTCACACGGGAATTCTGCAAGCTGGTCACTGAACACTTTCCCCCTGACGGATTTTAGTGTGACGTAAGTGATATCATAGCCGGCGAGCATGAAGTACCATTTGGCTATTCTTGTTGACATGAAAGGCTTCTCGAAGATGTAGCGGAGCGGGTCCACCTTTGCTACTAGCTTGATCGGAAAAGCTTCCATATAGTGTTTGAGCTTTTGAGTGACCCAAACCAATGCTGCACATGACTTCTCTAAGACAGAGTAGTTCTTTTCGCCTCCTTGGAATCGGCGACTGACAAAATAAATGGCATTCTCCTTTGTGGATTCTCGTTGCTCTTGTGCTAACATAGCCCCTAGGGCTTCATCATTGACAGTGAGATATAGCAAAAGAGGCTTCTCCTTGTGCGGCGGAACTAGAACAGGAGGGCACGTCAAGTAATGCTTCACTTGGTCGAAGGCTTCTTGGCACGCGTGGGTCCATTCTAGAGCCACATTCTTCTTGAGTAGCTTGAAGATTGGCTCGCACATGGAAGTGAGTTGGTGCACAAACCGACTGATGTATTGCAGTCTGCCCATAAAACCTTTGATCTCTTTCTGCGTCTTTGGAGGAGGCATGTCAATGATTGCCTTGATTTTGGAAGGATCTACTTCAATTCCCCTTTCAGTGACCATATAACCAAGGACTTTGCCTCGGATAACCCCGAACGTGCACTTTACAGGGTTGAGCCTCATCTTGTGTTGACGAAGCCTTTCGAAGAACTTGCGGAGATCGATTAAATGTTGACCATCGGTCCCTTTGGAGTGAATGATCATGTCGTCCACATAGACCTCGATTTATTTGTGAATCATATCGTGGAACAAGTCTGTCACGACTCTTTGGTAGGAAGCCCCAGCGTTTCTTAACCCAAATGGCATGACTGTGTAGCAAAAGGTACCCCACGGTGTTGTGAAGGCTGTCTTATGTTGGTCTTCCTCGGCCATGAGAATCTGATTGTACCCAGCGAACCCATCCACGAATGATCGAACCTCATAGGCAGCAGTGGAGTCGACCAGCATGTCGATGGTAGGGAGTGGAAAATCATCCTTTGGGGAAGCTTTGTTCAAATCCCGAAAGTCCACACAAACTCGAATCTTGCCGTTTGCCTTTCTGACTGTCATGATGTTGACTAACCATGTCGGATACTCGATAACCTTGATGAAACCCACACTGAGGAGCTTATCGATCTCTTCTTTGACTTGCAAAGACCATTCTGGCTTGATCTTTCTGAGCTTCTGCTTTACTGTCTTGGCATCTTCTCTGATCGGAATTCTGTGCTCCGCTACCTTTCTGTCCAAACCCGGCATGTCTTTGTATGACCCTGCGAACACATCCACGAACTCCCGTAGTAGTGCAGTCAATCTGTCTCTGTCGTCCCCCTTGAAGAAGCTTCCGATCTTAGTCTCTCTTGGTTCTTCTTCGGTACCCAGATTAACAACATGCAATTCTTCGTCAGCCTTTGGACCATTTTCATCACGACTACGGACTTGTTGAGCAAGTTCATTTAAGTATGTTGTGTTTTCGTGGTCTATTTCATCATAATTCGAATTGTTATTAACTTGTTCATTAAGTTCATTATTAGTTAATTCATCATTTACGATGTTTGCAATCTCAGGGTACTCAGAAATATCAAATTTTTCATTAGCAAAGAAAGGGAACACACGCTCGGCTATGGCCTCCATATCTTCTTGGGTGAGGGTATTAGAGACATTCTCGAACTCGAAAGTAAGTGTGAGCCGCTCTTCCTTTATTGCTGTGCGGGGTATGCAACCCATTTCTTGGACTAAGAATTCTTTGGATACCACGGGCCCTTTCGTTGAATACCAATTGTTGATCGGCTCAGAGCTTGGCGGGATCTCACTGATAGTCTCGTTTATGGTGACGGTGCCATGGATGGCGTTGACTTGGCATTCATTCATTATGGCAAGCTCTTCGAACATGGAGGCGAAATCTTTCAGTTCTTCCCCCACGATGATTTCTGTCTCGGACTCTATAGTCATCTTCCTTCCCCACCATTCACGGGGCGACATGGGAGTTAGTTCCCTTTCGGATTTCTGGATCTCACAATCGGAGAAGATTTCGAGACCGGGCTTTTTGACACCCTTATTGTTAACCCATGGCTCGGGAAAGATCATGTATGGAACGTCTTCCCCTTGATGGACAAAATAGCCATTCAACGTCTTGCGGTAAGGCCTTAGATTAGGGACCTCATAACGACGGCCTTCTTTACGAGCTCGGGCCTTTTCGTTCTTGATTGCTTGCTCCTGTTTCAAGTCTTCTCTGGAAGGCTCGTACCCCAAACTGAAGGTGTTTTTGACGAATGGGACTTGCACAGGATGTAGGATTCCTTGTTGATATTTCCCTAGGCCTAAACCAGGGAAGTAGTCCATATTCCTCATCATGCGGAGGACTTTGTGGTTGCTGGGGGTCCATGATCCGTTTCCCCTTCTTTGTCAATGGCGTTGATTGAGACGCCGGAGAGAGTGGAGTCTGGTAAACCATGCTAAACTTGGTGGACGGGCTCACCTTTTCTGTGGATAGTGACGTTTTCAGCCATGACGGTCACTATTTCATCACCATTTCGGATCTTGACACATTGGTGGAGAGTTGACGGGACGGAATTAGCACTATGAATCCATGGTCGACCCAAAAGTAAGTTGAACGAGGCCGGGATGTCAAGCACTTGGAATGGAACGGACATGACCATGCTCCCAAACTCAATGTCTATTTCAATCATGCCCATGACTGTACGGGCGGTGCTGTCATAACCTCGGATTACTTGAGTAGAAGGCTTCAAATCGGAATCCTTAAGCCCCAGTATGCCCATGATTCTGCCAGGCATGAGATTGAGTGCGGAACCACCGTCCACTAAGACTCTTGAGATGGGCCTCCCCTTGCTCGTACCTTGAGGTAAATAGCCTCGTTATGGTCGGAACCAAATGGTGGAAGGTCCATATCGGCAAAGGTGATGACGTTGCCGAAATGAATGTGACCGATCATTGCCGTGAGGTCCTCGGGAGTAGTATCGGGAGAAACTGATGTATCATCGAGATTGCGGATGACAAGATCTCGGTGTTTCTTTGAGGATGCAATGAGGTCCCAAATAGAGATGTTGGCTTGAGTTTTCTTGAGTTGGACAAGTAGAGGATCTTCGGGAGTGTCGCGAACTTGCGGCCTTTGAGAAGAGGAGCTTGGTGCGGAAGTGGAAGGGTTGCTTGCTATGACTCGACCGGATCGAGTTAGCATGTTGACGTTCCCATCTTGCTTCTTTTTCCTATTCTCTAGTACTTCCCTCATTACCTCATCGTAAGTTACAACATAACAAGAATTGTCAAGTTTATTCATAACATAGGGGCCCCCATTCACAATTGGGATTGAATGGGTGGTCCCCTCGAGTTCTCCTATCTCTATTACATTGACATGTTCGCCATTAGTCACTACAAATTCTTTCTTGTCTATTAGATCTTGAATGACATTGCGGAGAACGAAGCAATCCTCGGTGGTGTGGCCACTATATTGGTGGTAGCCACAATATTTGTGGTGAGCATGATTGGGGTGGACCGTCTTGGGTTGGTACCCACGGGTGTGACTTGACCCTTTGCTTTGAGGACTTCGAACACTTCGGTTTGAGTCATGCCTTGGAGAGGCATGTAGACACGGTCATTTCGGGACTTCTTCCCTTGGGGTGGAGGAACCTTTTTGTAATTCCCCTTATCGATAGTGACGGCGTTGACCGAGGCCTCTTTTGTGGAGTTGGAAGCGGCCTTGTAGCGGTAGCTAGGAGCACTTTTCTTCACTTCTTTGAGCAACTCGTCCATTCGGACCCCCGCCTCATACATTTGGGAGAAATCCGCATAGCAAGCCCCACTTAGGTGGGTGCGGAGATCAATTTTGAGACATTTGAGAAAGATGTCCATTTGCTCCTTGGTATTTGGCCTTTCCACAATCTCGGAGAGTTTATCATTCCATCTCCTTGTGAAGTCGATGAAGGACTCGTGGTCTCGTTGAGTAGTGTTCTCTAGCTCTTTCCTTGTGGGCCGGTGAGTGGTGTTGCCTTGGTATTGGTTCTTGAAGGCAAGCATGGCGGAGTCCCAATTAAGACAGACAGTGAGCGGGAGAGTAGCATACCAATCTTTTGCCGCCCCCTCGAGAGTGAGAGGAAAGCATTGAGCCATCACATTGGGGGAAACCTTCTTCGGAACCATTGCCCAAATATAAGTCTCAATGTGAGCCATAGGACAAGAGTTGCCCTTGAATTTGCTTATGTCGGGCATCTTGAACTTATCAGGAAGAGCGGCCATAGTACTCATGAGGATGGATGATTGATAAAGGCTTGTGTCGGAGCCTTTCCCCATGTTGAGCTCATTGAATTTTTGGTCGATGTAGGCCATGATAGAATCCACCATTTTGGGCTCATTGTTCTCGGAACTCGGCTCCCCCATTTTCTTGGTGCGGGTGTTGACATAAGGACTTTTGAACAAACCCTCGGTCCATTCGGATTCTTCATCATTATTCTTGTTCTTCACCTTGGCAAGATTAGTGAGCTTTTCTTTCATTAGCTCCATCTCGGCCTCGTGGGCCTCCCTTTGGCTGTCGATGTGGGATTGCCAAATGTCGTCTTTGCTTTGTGCCTCCTTATTAAGGGTGGAGACTTGCTCTTAGAGGAGTTGGACCATGGTTGAAAGATGTTCGAGAGACATGGTGTTGCTGCTGCCGGTCATGGTTGATGTAGGAGCTGTTGGAGTGATCTCTTCATGGACTAACCGATTTGCCGAATCCCGGTAGACTTTGTAAGTACCAATTGAAACTATATTGCAGAAGAGGCCCTTGTCAGTCTTGAGTAACACTTGCGGTCCACGAAGAGGCTTAGAACACACAGTTGGGCACACGACTCGAACCATATAAGAAAAGACTCTTTTTTTTTTTCTAAGTCGGAGGGAATGGATCCCTTTTGGGGTTTCTAAGAAAATAATAGAATCGTCACACTAGTATATAGACCATCTCGCGGTCCCATATACTCATCGGATTCCATCGCGTTTGTGAATCCTACATGTATCGGGATTAAACTAAATTAATGTAGTAAAGCATACATGCGGGGACGGATTTTTATTTTCGTCCAAAATAACCACCTTTGGGGACGGATTTTTATTGCGTCCGTTTCAACAAGTTGGCATGTATGATTTGAAGACATTAGTTTAGGGAAATCTCGGTACATGGAAACCGACTTGAGTCACGGAGTGTTAGACCCTAACTAGAATTGTGTGGTTTGTGCTCGGCTTGAATATGAGGCTCAAAGGTCACCCCCGGCATGTAGTCTTGAACTACGCCACAGGCTGAGGTTTACCGCTTCGAAAGAGCCAAGGTCGAGTGGAGCTTGAAACTTTCTAGGACGGGCCTCGACGGGTTTGGGGTTGGACTTGTGCGACTCGATAGTGAGCAGTTCATAGGAATATATGCATGTAGTGTGAGGTCTATCACGTGACAATTTTTTTTTTTTTTTTTTTTTTTTTTTTTTTTTGAAAAGAAAGAAAAACAAAAAAAACCAAACACATAAGCACATAAATTACAACTCCCGAATCACCCGTGTGACCGGTAAATAAAACACAAAATTAAAACAGTCCGAGGGTTCAATTCTGTTCTGATGCAAGCAACTGTGCCCACACCCCACTGTTCTGCTCAGTCACTGAAACCTGTTTCTGTTCTGGGCACCAACCCAGAAGCGTGCGCCTCTGAGTGTTGATGTGAGACGCGCGCGCATGGCGCAATGCTATTAGGAGGCGCGCGCTTCTGGGCACACCTGTCAGAATGTCAGATTTTGGACTCAGGGGATTGCCCTGGTCCTATGTGCATATTGTAACCCCTGCAGAAATGATTAGTGAAGAATAGCAAAAGAAGAAGATGAAGAACATGAAGAGGTGGGCGATTCTGGTCCTTGATGCGGGATGCGCGCGCCTTAGGCTGAAGAGGCCAGAAGCGCGCGCCTCCCCCATCAGGAATCAGAATGCCCAGAAAAGATGTAGATTTTGATCAGAATGCAAGTTTAACCCTCAAACTTCCCCAGCGGAGTCGCCACTGTAGATACCCCGGGAAACCACAACTTTAGGCCTGAGCGGTGAATTATCCTAGGATGTCTAACTTGTTTTAGATTGTTTAGAGTCGCCACCTATGTTTTGAGGAACATATGAAAAACCTATTGATAATAGCCTAAATTTGATTACGAAAACAGAGATTCTTTGTTTTGAGGTTCGGGGGTTAGATTACGAGATGGGAAGTACCGAAACACCCATCTCGCCCAACTAAAGTTGGTCTTGCTTGATCAAAATCTACATGAATGATAAACGTTCTTCTTCTTCTTCTTTAAATCGTAAAAAGGGGTTTTAAAATAGAGTTTGGAATGTAGGAGATAACTCCTTAACCGACCTCAATGAGATGAGGTGATCATTAGAGTCATGTCCCAAAATGATTTGGGTGATTGCACTTTGATAAAACAAAAAGAAAGAGAAAAGAGATGAAGTCGAGAAGAGGAAGGAAATGGTTTTTACCTAGTCTTCGAGAGACTTCAAACACTTCTTGATGAATGCCTTTGGAAATGCCTTGAAGGTAAGAAATTTGGCTTCTTTGTTGAAATTGTAAGATTTTTGAGTAAAAGATCCAAGGTCTAAGGTTTTTCGGTCCTTGAAAATGGAGGTAAAGAGAGGTTTTTATAGGTGAAAGAGAGGTGTTTTTGGTGCCAAAACTCAGTCACCAAGAAATCCTTCCCGGGCAAAATCCTGTAAATTGAGCAAGGGAGAGAATCCTGGCCAGAAATCTGTAACTGACGCCCAGAGGCGCGCGCTTCCTGCTTTGGGGGCGGGAGGCGCGCGCGCCTGGATCCTCCTGTCGGAGGCGCGCCACTCAGAGAAGGCAATTTTGACAGAATGGACTAGAAAGTCAAGCCCTGTTATTCAGTTTAGTCCCTGGACTTAACGAAGTCAGTCAGGAACTTAACAGAAGTGACAGAAACTAACGAGAAACACTTAAAATGGGGAGAAACACAAGATCAAATGTGCAATGTGGGGTGAGCGGTCCAATGCGGGGTGTCTACAATAATAAGATCTCCTTTAGAAATCCAAGACTAACCATCTTGGTAGAGGACGTAGATATTTTCCCGATCGAACCTCTCCAAATAGCTTGTCTACTTATTGCGCTTTGCTTTCTACATTTAAGCTTTTCTGATATATTGCTTTGTTTGATCCTTATAGATTATATTGCGCAGATTGAATTGTGTTTGTGTGCTTATTGCCTTAGTTCCATTTTGCGTCACTCTTTAAACCAAATCTTAGTGCGTGCGTATTTACACTTCTGTGCATATCCCTGTGCATAAGTGCTTGCTTTTTAAATTTCCGCTGTGCATTTCACACTCTTGTTGCACGCTATACTTAGCCAAATTAAGAGTCGTGCGCATTTGCCATTGATTTGCAAAAGGGTTTGAAAAGAATTTTAAAACGCTATTCACCCCCCCTCTAGCATTTTTCATACCCTTGTTGCCTCTTTGGGACCAACAAAAGACAAGGTGATCAGCACGCTGTCGAGGGTGAAACATTGGCAGAGTCAGTGCTACAACAGCAAATTTGACCAAGAATAGCAGACCACGAGAATTAGTAGCCTGGAATTCAAGTATATCATGAAGTTCATCGTTGATCATCATGCACCTTCTCATCCAACCATTCGTGTTGATGCAAACTTCCTTAGGAGAGGGACCAGGTAGGTGAATTTTACCTCCAACCTTTAACTTTCCAGGTAAGCAGTGAAGAGGTTCATAGACTGGTCATTTTACCTTGAGTTTTGACACTTGGGGAGCCTTCCTTTTCCTCCTTTTGAAATCTGGTTTAATCCAGGGCATGAAAATTATCCTTTGACTAGCTGTGGAACCAGCAAGGAAGGGATGAGATGTGACATCTGGATGATCTCTGCCGAAGGGAGAGGGAATTCGCTGAAGTGTAGAGCGAAAGGGCATGATAGGCTGATGCTGAGGAAATAACGGTTGGCCAAAACTGTTAAAAGGAATAGAGATGCTTGTTGTGTACCAGTTGGAGCTCATCATCTCTTTGGCGTGTAGTTCGCAGTTGTACTTAGGAGGTGGAGCAGAATCCCTTTCTTCTTCATTCATAAGGGCCAGCAATTCCACATAGTCAGCAGGATCTATCTCATCTGAGCTTTCCTCATCAGCAGCAGCAACACTAACAGCAACTGGTTGCACTTCATCAGCAACAACCGGTTGTACCTCAGGAGCAAGAAGAAAAAGGGGTTTATCAGGAGCAAATAAAGCTTCCTGGAATTCATGGAATTCTTCAAGTTGCAAGTCATGAGCTATCAGAGCATCCAGTGCAGCATTTTGATCATTTGAACAGGCAATCTCTGCATCGGCACCTTCTCCCAACTCAACAACCTCTCTAACACCAGTAGGTTCAACAAAAATAACAGGGATAATCTGAGTATCGGAAGTTGGCTCAGAATCTGCAAGAAAAGTTTCATCAGCACCTGTGATTGGAATGATCTGAGTTTCAGCAGTTGGCTCAGTCAGATGAGTGTCTGTAGTTGGCTCATCAGCAGATAAAATATCCTTATCAGCATCAGCAACGTCTTCATCAGCACATGCTCCTCCTAAAATCGGCAAATCTTAAAACGTAACTTCATCAGCAGATTGAGTGTCTACAGTTTTCTCAATTGATGCAAGTTGGTCTTCTTTAATCAGAGGTTGAGTGTCGGTAGTTTCTTCAACTTGATTTTCAAGTTGCTCAGAAGCAGTACTCACTTCATCGACTAAAAGAGTTTCTGAAGTTTTCTCAATTGCCTTATCAAGCACAAAGCCTTTGTCAGCAGAACCTCCTCCTTCTTGACTACGGTCTGAGCTATCACTGACCAAAACTGAGTCAGCAAAGGCCTCAACAAATGAGACAGTAGCGGCAGGAGTTGAGGGCTTCTTGAAAACTATACTGATCGGCATCTTGTCATACTCACCGATTGAATCAGAAGAGGTGAATGTGTCACCAGCAGATTTGTGAGCACATACAAAATCGGCAGTATCAACTGAACTTCTTGGAGTGGGAAGAGGAGAAATAATTGGAGCAGGAGCAGGAGCAGGAGCAGGAACAAGAATAAGTGTAGAAGTAGATGCTGGGGCAGAAGCAGCTTTAGCCTTGATGAATGCTTCTGAATCTTTGATTAAGTTCACTGTTATCCTCTGCACATTTTTGACAAATTGAGTGGCTTGGGGGCCATTATCCAACATTTCGCTATCATTGTAGTTCAGCAAATCGTCTTCATCTTCTGGTCTACCCAACTGATAGGGATCATTCTCATCAAAGTTCATCAGTTGGTTGAAAATGGAGGCATAAGCTACCCAGACATCTTGTACCATCAGATCTTGTCTGATTCTATCTTGAAACAGATAGACCTGAGTCCAGGGGAGAGGCAGCAAGTCAAAATATCTCTCAAAATTCAGTCGAAGCTCAGCTTCAGGAAGCTTCTGATATCTTTGAAGAGGGACAAACTTTTCCTTGTACATGTCAGTAAGCCTGTTTAGGCTTTTGTAATCAACATAATCAGCAAGCTTTCCTGTAGGGACTGACTCCTTCCTTTCCTCATGGAATTGGAGCAGCCGGCGAATAAAAGGGTGGAGATGATCAATAGGGAATACCCAGTTCTTTGACAATACCTTATTGGTAAATTACCAATGGTTTCTAAAGAAAATATGGAAAGTGGGGTTCCTGATCGGCTTGCATTTTCTGACAGTAGGTCCAGAGGCTACATCAGCAGCAGCATGGAGCTCAGGTAAATAGGGAAGATCTAGAATTCCTTTCTGTAGAGGAACTCTTACCCCTAAGTCAGATTCAATCAATCTTCTTCTCTCAGCCATTTCATCAGCAACATTGGGTTCAGACTTGATAAGTACAGAGGGAGCAGTAAGTGTTACACCGGCAAGAAGAGATGGTGCAAACCTAATCTGCTTGGCTCTAGGATCGGTAGATGGAATTTGAGAAGAAGGAATTTGAGCAACATCAGGCTTTGGATTTTGAGCAGCAGGAGGTCGATCAAGTGTTGACCGTCGGTCCCCTTTGAATGGATGATCATGTCGTCCACATAGACCTCAATTTCCTTGTGAATCATGTCGTGAAACAAGTCTGTCACAGCCCTTTGATAAGTAGCCCCAGCGTTCCTCAACCCAAATGGCATGACTGTGTAGCAAAAGGTTCCCCACGGTGTTGTGAATGCAGTCTTGTGTTGATCTTTTTCGGCCATGAGAATCTGATTGTACCCGGCGAAACCATCCAAAAATGAGCGGACTTCGTAGGCGGCAGTGGAATCGACTAGCATGTCGATGTTGGAAGTGGGAAGTCATCCTTTGGTGAAGCCTTGTTCAAATCCCGGAAATCCACACAAACACGGACCTTGCCGTTAGCCTTTCTGACCGTTACAACATTCGCTAGCCATGTCGGATACTTAATGACTTTGATGAAGCCCACACTGAGAAGCTTTTCTATTTCTTCTTTGACTTGTAGAGACCATTCTGGCTTGATCATTCTGAGTTTCTGCTTGACTGGCTTAGCGTCGTCTCTGGTCGGAATCCTGTGCTCGGCGACCTTTCTGTCTAAACCCGACATGTCTTTGTATGACCATGCAAACACATCCACAAATTCTCTGAGCAGTGCAGTCAATCTGTCTTTCTCTACCCTTTTGAAGAAGCTTCCGATCTTGGTTTCTTTCAGCTCCTCATCGGTACCCAGATTAACAACATGCAATTCTTCATCATCCCCTGGACCATTTTCACCACGACTACGGACCTGTTAATCCAATTCATTTAAGTATGTTTCATTTTCGTGGTCTATTTCATCATAGTTTGAATCGTTATTAAATAGTTCATTAAATTCATTATTAGTTAATTAATCATTTATGATGTTTGCAATCTCGGGGTACTCAGAAAGATCAAAATTTTCATTAGTAAAGAAAGGGAACACACGCTCGGCTATTGCCTCCATACCCTCTTGGGTGAGGGTGTCGAAAATACTCTCGGACTCGAAAGTGAATGTTAACAAATCTTCCTTTGTAACCTTGCGTCGAACGCAACCCATTTTCTTGATCAGGAATTCTTCGGATACCACGGTTCCTTTTGTTGAATTCCAGTTGTTGATAGGCTCAGAGCTTGGCTTGATATCAATGATAGGCCCACTTCTCGTGTCGGTGTCGTCGGAGATGGCATTGACTTGGCACTCATCCATGATGGCAAGTTCTTCGAACATGGAGGCTAGATCAGTTAACTCCTCCCCCACGGTAATCTCTATCTCGGACTCCATGGTTACTTTCTTCCCCCACCATTCTCGGGGTAACATTGGAGTTGGTTCCTCTTCACGCTTCTGTATCTCACAATCGGCAAAGACTTTGAGACCGGGCTTTCTGATGCCCTTGCTGTTGATCCATGGCTCGGGAAAGATCATGTATGGAACATCTTCCCCCTGGAGGACAAAGTAGCCATTTAATGTCTTGCTGATGTAGGAGGAGACCCGACGAGGAGGCCCGACGAGAAGCATTCCAGGCACCCGCTTGAAGCCTCCCGAGCGCCCGCTTACTTGGTATTGTTTCCGGTGGAGGGTTTCTGATCAACGCGAGCGCCCGCCTGGGTGTGACCAGGCGCCCGCTTGGAATGTCGCCAGGATTTTATTATTTGCGTTTTATTGTTTTTCTGCGTATGAATTTAGGGCAATTTCGGGATTTATGTTTTATTTAGGTTTTGTTATTTGTTAATTAGGGTTTTTATTTGTTAGGAGTATAAATACTTCACTTTCATTATTCTAGGGTAACAACTTTATTTTATCAATTGAACTTTTGTTCTTGGAGATTTCTTTTTCTTTCTTGGTGGATTCCAAGGTTTTGTGTTTAAGGACACAAGCAATGAATCCTTAAACACAAAACCTTGGAATCCACCAAGAAAGAGAAAGAAATCTCCAAGAACAAAAGTTCAATTGATAAAATAAAGTTGTTACCCTAGAATAATGAAAGAGAAGTATTTATACTCCTAACAAATAAAAACCCTAATTAACAAATAACAAAACCTAAATAAAACATAAATCCCGAAATTGCCCTAAATTCATACGCAGAAAAACAATAAAACGCAAATAATAAAATCCTGGCGACATTCCAAGCGGGCGCCTGGTCACACCCAGGCGGGCGCTCGCGTTGATCAGAAACCCTCCGCCGGAAACAATACCAAGTAAGCGGGCTCTCGGGAGGCTTCAAGCAGGCGCCTGGAATGCTTCTCGTCGGGCCTCCTCGTCGGGTCTCCTCCTACATCAGTCTCCTCCACCTCTAAAGAACTCGACCCCGAGTTCTCACTAGGATAAAGAACACCATCAGCGTGGTAGTCATACATATTCTCCGAGCTTGCACTGTTGTAAGCAAGCTTCACTCGTGGCCAAGCTAATTTCCACTATTTTGGCTCGTCTCCACAAACACTGCTGATCACATTCCCCACAATCCGGTTGGTATCCTCAGACTGTCTGTTCTTCTGCAGCTGTGCGGCAAGAATTTCCTCGTTCTGTATGAGCATCATGACCGGTTCGTCGTTCACAACCCCTTTCTCAAAATGCAGAACAGAAGCTACCGCAATGTTATGCTTTGCCCATTTAAACATCAACACATTACCTGTCACGCCCCGGAAATCTTAAAAATCCATAAATATAAAATTTACATAATATACATCTCCAAAATGTAATATACCAAACCGGGCGCGTGAATTCAACTATAAACCAATACCATCAAACAACACCTCAACGAGATTATAACTCGGAGACTAGAAAAAAATGCGGAAGCAAGAACAACTATTAACAAAAATACCCAAAGTACAACCGTATCTACAAACACTGAACGACTACGAACCCACAATAAAATACATAAAGGCTCCGAAGAGCAACTATCCCAATTACGATCAACCTGCTCAGAAGATTCCCGCTACAATGGGCCTCACAACGCTACCACTTGCTTTCCTGGGGGGGGGGGGTTAAGGAAAAACAATTTGAAACAAGAAACAGGGTGAGATAAAATCTCAGTAAGTTACTAAATGCATCTATATGGCATAATATCATGCAAATCAACGATATAACTGAACAAGTAAATCACATAACAACAAATGAGAAAGCTCCCTATCGCCAACTGTCCCATACCAGTTGGAAATAATGACTAACTCATCATGCAGCACATAAGACTGAAATAAACACGTAACAAAGGATTCTGAGCCAAGGTTTCACCGAACTGATAGAACAATCGTTGCGCAGCTTCAACCGATCAACCAATCAACAATAGCAGTATAACAACTGAAGAGAACCCCGGTCAGAACCGACCAATCAATCAATCAACCCATCAAGCCATCTTCATAGTAGCATAAAAGCTGAAGAGAAACCCGGTACCGGAACAATAACCATAAGAGTGTCACAAAGGACAAGAGCCATGCCACAAAGTCATGCTCGGTAGCTAGATACATTCACAAAGGAAGCTAACTTATCTCTTCCAAGGCCAATCTGTAAAAGGGGTAAATAAGGGCAAAACAATGGTCAACATTATAATGGACTTGGCTTTGCCATTATAATCTCTCCCATCGCCCGATGCAACAAATAAGCCAGCTGGGCTTTCAATTAAATGCTAGGTAATAAATACTAGCTCAATTAAACAACTTAGGGTTCCAAAGTAGGGAACCATACCAAATAATCACCATAAAGATGCAACGGTTACTCATGAAGAGTTTAACAACAACGATAACAAGAGTTTCTCATAAAGAGTACAACAACGATAAACAGAATTTCTCATAAAGAGCTCAAAAACGATAAACAGAATTGCTCATAAGGAGCTCAACAACGATAAACAGAATTGCTCATAAGGAGCTCAACAACGATAAACAGAATTGCTCATAAGGAGCTCAACAACAATGATTATTAGAACACGATAATTCCATAATGAGGAACCATACCAGATACATTCCAAAGATGATACCCACAAGTTACTCATGAGGAACACAACCCAAGTGGTCGCTCACAAATAGTACAACGACTATAACCCAAAATTATCCTAAACGTTTACTCATAAAGATGTACTAAGACCATGAACTCAACCATCTCATCACACCTAGAATTCCAAAGTAGGAAATCAGAATGAATACACCTTAAGGTTAATCAAACCGTAAGTACCCAATCACCAATTCACGTCTTACATCCGTTCATCAAGGAACCAATTCTTAACACCCGAACGAACCCAAAAGGTTACAACTATTAGTACATGATCACAACCGGACCAAACCCTACACTTTGGTGTTCAATAACAACCCTCTAGGTACTATAGGACATCGCCTAAAACCTAGACCAAGTCTTACTCGAAAATCAATTCGATTGGAATAATCACGAACACATCATAAGATGCCCAAACATTCCCAAACAATACCGGATCAAATTACATACCACCATTGTTCACAAAGGAACCAATTTTAATTACTAAAGTGTTCTACGGTGCCCAACTAAGTCAACTAGAATAGTACTACGGAACCTAGACCGAGACTACACCTTGATCTTGAACCTCAACAATAATACAACCATTATGATCTGTAACCATACGGACAATAGAACCATTGCGTATTACTCGAAAATAGCTTTCTAACGATAGTTTACACGTCCAAAACGGAGTCCGGACGAAGAAGTTATGGCCTCCGGAAGATTGAACGTAAAACGGACAATTTTTTATAAAGTGTTCGGCCGGACATTATGAAAAATCCCTGTTTTAGCTCCGAATTTCACTCCTTTCATTCTAAATCTTAGTAGTACCTATATATACTTCTATCCTAACATTTAAAGACAAGAAAACTCAATTCATGTGCCTCTAAAACCCAAACTAAAAATACAACCTAGTCTTAAACAAACACAAATATGATTTTCAGAAAAACAGGGCGGGGGGGGGCGCCTGAATAGGGGCGGGCGGGCGCCCATTATAACAGAAGCTAAGGGTCAGAAAAGGGGGAAGTGGGCGGGCGCTTGGCAGGTGGCGGGCGGGCGCCCGATCGTCGGGCTGGGCCGAAATCAGCTGGGTTTTAACACATTCTTACCAAAATCAAACCCAAAATCTTGCTAGCTCATAAACACCCAAAATCAACACTTCCAATACTCTTAACAATGTACTAAAACAACATATAAACCTCTAGGAGACCTAGATAACAACCTTTAACCACACAAATCAAGATTTAATCTAAACATTCATGTTATCACAACTTTTAACCAAAATCCAAATAAATTCTAAATAATTTCTAAACTCAACCAAAATGACATAGATATCAACAAGAACATCAATAGTGTTAAAGATGAGCATTTTTAACATAAATGGGGGGAAAGTAACTTACTTGAATTTTCTCAAAGTTGCCGGAACTCGAATATTTTTAACCCTCTACGATCCTAACGACGATCTAAACAAGTTTCATATTTTAAGAAATGAGAAATAACAAGAGGAAGATGGTTAGATTGAAGAGAGAAGGTGGAGAAGAAAAACTTACCCAAATGTAGAGAGAGAGAGAGTGTGTGTGCTGGGAGAGAGAGATGAGAAGTGAGGGAGAAGGAGGGGAAAAGAGGGAGTAAGTAGGATGATTAGAGAATTTACACATAGACCCCCTCCCCTACACACTAACACAATAATCTTATACTCCCCACTAACAACCAAGACCCAACACTTCTACACTAGCATAAATGACCCAAATAAAATGCTAGTCATACTTTATTATAACACATAAAATGCACACATAAATTATTAATTAAATAATAATTTAAATAAATAACTAAATAAATAAGCAAATAAATAAATAATAATTATTTATTACTAATAAAATAGAGCCTAGTTTTCGGGTCGTGACATTATCCTTTCCCCGATAAGTAACATCATGGTCATACTGCCAAGGGAGACCAAGTAATATATGACATACATCCATGTTCAGAACATCACAAGCAACCTCCTCCTTATAATATTTGCCAATAGAAATAGGAACCCTGCAAGTTCGTGATACCCAGAGTTCTGAACCCTTATTCACCCATCCTAAACTAAATGGTTTCTCATGAAGTTCAATTTTCAACCCTAAAAAGTCCACCAATTTTTGTGACACCAGATTTTCAGTGCAACCATTATCAATAATTAAATTACATACCTTGTTCTTAACAGAACAGTGTGGTCGGAACAGATTCTTCCTCTGCCCCTCATCCTTGGAGATAGCAGCATTTGTTGAAGCACAAATCCGACTCGCTCCCCAGACTCCTCTTCAGGAAATTCGACCCCTTCGTACTCGTTAGGGACGCCTTCTTTCTCCTCATCTTTTGCTTCTAGAATCGCAGCCGTTCACCGGGTGGGGCAAACATTGGATCTGTGACCCTGTCCGCCACAACGAAAACACTTATCCCCTGTGGGCTTGGCATAAGGGTTTGTTATTTTCTGTACTGGAGCTTTATTGCTTGTGGAGCTACTAGTGTTGTCTGTACTCTTAGCCTGTGGAATTAGGTCCTTAACTGTTGTCCCATTCTCCTTATCAGTCCCTGCTTCAGAACTACCTTGTTGACCCCATTTGCAAAACGGTGTAAAATTTGTCGAACCCAAATTTTCCATAAGTTCGGCCTTCAACACCACCGTGGAGCTTCAGAACTACCTTGTATCCTATCATGTATTGCAAGTATTTGTATATCTTGAACGGAATTTTCACAACTCTTTGTGAAAACTTGTTCAACTTCCATCTTAGGTTAAAATATATTTTCTAGGTCTCGAACCATTCGAGATACATTTTACTCCCACTGATTCTTTTAGAGATAAACCATTTATCTAGAAAAGTATCATCATAATCAACAAACCATTTGTTTCTTATGAGTAAAATTATATCCTCAAGTTTCCTTAGGATATCCTATGAAAGTATATTTATTAGATTTAAATGTGAGTGTGTCCCAGACAGCTCCTTTTCAAAAGGTCTCACCGTCTTAAATCTTTATGAAAGACAAACCGAGTTTTCTTTCATTATTTAACCTCTCTTGATGGAATTCAGATTAGTATAATCATAGCGGTTTCAAATACATAACCCCAAAACAAATAACGGAAGATCTATTTGACTTAGTCATCCAATTAACCATATCCAATAAGGTTCTTATACTTCCATGCAGACACATCATTTAAAATGATGTTCTTAGTGAAGTTAATTTGTGAAACCATTTCACAACTTTAATGATGATTGTCAAATTCTTGGTTCAATTATTCGTCATCATGATCCAATCAGAATCTTTGAAAGGTTTTACCAAGTATAATAAAATTTTCTTTTAGCATTGCTTCTTAATGCACCATACACATCAAAATGTATTAGGTCAATTAAGATATTAGCCTTTTACCAATCATAGTAAAAGATGTCTTGGTCCAAGTAAATAAGATTTGCATAAATCATGTGATTCCAAATCATATGACTTAAACTCCGTCCCATGGAATTCTAGATATGCATCTTTTATTTATTTGATCAAAACAATAATGCATAAAGAATTTTTAATTATTTATGTTATAGCCTTTATTACTTTGTTCTTCAAGATTTAGGATATACGATTTATTTATATGATAACACAATGAAGTAAATCATAATAAATAAAGCACTTTTCTTATTCCAAACAAGAAATTAATATCCTTCATTATCTTTTAACAAAATAATGTTTTTCTACTTCATCAGTAAAGTCACTTTACAAGTGTTCTACGAACAATGTTGCAACCATTACATCATTACCGTTTGTAGATAAAACTTTACTATAAGTAGTCTTTCATTTTACTAATTATTCTGGTATCCAATACCCAATAATTAAATTTAGAAAGAATAATTTATAACATAAAATTCCCAAGTGGTAGTCCCACTACCATTCCTTTTATTGAACATCCAGAATTTTGACTACAATTCTAAATGGTCAATCCAATTGCCATTTTACCAAATTGCATCAATTAGAGTTATTATTTTAACCATAATTATTTCTTTTAGGTTTGACAACTATTGTCTTACCTTTCTTTTGGCACTTGGCCCTTTTCCTTATGAACCATGAGCTCTGGAGAACCATTCTCCAATATCTTCATCTTCGCAGTTTCTTAGCTTGTTAATGCAACTCGAAGAAATTCTTATTCATTTTAAGCATGTTATAGTCCATCACTAAGTGATCATAACTTTAAACAATGAATCAAGAATGAGGTCCATGGCTTGCTCCAATCTAATTGGACAACCAAGTTTCTCAAGATGCTCTACGTAGCCATTATCTTAAGCATGTGAGGCTCCACTTATTACCCTTTACTCCTTTTGCAAGAAGTGAATGCAATAATGGTTTTATACCTCTCTTGCTTAGATTGCTCTTTGAAACATGTAACTCAACTCCATGCCTATTTAATAGGCTTCCACAAGTTCCAAACTTTGTTGGAGTTTAAGAGTACATAATCGTGAGCATAAGACAACTCACATTCCTAGAATCATAATCATGATTCTTGTGATTGTCTACTCCGGCATTAGGTTCTTTAGGAATAGGCCCATCAAGAATGTACAACCCATCTTCTTGCCTTAGAACGATTCTTAGGCTCAGGATCCAATCCATGAAGTTTGTACCATTCTCTTGAAGCATTATCCTTATCAAGGATTAATCGCAACGATTTTAGTTGTCATCTACAACCAATGCAAAATTTCCAAAATTTTACAAGTACCAATCTCATTAAAGCGATAAATAATGTATTTTCCAAAAATACTCCCACTAAATTATATAACCTTCTTATACATCCAATGTATAATATAATTTAAATGGGCTAAGATCCAACTTTAATTTAATTTTAAGTACGCTTTGGCGCACCGCTCAAAATTAAATTAATTAGGTAGACAACCCTGTCAATCATATCCCATATGACTCTTAGATTCCTTTTTGAGATTCTCTTAAATTGGGCTAAGATCCAACTTTAATTTAATTTTAAGTACGCTTTGGCGCACCGCTCAAAATTAAATTAATTAGGTGGACAATTTCTTGTCAATCATATCTAATATAATTCTCAGTGATCCAATTTCAAAAGCATGTTTAATCTCATCTTTGCCTAGGCCCAAAACTGTTTTGACGCCTAATTAAGTCCAACCATTTTAAACGCATAGGAAACTCTTATTCACTCATCTTGCTCATACAAAGATAAAATCAATGCACCTCGCTTTGGCGAGCCCACATGAAAGTACCCATGTACTTACAAGTGTTTTAATCATGGCGTGGCAAAAAGGACTTAAAACTTTCTTGAAGGTTCATCACCATATAGCATACAACATATTTATGAGCACACAAGATAAATATGTTACGCATCAAGTTTAGCCACTAAATTAATCATCATTAATTTAAGCATAACATTTATGTGTCATTAGTTTCTCCATGATTATGAGGATGAGACTATTTCAACTTTGGTTATTATCTCCAAATCAAGACAACAAGAAGTGCGGTCGAACTAAGCCATTAGGCAACCACAATCCCGCACTAATTCAAGAAACCAAGAAAGTAGTCAATGTGGCCGAAACTAAGCAATAGATGGTCTCGATGAACGTAGGCCAATTGCATTCACAATTCCACATGGATCTCTAATCATTGAATCAAGAACTTTGTTTCTCAATTTTAGCAATTATGAACTCTTCATAATTCTAACTTCGTTTTATCTTTGAAACTTTGATTGCGATCAAGTTTGGGAAACACAATCTCGATGAACGTAGATTAGCCATCCAAACCTTGAACCAATCTTAGAATCACAAGACTAAAACAAATAGGAAAATCAAACCCCAAGATCCACACTCAAACCAAACTACCCAAAGCCCATTCCAGATTAGCAAGTCTGGTATGGTTTTGTTACTGGTTCGGTTGGACCTCTCGAAAATTCCAAATTCCAATTTTAACCAAAATCAGAACAGAATCAGTGAACTGTGCGGCCGCCCAAACTCTCCTGTGCGGTCGCCCAAAAATGTGCGGCCGCCCAGGGAGATTTGTGCGGTCGCCCAAACGCATCAGAAAGAATTTTGAAGTTCGAAAATTTGTCTCAAAATTGTCTTTCCCCGATTATTAAAACCATGATCCAATCAAAATTAATAATCAAACAATTCAGAATCCATCATAATATTTATTGCGATTGAATCGTGCGATTAAAGTTGTAAAACAATAAACCACATAAAATCA
This sequence comes from Campanula takesimana, assembly GCA_026119855.1. Taxonomy (NCBI): domain Eukaryota; kingdom Viridiplantae; phylum Streptophyta; class Magnoliopsida; order Asterales; family Campanulaceae; genus Campanula; species Campanula takesimana. The sequence continues at coordinate 177,595 of JAOWBW010000644.1, read as the reverse complement.
CATAACACATAAACATCATATAATCCAATATTTATATCATGCTTGGCACATAAACAATTTATATACACACAACATGATCTAGTATTGAAATAATCAACATGAACGGGGCTCTGATACCACTGTTGGGTTTTATAGCAACATGCGCAGCGGAATTAAGCATTTAAAATTTAATGAAACCCAAAGCCCATAGATCCATTCATATGATTAAGTCAAATACAACAATATGAATACTAGAATACTAACCCTTGATGCCTTTGATTTTGCAACCTTGAATTCGATAGAGACTTGAAAACTTGATCACGATCATAGTAATAATCACGAACTTTGAAGATGATAAGTTTCACCCTCTAGCGGTATCCACACCATGAACGAATATCAAGAACACTTGATCTTGGTTGCTAGACCAAATTATGAAACACGTTTTCACAATTAATATGAACTATATGGAATTTTCTTTGTGTATAATTTTGTTCTTCAATCTAGGATTTCTTAGAACAAAATAAAACCCTCTCAAACTCTTTGGAGGCTTGCAAAAACATTAGGTCTGAGTTATGGCCGAATTCTGATGTTTATACACAAGTAAGACCTATTCCAAATAGGAAACTTGTGTTAAAACCCGTCCAAAATTCGATTCCGAGTCAAATTAGGAATCTGCCCCCGACAGCACTGTGCGGCTGCCCAAACTGAGGTGTGCGGCCGCCCAAGTTCTTGTGCGGTCGCCCAGCCCATTTGGGCGGTCGCCCAAAGGCCCAGAAAAATCCAATTTTTCCAAATTTCCAATATAGTCCTTATTTAGGATTCGTTCTATTGTGTGTGACCCTCTAGGATTATACTAAGTTGGCAATGGGTTCAAACATGAAACCATAAGATATGATTAGGTTCTAGCAAACCGTCATACCTACCCAAATAGTATAACTAGATACAAGTTCGCATTCCTTTTAGAACATGTCATAATCCCTTTGTCCACGATGTCATTGAACACAAGTCATGGTCAACAAGTCAACTTGTATTGTTCAATACTTTCTCGATTCCGAATATGTTGATAATCCAAATGACATTGATCCAATCAATCTATTTGAGTTTGGCCAAACATTTCATCAACATCATTCCTTCGAGGGGCCCAAGCTTGACATCTCTCCGAAGAGGGACAAATCCATTTAGCTTATTATTCTTCCCTACGTGAATCCGATTACGCCAATCATACCCTTTATAACTATCGTGTTAAGGTAGCGTTTGAATATGTCAAACATAATGTTCATCAAGTGGAAGACTATAATAACTTCATGTCTAAGGATTCAAATGACATAACTAATATGAGATTTATATATGACATCGACCATGACATAAATCTCATGCCGCGGGTCATGTCCAGTACCTTGTTCCAAACATGTACCTATAAATCTAACATGATCATCCCATGATCATTTAGCCTTTATACTAGTGCTTAACAAGCTCTAGGGACGGAGATTATTATAAGCAAACACGAGCCATAATAATAATCTTATTATCTCTTTATTATTATGAATAAAATGATAACTTATACAACGTTTAACAAACGTGCCTAGGGCACCAACACCAACAATCTCCCACTTGCCCTAGGCCCAATTTCCTAGGTATCCAATACCCATGGACCTAACATGACCATCATGTTTAGATTTATGGAAGTTCCATTGTTTAGCGTGTTCGTAACGTTATCATAAGTAAGGTACTTTGCATATATATACATCTTTCTTATCAACGATTTCTCGAACGATAAGAAAACGCCTAAGTATGTGTTTGGATTTAGGATGTGCCCTTGGTTCCTTTGCTTGATCAATAGCACGACTATTATCACTAATAAAGTCTATTAAATTAGCAATACTAGGAACCATCTTAAGTTCACCAATGAACTTCTTAATCCAAACAACTTCCTTTGGAGCATCTAATGCAGCAATATACTTAGATTTTAGTCGCAGAATTAGTGACTGTACTCTTCTTGGAACCATTCCAACTTACAGCTTCACTATTATTTATAAAACTCGATTGCGATTTCTACCATTTTTGTCGGTTTGGAAGCATGCATCCGTGTATCCATATACATCGAGATCATCTTCCATCCCTCCATAGATCATAACAATTCTTTAGTCCTTCTTAAGTACTTTAAGAATTGTTTCACAGCCATCCAGTGATTCTCACCGGTTGTCGGATTAATATCTACTCGTCATGCTCCAAGCATTTAGATATATCCGGCTTAGTACTTATCATGGTATGATGGATCCAATTGCCGAAGCAAATGGCATCCCATTCATTCTTCTCATGCTCATCATTTGTCTCAGGACATTTGAGTCTTTGCATAGAAAACTCCATGTAACATTAACAACCGTCCTCTCTTAGAATTTTCCTTGCGGAATCTTCTAATGACTTTGTCAATGTATGTACTTTGGCTTAATCAATTAGCTTCTTCGATCTATCTCTATAGATCTTAATGCCAAGGACATATGCAGTTTCATCCATATTCTTTATTGCGAAACACTTTCTTAACAAAGTCTTTGCAGACTAACGTATAGGAATTTCGTTTCCAATGAGCAATATGTCATCCACATATTTAATTTAAGGAATATTACTATGCTCCCACTAATATTCTTGTATATACAAGGTTCATCTTCATTATTGATCAAGTCAAACTCTTTTGATTTATCAAAACAGAGATTCCAACTCCCACAAGTTTGCTTTATCCAATGGATTTCTGCAACTTTCATAATTTATCAGAATTTTCTTTGACTGTCAAAACCTTTAGGTTGTCTCCAATACATCTTTAAGTGAGTTCCCGTTGAGGAACACTTGTTTTGACATCATTTTGTCAATTTCATATTCCAAATATGAACATGTGACTACGAGAATTCTAGTAAATTTCTATGCTATCCATGTAAAATTTTCTCCAAGAAAACTCATTCCTCTCCTTTGGTTTTAGACCTTAGGTTAGAATGATCAAGTTCCAAACTTGATTATTACACATGGGTTACCTTTTAGATTTCATGACTCCAAGTCATTAATCTAAATATGTGGAGTTGACATTGCATCTTTGATAGATGGTAAATACTTCATTCCAAATGAACTTTACCTCAACACTTTCTATTTCGAAATATCCAATATTTCTACTAATAGATTGTATCCTATCATGTATTGCAAGTATTTGTATATCTTGAACGGAATTTTCACAACTCTTTGTGAAAACTTTTTCAACTTCCATATTAGGTTAAAATATATTTTCTAGGTCTCGAACCATTCGAGATACATTTTACTCCCACTGATTCTTTTAGAGATAAACCATTTATCTAGAAAAGTATCATCATAATCAACAAACCATTTGTTTCTTATGAGTAAAATTATATCCTCAAGTTTCCTTAGGATATCCTATGAAAGTATATTTATTAGATTTAAATGTGAGTGTGTCCCAGACAGCTCCTTTTCAAAAGGTCTCACCGTCTTAAATCTTTATGAAAGACAAACCGAGTTTTCTTTCATTATTTAACCTCTCTTGATGGAATTCAGATTAGTATAATCATAGCGGTTTCAAATACATAACCCAAAACAAATAACGGAAGATCTATTTGACTTAGTCATCCAATTAACCATATCCAATAAGGTTCTTATACTTCCATGCAGACACATCATTTAAAATGATGTTCTTAGTGAAGTTAATTTGTGAAACCATTTCACAACTTTAATGATGATTGTCAAATTCTTGGTTCAATTATTCGTCATCATGATCCAATCAGAATCTTTGAAAGGTTTTACCAAGTATAATAAAATTTTCTTTTAGCATTGCTTCTTAATGCACCATACACATCAAAATGTATTAGGTCAATTAAGATATTAGCCTTTTACCAATCATAGTAAAAGATGTCTTGGTCCAAGTAAATAAGATTTGCATAAATCATGTGATTCCAAATCATATGACTTAAAATCCGTCCCATGGAATTCTAGATATGCATCTTTTATTTATTTGATCAAAACAATAATGCATAAAGAATTTTTAATTATTTATGTTATAGCCTTTATTACTTTGTTCTTCAAGATTTAGGATATACGATTTATTTATATGATAACACAATGAAGTAAATCATAATAAATAAAGCACTTTTCTTATTCCAACAAGAAATTAATATCCTTCATTATCTTTTAACAAAATAATGTTTTTCTACTTCATCAGTAAAGTCACTTTACAAGTGTTCTACGAACAATGTTGCAACCATTACATCATTACCGTTTGTAGATAAAACTTTACTATAAGTAGTCTTTCATTTTACTAATTATTCTGGTATCCAATACCCAATAATTAAATTTAGAAAGAATAATTTATAACATAAAATTCCCAAGTGGTAGTCCCACTACCATTCCTTTTATTGAACATCCAGAATTTTGACTACAATTCTAAATGGTCAATCCAATTGCCATTTTACCAAATTGCATCAATTAGAGTTATTATTTTAACCATAATTATTTCTTTTAGGTTTGACAACTATTGTCTTACCTTTCTTTTGGCACTTGGCCCTTTTCCTTATGAACCATGAGCTCTGGAGAACCATTCTCCAATATCTTCATCTTCGCAGTTTCTTAGCTTGTTAATGCAACTCGAAGAAATTCTTATTCATTTTAAGCATGTTATAGTCCATCACTAAGTGATCATAACTTTAAACAATGATTCAAGAATGAGGTCCATGGCTTGCTCCAATCTAATTGGACAACCAAGTTTCTCAAGATGCTCTACGTAGCCATTATCTTAAGCATGTGAGGTTCCACTTATTACCCTTTACTCCTTTTGCAAGAAGTGAATGCAATAATGGTTTTATACCTCTCTTGCTTAGATTGCTCTTTGAAACATGTAACTCAACTCCATGCCTATTTAATAGGCTTCCACAAGTTCCAAACTTTGTTGGAGTTTAAGAGTACATAATCGTGAGCATAAGACAACTCACATTCCTAGAATCATAATCATGATTCTTGTGATTGTCTACTCCGGCATTAGGTTCTTTAGGAATAGGCCCATCAAGAATGTACAACCCATCTTCTTGCCTTAGAACGATTCTTAGGCTCAGGATCCAATCCATGAAGTTTGTACCATTCTCTTGAAGCATTATCCTTATCAAGGATTAATCGCAACGATTTTAGTTGTCATCTACAACCAATGCAAAATTTCCAAAATTTTACAAGTACCAATCTCATTAAAGAGATAAATAATGTATTTTCCAAAAATACTCCCACTAAATTATATAACCTTCTTATACATCCAATGTATAATATAATTTAAATGGGCTAAGATCCAACTTTAATTTAATTTTAAGTACGCTTTGGCGCACCGCTCAAAATTAAATTAATTAGGTAGACAACCCTGTCAATCATATCCCATATGACTCTTAGATTCCTTTTTGAGATTCTCTTAAATTGGGCTAAGATCCAACTTTAATTTAATTTTAAGTACGCTTTGGCGCACCGCTCAAAATTAAATTAATTAGGTAGACAATTTCTTGTCAATCATATCCAATATAATTCTTAGTGATCCAATTTCAAAAGCATGTTTAATCTCATCTTTGCCTAGGCCCAAAACTGTTTTGACGCCTAATTAAGTCCAACCATTTTAAACGCATAGGAAACTCTTATTCACTCATCTTGCTCATACAAAGATAAAATCAATGCACCTCGCTTTGGCGAGCCCACATGAAAGTACCCGTGTACTTACAAGTGTTTTAATCATGGCGTGGCAAAAAGGACTTAAAACTTTCTTGAAGGTTCATCACCATATAGCATACAACATATTTATGAGCACACAAGATAAACATGTTATGTCGCGCCCCGTACCCGTGGTCCTATTTGGCCCCACGCTCGGGACACGAACGGAAGACGTTATGAAACCTTTTAGAAAATTTTTCGAAATGTCCTTTTAGAAAGTGGCACAAAAACACACTTGAAGTTCAAAGACTTCACTTAACTTGAAACAAACTTTTACAAACACTTTCACGACGAAAGTACTTAGCCCGAAGGCTTACAAACTTTTAAACAAATGTACATACATCAACCTTTACCAAAATAGATGGAACCATAAGAAGTATGGGTACTCTACCCAAAGGGTTTACATTTACATAATGTAACCTTCAACAAAACAAGTCCCAACTCTTACCTAACGAATGTCCTCCCGTGCCAAGTGTCCTATTCCCTGGACCCGCCTTTATCTAAAACAGTAAACAAATAAAGGGTGAGAATAAATCTCAGTAAGCTACTAAAATGCAACTACGTTACATGCTGATATGATGATCATAAAGAAACAATATCAACAAGTAAGCATATAGCATATAACATCAACTCATATATCACTTTAGTCACATAGCCCACACTCCGGTGGATACCAAAGCCAAGGTTTAACCAATAACCATAACTGATGAGAAATCCAACTGAGAAACCCATCAGAGAAAACCATCTGAACAGCATAAATAGCTGAAGCCGTCGGGATCCCGAAAACCAAACCATAACCAATAGAACCAAGTAACCAGAGAGGGAAATATGACACAAAGTCATAACCCAATACTCACCAAAGGGAGCAATTCATCCCATCCAAGGCCAATCTGGACTGGGGAAACTAAAAGGCACAGTGGACACCTTATAGTGAACTTGGCTTGTGTGCCACTATAATTCTCCCACCGCCTGACTCACAACTCCAATGGAAAACCTTATAGTGGACTTACCTGTACCACTATAATTCTTCCATTGGCTGACTCCACAACAAGACCAGCTGGACTTTTAACAAGAAGCACAGTAATGAATACTTGCTAAACAAAACCCGGGGCATTTAATCCAAGAAGGAACTAAGCCAAATACATCACAAGATGCACACAAAGAATCCTTATAAAGAGTCCATAAAAAGGACATATAATCCATTACTAACATTCCACAACAATCATCTAAGTACTTTAGGACACTACCCAAAACTAGACCAAGGTTGATCTCTAAACCCCTTAGTTGAAAACTCTAAACTTTTTCAGACAACTGGGCGGTCGCCCAAACAGGGCTGTGCGGCCGCCCAAAATGCTCTGTCCCAAGAAGAAAACCCTTCAGATAGATGTGCGGCCGCACACCCATTTTTGGGCGGCGCCCACATCACCCGGCAGGCCTAAAAACTTAACCAAAGTTTACTCCTTTTGTTTCACAAGCATAACATATATACACAAGATACTACCCAACATTAGTCACAACATTAGCAACTTTCATTAATATTTCAATATGGTTTCTAAACCATTTCAACACTAGCTATAACTAAGATCATATACTCCCGTTGTCCCAAAATTACAAGTATAGCAAATATTACTCAAATCACAAAATTAACAAGTAGGAGTATCATATATAGCATATATGACTATTTTAACATTTAAAGGTGAATTAGTAACTTACCTAGTTCCGGAAAAAGTATCGCTGAAATAAGTTTTGTTCGGCTAGAAATGACCTACTCGACGCCCTGATCATTTTTATATAATTAGTTTTTAAAACGGGTAAGTAAATAAAAAGAATTAAATCGAAATGGGTCGAACTTACCTTTTTCTCCTAACCCTAACTGAGACGTAGAAAGTTGCAGAAGAAAGTTTTGCACAGAGAAAGAAGAAAGAAAGGAAAGTTTCCTTTAATATCTTACCCATTTTTTACATTTTGGTCACCCAACTTCTAAAGTTAACACTTTAGCCCCTAAACTTACATTTTCAACAAGGACCCTAAAGTTTCAACTTGATCATTTAACTCCTTTAATCATTATTATTTACTAACTAAGTAAATAACACAAATAATCAAGTATGATATGAAATCATAAAATATGATGCAACACATAAAATGCACATATAAGTCAAATAAAAATCCCCAAAATTATAAAATAAATAGAAACGGGTTTTGGGGTCGCTACATGTTACGCATCAAGTTTAGCCACTAAATTAATCATCATTAATTTAAGCATAACATTTATGTGTCATTAGTTTCTCCATGATTATGAGGATGAGACTATTTCAACTTTGGTTATTATCTCCAAATCAAGACAACAAGAAGTGCGGTCGAACTAAGCCATTAGGCAACCACAATCCCGCACTAATTCAAGAAACCAAGAAAGTAGTCAATGTGGCCGAAACTAAGCAATAGATGGTCTCGATGAACGTAGGCCAATTGCATTCACAATTCCACATGGATCTCTAATCATTGAATCAAGAACTTTGTTTCTCAATTTTAGCAATAATGAACTCTTCATAATTCTAACTTCGTTTTATCTTTGAAACTTTGATTGCGATCAAGTTTGGGAAACACAATCTCGATGAACGTAGATTAGCCATCCAAACCTTGAACCAATCTTAGAATCACAAGACTAAACAAATAGGAAAATCAAACCCCAAGATCCACACTCAAACCAACTACCCAAAGCCCATTCCAGATTAGCAAGTCTGGTCTGGTTTTGTTACTGGTTCGGTTGGACCTCTCAAAAATTCCAAATTCCAATTTTAACCAAAATCAAAACAGAATCAGTGAACTGTGCGGCCGCCCAAACTCTCCTGTGCGGTCGCCCAAAAATGTGTGGCCGCCCAGGGAGATTTGTGCGGTCACCCAAACGCATCAGAAAGAATTTTGAAGTTCGAAAATTTGTCTCAAAATTGTCTTTCCCCGATTATTAAAACCATGATCCAATCAGAATTAATAATCAAACAATTCAGAATCCATCATAATATTTATTGCGATTGAATCGTGCGATTAAAGTTGTAAAACAATAAACCACATAAAATCACATAACACATAAACATCATATAATCCAATATTCATATCATGCTTGGCACATAAACAATTTATATACACACAACATGATCTAGTATTGAAATAATCAACATGAACGGGGCTCTGATACCACTGTTGGGTTTCATAGCAACATGCGCAGCGGAATTAAGCATTTAAAATTTAATAAACCCAAAGCCCATAGATCCATTCATATGATTAAGTCAAATACAACATATGAATACTAGAATACTAACCCTTGATGCCTTTGATTTTGCAACCTTGAATTCGATAGAGACTTGAAAACTTGATCACGATCATAGTAATAATCACGAACTTTGAAGATGATAAGTTTCACACCTCTAGCGGTATCCACACCACGAACGAATATCAAGAAAACTTGATCTTGGTTGCTAGACCAAATTATGAACACGTTTTCACAATTAATATGAACTATATGGAATTTTCTTTATGTATAATTTTGTTCTTCAATCTAGGATTTCTTAGAACAAAATAAAACCCTCTCAAACCCTTTGGAGGCTTGCAAAAACATTAGGTCTGAGTTATGGCCGAATTCTTATGTTTATACACAAGTAAGACCAATTCCAAATAGGAAACTTGTGTTAAAACCCGTCCAAAATTCGATTCCGAGTCAAATTAGGAATCTGCCCCCGACAGCACTGTGCGGCCGCCCAAACTGAGGTGTGCGGCCGCCCAAGTTCTTGTACGGTCGCCCAGCCCCATTTGGGCGGTCGCCCAAAGGCCCAGAAAAATCTAATTTTTCCAAATTTCCAATATAGTCCTTATTTAGGATTCGTTCTATTGTGTGTGACCCTCTAGGATTATACTAAGTTGGCAATGGGTTCAAACATGAAACCATAAGATATGATTAGGTTCTAGCAAACCGTCATACCTACCCAAATAGTATAACTAGATACAAGTTCGCATTCCTTTTAGAACATGTCATAATCCCTTTGTCCACGATGTCATTGAACACAAGTCATGGTCAACAAGTCAACTTGTATTGTTAAATACTTTCTCGATTCCGAATATGTTGATAATCCAAATGACATTGATCCAATCAATCTATTTGAGTTTGGCCAAACATTTCATCAACATCATTCCTTCGAGGGGCCCAAGCTTGACATCTCTCCGAAGAGGGACAAATCCATTTAGCTTATTATTCTTCCCTACGTGAATCCGATTACGCCAATCATACCCTTTATAACTACCGTGTTAAGGTAGCGTTTGAATATGTCAACATAATGTTCATCAAGTGGAAGACTATAATAACTTCATGTCTAAGGATTCAAATGACATAACTAATATGAGATTTATATATGACATCGACCATGACATAAATCTCATGCCGCGGGTCATGTCCAGTACCTTGTTCCAAACAAGTACCTATAAATCTAACATGATCATCCCATGATCATTTAGCCTTTATACTAGTGCTTAACAAGCTCTAGGGACGGAGATTATTATAAGCAAACACGAGCCATAATAATAATCTTATTATCTCTTTATTATTATGAATAAAATGATAACTTATACAACGTTTAACAAACGTGCCTAGGGCACCAACACCAACACAGCCTTAATCCTATAATCATGGCGGTGTCGATTATTACCTTGATCTGGTTCTTCATCATGAATAACCTCTTCTTCAGTACTGGACTCTTCAACATCCTGATTCTCTTCCCGTTGAGGACGTCGAACTGGATCTTGAACTTGATCAACCCTGTCTCTCTCACCCCTACGGTTCTAATTAACGTTTTGACCTTGTTGTGCAGTTGCCAACGCAGCGATCTGCGTTGTTAAAGCAGCGATAGCGTTGGTGATAGCGATGGTCATACCCTCTATATTACCTTTTGTTGCTCCTTGACACCCATAACGAATCAGTGATGCAAAAGACATGATATGGCCTGCTCTGATGCCAACTGACGCAGCACGGAAGCGATAGATATTCATGTTTAGCGCACTAAACATAAGAATTCACAAGCGATGAATCCTTAAACACAAAACCTTGGAATCCACCAAGAAAGAGAAAGAAATCTCCAAGAACAAAAGTTCAATTGATAAAATAAAGTTGGTACCCTATAATAATGAAAGAGAGTATTTATAATCCTAACAAATAAAAACCTAATTAACAAATAACAAAACCTAAATAAAACATAAATCCCGAAATTTCTCTAAAATCATACGCAGAAAAACAATAAATGCAAACAATAAAATCCTGGCGACATTCCAAGCGGGCGCCTGGTCACACCCAGGCGGGCACTCGCGTTGATCAGAAACCCTTCGCTGGAAATAATACCAAGTAAGGCGGGCGCTCGGGAGGCTTCAAGCGGGCATCTGGAATGCTGCTCGTTAGGCCTCCTCGTCGGGTCTCCTCCTACATCACTTGCGATAAGGTCTCAAGTTAGGAATTTCATAGTGACGACCTTCTCTGCGAGCTCGGGTCTTTTCATTCTTGACGGCTTGCTCATATTTCATGTCGTCCTCGGAAGGTTTATACCCCAATCCGAACTTGTTCTTGACAAAAGGGACCTCAACGGGTTGCGTTCTCCCTTGTTGGTACTTTCCTAGGCCTAAACTGGGGAAGTAGTTCATATTCCTCATCATGCGGAGGACTTTGTGATTGCCGAAGGTCCATGGTCCGTTTCCCCCTTCTTTGTCGATGGCGTTGATTGAGACACCAGAGAGGGTGGAGTCCTCTAACCCATGCTGAACTTGGTGGACGGGTTCCCCATTTCTGTGGATAGTGACATTTTCTGCCATGAGAGTCACTATTTCTTCTTCGTTTCGGAAGTTGACACACTGATGGAGAGTTGAAAGAACGGCATTAGAACTGTGTATCCATGGTCGACCCAAGAGCAAATTGAATGAGGAGGGAACATCGAGCACTTGAAACGGGACGAACATAATCATGCTCCCAAATTCAATGTCCACTTCCACCATACCCATGACTGTGCGAGCAGTGCTGTCGTAGCCTCGGATCACTTGAGTATAAGGCTTTAGATCTGAATTTTTAAGCCCCAGTATGCCTATGATTCGGCCAGCATTAAGTTGAGTGCGGAACCACCGTCAACCACGACTCTTGAAATAGGTCTCCCTCTTGCCCTTACTTTGAGATAGATGGCCTCATTGTGATTGGAACCAAATGGTGGAAGGTCCATGTCGACAAAGGTGATAACATTGCCAAAATGTATGTGGCCTATCATAGCAGTAAGGTCTTCGGGAGTTGTGTTGGGAGGGACTGGTGTGTCGTCGAGATTGCTGATGACAAGGTCTCGATGCTTCTTTGAAGATGCAATGAGGTTCCAAATGGATATGTTTGCTTGAGTCTTCTTAAGTTGTACCAATAAAGGATCTTCGGGAGTGTCGCGAGTCTGCGATCTTGGAAGAAGAGGTGCTTCGCGCAGAAGTAGTGGGATTGCTTGCTATGACTCGTCCGGATCGAGTTAGCATGTTGACGTTCCTGTTTTTCTTCTTCCTATTCTCTAATACTTCCCTCATTACCTCATCATAAGTCAAAACGTAGCAAGAATCATCAATTTCATTCATATCATTGGAGCCCTCATTCACAATGGGAATTGAATGAGTGATCCTCAAACTCTCCTAACTCTATTACATGGACATCACCCCCACTAGGAACTATGAATTCCTTCTTGTCGATGAGGTCTTGGATGATGTTACGGAGGACAAAGCATTCCTCGGTAAGATGGCCACTGTGTTGATGATAGCCACAATATTTGTGATGGGCATGGTTGGCGTTGATCGTCTTGGGTTGATACCCTTGTAGAGGTGTAATTTTCCCTTTGGCTTTGAGGACTTCAAATGCCTCGGTGTGAGTCATGCCTTGGAGAGGAGTGTAGACATGATCATTTTGAAATTTCTTGCCTTGTGGTGGAGGAACCTTTTGTAATTCCCGTTGTCGGTGGTGACGGCATTGACTGAATCCTCTTTTGTTGAGTTAGAGGCGGCCTTGTATCGGAAGCTAAGAGCAGTTTTCTTGATCTCCTTGAGCAAGTCATCCATTCGGACCCTTGCCTCATACATTTGGGAAAAATCTGAGTAGTGTGAATACCCCTTTCCGATGAAGCGACGCATGGGAAGTATCTTGTGATTATTTTTATTTACAAAGGGAATATTCTTAACGACATTAAAATTATGAGAGTCGCCACGCCATTTTAATTAAAGCCAAAAACATTGAAAAAAGCATTTTTAATGGGTTCGGTGGTCAAATTACAACAAGAGAAGAATATTGAACGTTATCACTCCTATTGCCCCGAATTGATCGGTCTTTCTATCATGATGAATGTGTTAGTAGTGTGTTAGTGATTTAGACCAGATCCGAAGATTGCCTACGTTCCTCTCAATGTGAGAAGCTCAGGTCAGCGTAGTTCGCAGAGAATTAGAATAGGCAGAAGAATCGGGATCATGCATAATGAGTGGGAATTACCTAAAGTTTAGGGTTTAGAAGTAGTTCCTAGATCATCCTCGGGTTGATGAACCCTCGATCATCATCGGCTATGAAATAACGTGCAAACATGAAGATCGCAACCCTAAATATAGCATAAATGAGGTTTTAATCTATGAACACGATGAACATATGAAGAACATATTATGAACATATGAATGAGCATGCAAAGAATATGAAGAAACTATGAATAAACATGTACGAACATGAATATAAAAGATCTACATTAAAATAATGCAAGAACATGAAGAAAAGGTTAGAAAACTTACCTATGTTGGCAAGAAATAAACCTTGGATCTTCTTGGAGATTTGAAGGCTAATTAGAGAGGAAAATATTGTTTAAGAACTCCAAATTCATATTAGAGCTCTCAAAATCGGATCCTAAAACCAATTGAATGGAGTGGTTTATATAGTAAACTGATGGAGGGATCTGATGGTCCAGATCATCCGGCGCAAGGTTGGCTGCCTGGCCATAGTTGAAGCCGGTTACAATGTTGGCCGCGTGGCCAAGATCAACGCGGAGCATTGTTGGCCGCGTGGCCAAGGCTGCCGGCTGACTTGATTCTTAAGCTAGGGTTTCTGCATGGTTTAAGGAAACCATTTATTACCTAATTTGATAGATTTTGCCATAAATGAGATATTTTGGAATCCGGGACAAATCTTTGCAAGGTTTCTAATTCCTATAAAGTCCTTGTATTTTTGGGAAAGTCCTAATAAACTCATTTTCAGGTCAGGTACTAACAGTAGCCCCTCGGCGACGCTTCTTGCAAGCAATGTGGGGTCGACGATAAAAGAAGGATCCGTCTGAAACATGAGTTTCGAAACAGATGAAAGGTAAGGGAACGGCTGAACCTTGGCAGGCGACCTACGTATCCGCGGGGGAATCAAGCCAAACGTAGTTCAAATCTGATGGGAAATTGGGAATGACTGTCCTCTGATGGGGAGCAACGTCTTCTGCTGGGGAAAGTGCATCTGCCGGGGATGATAGATGACCGCGTCGGTCGGGTGGCTGGACCTTTTCAGGTTTCCTACGTATCCTCAGAGGAATCAAGCCGATCGTAGTTCAGAGATCTACTGGGGATAAAACGAGATGTCGGACTCCTGCTAGGGATAATAAACCTACGGGCACTATCCTGCATGAAGAACGAATTATTCGTAAGTAATGAAGTTATTTGAGAAAATTAAAGACTACGTTGTCTAAATAATCCCAAGATGGAATGGTAAACGCAATCAGGATCGCCAGGGTTCCTGCCAATCGCGCTAAAGTAATCGATGTTGGATCTCTCGCGAACAGAAACGCCGAGGCTTCTGTTAACCACGATTGATCTAGGATGGGTACGTCATAGAGGCGCCGAAGTCCCTACGATCATGCAAATCCTAATAAATGCTGGATCTCTCGCAAACAGAAACACCGAGGCTTCTGCCAATTACGATTGATCTAGGATGGTATGTCGTAGAGGCGCCGAAGTCCCTACAATCATACGAATCCTAATAATAGATGCTGGATCTTTCGCAAATAGAAACGCCGAGGCTTCTGCCAATTACGATTGATCTAGGATGGTATGTCATAGAGGCGCCGAAGTCCCTACAATCATACGAATCCTAATAATAGATGCTGGATCTTTCGCAAATAGAAACGCCGAGGCTTCTGCCATTACGATTGATCTAGGATGGTATGTCGTAGAGGCGCCGAAGTCTCTACAATCATACGAATCCTAAGCATATATTCGGTGAAGAATGGAAATTTTAAGGGGCTTTCCGTACCCGAAGGTAACGAATATCATTCAAAGTAGTGTCAAAGGTATTTAAAATGAATTAAAGTGAAAAGATTAGGGGCAAAAAGTGGAATTTTATCTGAAGGGGCAAGGTTGGCCGCGTGGCCAAACACACTGAATTGCAAAAGTGGCCGCGTGGCCAAGGTCGCTGAGTGGTCAGATCTCCTTCACGCGGATTGCTGATCTGACGGCTGGGGTTGCAATGGCGAAAGTGGCCGCGTGGCCAAGGTAGCCGGCGGGCTGACTCTTGGTCACATCACCAGAAACCCTCCCTCTTCTTCTTCTTTTCTTCCTTCCTCCATTGACGAGTTAGAGAGAGAAAATTGAGTTTTTAGAGAGAGAAAGCTCAGATTTTGATAATTTTGAAGATTTCATTTCACATAATTCTTGAAGATATGGCGGATTGGATCAATGAGGCATTATTTAGAGATTTTCCGGGCCATGGTGGGTATATGATTCCACAACAGAGAAACAAGGAGAGGGGCATGGTAATGCTCAGGGCGCAGGGAATGTCGGGGCTGATCCAGGAGCGGGCTTTTGAAGCGGCGCCCTTGATTCCACGGGGCGGTTTGAGACCACGAGCCGCGACTCGGAATTATCGCGATAATCTGCTGCGGTCCACGTTCGACCAAGATTACGATTTTTACATCGACTCTGAGCGTCATTGGTCGATGGGGCTTCCGGAGACGCGAGAGGTAAATTTCGAATTTTCATTCCTCTCCTTCTCGCACATTTGTATGTTTTATGCACATAATATGAAATGCTAGAATAATGGAATGCTAAAATTTAAATTGCTGGAATTGTAATTGCTAGAATGGTAACATACCTGTGCTGTGTTTACCTGCAGAGGATCAGGCTCGTGGGTCCACAGTGACTGTGGGCAAACTGTGGGCGTCCCTGCCGGAGGGACCGGGCGGTTTTGCGTGCTCGGATCGAGGCTATGTGCTTTGGCCCATTCTTTGACAGTGTCCGCATGTCGGGGCTACCCTGAAGGTGGCAGCGGTGATAGAGGTGTGCCGGGAGTTCTGGTGGGATACCACCCATACCTTCCACTTTAGTTGGGGAGAGATTCCCATCACGCCGACGGATTTCGCGGCCATCACGGGGTTGAGGTTTACTGGTACCCCTTTGCCTTTTGATGAGAGCTTGGCGGAGCGGCGGGGACTATAGACAGGCTCTGCTGGGAGTTGACACCCGACCTAGGAGGAGGTGTCAAGGGTTATGGAGTGGAGGCCGGAAGGTGAATCGCTTGGTGGAGGTGGCTATTGAGGCCTTTAGTAGGGGGAATATGATTTGGATTGCTTGGTCCGGCTGTTCTTATGGTACAGCTTTTCAGAGCTTTTGTTTTCCAGTGGGGCTACTGTCTGCCGGTACTCGCTGCTAGGGGCTCTTGTGGACTTGACTTAGTCGGTGGGATTTCTTGGGGTGGAGCCGGTTTGGCTGAGATTTACCGGCTTTGGACCATTGCTCGAGGGCTAGCTCGTCGGCCTTTGACGGTTTCCAGTTCGCCTTTGAGGTATGCTCTCGACTACCCTTCTTTTCACTTGTTGAGATTTCTGTTCTATTTTTTGGTCTGAAATATCTCTCTTATTAAATGTACAGGCTTGGGTGTACGAGGTCTTCGGTGTCGCCCCTTTTCAGTTGGTGATGAGTGTTAACAAGGTTGTTCCCATCATGTCGTATTGGTGCAAGGGCAACAGGGCTCCTTCCCGCAGAAACCGGGACAGGAAGACAGTAGATGCTGCTGATCTGAGGAGGGTGTTCGCGATGTCTGAACCCATCGGGGTTAGATTTTACCCATGGAGCCCGGCCAATGAGGCTTCGGTGGGTCCCTTTGTATTGGAGTTTGACCGCTTCTAGGGTTCTGCTTGTTGGTGTCACCGGGGGCCATGTATCTTGGGGAGAGGGTGGTTCGTCAGCACAGGGCTGGTGCGTTACCGTGGGCTCCTTATGACCCTCCTCGGATATGCTTCGTCCCGCGAGGTTGGCGACTTTCTTGGCTCCCACTCCGGCAGAGCATTACAGGGGGGTGATGATTATGCCGGCTATGTATGGACGCGGCTGGTCAGTCCACAGGTACGGGCTAGGATGTTGTCTGGAGAGGGGTCGAGCTCGGCCCGTTATGTTGGTCGGAGTCGGCCTTTGGTTGACATTCCCCTTCGATCGAGTAGCGTGAGAGTGATGAGGGGCGGCCGGGAGGTGGAGCTTAGCTTGGAGCCGACTGATGCAGATCTTGTTGAGGAGACATTCATTCCTCCGCCCGACACTGGGGTACGGCTTTGTGCTTTATATCAGTCATGTTCGCACACACTTATTTTCTTTCTGCATTGTAATCATTGCCTTGGTTTCACTTTCAGGTGACTCGGGAGGCCTATATCCGTTATCAGCTCGGCGGGAGAACGTGTTGATGCGCTTACTGAGGGAGGCGTACCATTTATGTACTTGTCAGAGGGACGACGTTGCGTCACCCCAGCGTCGGGAACGGTCCTCCGAATGGTGCGGGCTCTTCTCATATTGGTGGTCGAGCGGTCCGGGACGGAGTTCGGGTGCCGGTAGCTCTCGGGCTTTAGCGCGGCGTGGAGACACCACGGAGGAAGATTCAGATTAGGCGGGGTCTACTTTTATTTCCTACACTGTTAGCTAGTAGAGAGCAAGGGATATGTATGTACAGAACAAATGTATAAATGCATGTATAGTATATTATGTTCTAAAATGCAATTCTATTGTGGGAGCCTACTTGTGCAATACTAGTTATTTTACAAATGTTCCTAATTTTATACAATGCATGAGCCATGGAAGGGGGCAGGTACGTAGTTGCATGGATCCATCACGGAGTGGGAAGAAACAAACTGGATTTCTGCATGGAGCAAAGTTGGCCGCAAGGCCATGGCGAGGCATAGAGCAATGTTGGCCGCCTGGCCATGGTAAGATCCGGAGCAAAGTTGGCCGCTGGCCTAGGACGAAGTTGGCCGCCCGGCCAAAGACAAATATCGGCCGCGGGGCCAGGGGCAATGTTGTCCGCGTGCCACATCCTGCGCCGCCTCCGGTTTTCCTTTTCCTGGCAAGAGTGGGAGTTTGTGCCCTATTTAATGAACCCTTTGCAGCCATAAAAACGTACCAGCAACCTTTTGAGCAGTTTTTTTGAGTTCCTTTTAGCCATTTTTCTTGCTCTTTGCCATGGATCAAGAGGCTAGAATCACAAGTCTTGAGAAAAAAGTCTTTAAAACCTCTTTGGAGAAGTGGGTTGCCAAACTTCCTGGTTCGAGTCGTAGGAAACTTGATGAACGGTATGGGATAAAGTGTCTTTGGTCACTTTTGCACATGAACTCCAATACCCACCTCTTGCAAGCTTATGGTAAATTTTGGAATGATACCCTCCATGTCTTCAACTTTTCATTCAACGAGATAACACCCACTTATGAAGATATCGCAGCATTATGTGGCTACGAAGGGAAAGGTAAAGTTGCCTTGCCTTTTGACTTCGTTTGCTTGAGGGACAAGTTGGTGACCTTTGGCGTACCCGGATGACTTTGATAGGTATGCTCGGGGCGGTTATGTCGACCTTTCTTGGATGGCCACAACACTTCATGCATGCAGACGTGACATCTAACCGCTCCTTGGACCATCTTGCACTGTGTTTGTTTAGCTCTATCCTTTTCCCTTCTGAGGTGGGATTTGCCAGTGAAGGATGTTTGGGTATGGTGAACTTGGCTCGTTTGGGTTATGATATTGTACCGGCCATTCTTGGGGAGATTCTGTGGGATTCCCCATCTCGCGGCTTATGGTGGGATCCTTGTGGTAGTGATAGGCTTTTGACCATGTGGTTGCAAGAGCGCTTTGAGTGAATAAACCGGCGGCTTCTCTGAGGTGGCCCCATGGATGTACCGCATTAGAGGCATGGTGGAGCGGTTTGAGGGCATGACTCTTAAAGGTTGGGAAAAGTATTTGGCGGAAATGGTGACTGACGACATTCAGTGGGTGGTGCCCCATTGGCACATTTACTCTGTGAGGGAGAAACAAGTGGGACTTCACATGATCAAAGTTTCGAACCCTTTCTGGGACTACTTTTACTATCCCTCTAGAGTGCTTCGTCAGTATGGTTTGGTGCAGACCATCCCGGAGGGTTGGGACGGGAGGAGAGAGATGATTTTCCTTTGGGGTACTTCAGTTGGATGATAGTGCCTCAGTCCTTCTTTCTCAGATGTGGGGGCGAGGCCGGCTTTAGTCGTAGGACTTCCTCATACGCTCTAGCAACACCTTCCTGCCACGCGAGTATTTGGATTGGTATATGGGGAGACTTGGGCATGCGGAGCAGACTCTAGAGACCCTAAGGGCACTATCTTGGGATCCTGTGCTCCAAGTTCTTCATTGAGAGTTAAGGAGGCGGAGGCTTATGAGAGGAGGATGAGTAAGCGCGTGGCTAACGGAGGCGGAGAAGAAGTGGGGGTGTCAAAGAAGAGGAAGGGCGAAGAGGCTCCTAATGGAAAGGTTAAAGGTGTTAGCAAGTTGAAAGAAGATTTGTGAGAGTCCTAGCAAGAAGAAAGTTCGCCGTGGGCAAAGCAAGAGAAAGAGACCGAGGGCACAAATGGCACTAAGGAGTAATCCTGAGCGTCTCTCCATAGTCGTGCAGACACATTAGTTTAATTTAATTTACTTTTGTTTTAGTTTCAATTTCAGAAAAGGTTTCATTCAAAAAGTATGTCAAGCTTAGACTCATCAAATAAGTGTTAACATGCAATGACTATGGAAATAAAAGTTTTTGCTTTCAGAAAAATACCTTCTATCTTTATTGCTTTGACAATTTGGATGTTTATTTGTTTTTTAGAACGCACCTTTTGAAGGCTGCCTACGTTCCCCTTTTACAAATAGGACTAAGGGGCTCAGGTCACCGTAGTTCACTCCAGTCAGACCAGAATGATTTTAAAGAAAGGGAAGATAGAGAAGGGGAATGCTCTAACTTTTGCCTAGACCGCCCTTGCGGGTTTTCGATCTAGCGAGCTTTGTACGCACCCTTATTTTGCATAGACCCGCCCTTTGCGGGTTTTCAGTCCATCGGGCTTCTTTTTGCGTAGTAATTTTTTTTTTTTTTTAATTATTTTAAGAGGGGGAGTCTAGTCATAGTAGCGCCTGAGCTTGCTGAGGTTGACTGGTTCTTGAACGGGTTGCCATCCAAATCTGCCATTCTGACTGCTCCTCCGGAGAAGATCTTCTGTACCACAAACGGCCCTACCCAAGTGGGGGCCCATTTCCCGAGGGGGTTGAATTTGTTGGGTAAGCGTGCTTTGAGCACCAAGTCTCCTTCCTTTATGTCAACAGGCTTGACCTTTTTATTGAAGGCTTTTGTCGTTCTCCCTTTGATAGGCCCGGATGTGTTCCATGGCCTTCAATCTGCGTTCGTCGAGTGTTGCCAATTGATCATAGCGACTACGAGCCATTCTACCTCATTCACTTGGTTCTCGAGCAAGACCCTCAAAGATGGCACCTCCAACTCAATAGGGAGCACAGCCTCCATGCCGTATGTCAAAGCGTAGGGGTCTCTCCAGTAGCGGTGCGGACTGACGTTCTGTACCCCAAAGTGCTAATGGTAACTTCTCGGGCCAATCCCGTCCTTGCGAAGCTCTTGCGAATTATCTGCTCTATCGTCTTGTTGGCCGCCTCAACCGCGCCGTTAGTCTGTGGATAGTATGGGGAAGATTTCTTTCGTTCGATCTTGAATTCTACAAGCAAGTGAGCACACTCGGCTTCGAAATGACTGCCCTTATCTGATATAATGAGGTTAGGAACCCATACCGACACATAATATTCTCTTTGATAAACTGCGCTACCTTCTTAGAATTCAGCACCTTGTAAGACTGAGCTTCGACCCACTTTGTGAAGTAGTCGACCGCGACGAGGACGAATTCATGACCATTACTACCGGCCGGCGAGATCTTCCCATAATGTCGATACCCACGTGGCGAATGGCCAAGGCGTGGTGGAACTATACAATTCGTGTGGGGGATGTGGTTGAGGTTGGAGCATACTTGGCATTTGTGACACCGTCGAACCCATTGAATATAGTCTGTCTCCATGGTAATCCAATAATAGCCCAGCCGAGTGATCATCTGTCTAAGCATCCTTGCATTCATGTGGGGTCCGCACAACCCGTTGTGTACTTCTTCCATTATTGCTCCAGCTTTCTTGTTGTCGACACATAAGAGCAACAGACCATCGTAATGCCTTTTGTACAAAGTATCGTCTAACAGTACAAACTGCCCCGCCAATCTTTTGAGTGCTTGCAGACTCTTGGCCTTCACATCTCCGTCAAAGGACATCTCTCTGTGCTTAAGGAACTTGTAGATTTGGGCGTACCATTGATCTCCGTTTACCTCTGCATCGATCTGGATCTCAGAGCAATAGGCGGGGTTCTCCCTTCGTCCAACCCTGAATGGTTTCACGGACCTTCCTTCTGGAATTTCAACTAAGGAGGCCAATGTAGCTAGAGCATCCGCGAACACTATTTCTGTCTCGTGGCAGGAAATGGAAGCTAACTTCTTTGAACTGTGCTATCAACTCATCCATGTAACCTTGGTACCGCTGCAGGCAAGGATCATAGTTTTCCATTTCTTCGCCGTTTGGTTAATAATCAGAGCAGAGTCTCCATACACTTCTAACTCTTTTACGTTGCGCTCTAGGGCGGCCTCCAATCCGGCTATACACGCCTCATACTCGGCGGCGGTTGTTGGTTGCTGAAAAGTTTAGCTTGATGGCTATGGGCGTGTGCTCATCTTTGGGATCATAAGAAGAGTCCGACTCCATTCCCTCGTTTGTTTGCAGCTCCGTCAAAGAATAATTGCCACCTTTCTGCGACCTCAATTGCGAAAATGTCGTCATCCGGGAACTCGGGGTCGGGTCCTCTTGTCTCGGTGCTCGAAGGTCTGCGAGCTGATCGGCCATTGCCCTCCCCTTGATTGCCTTCCTCGGTACTAAAGTAATGTCGAACTCTCCCAAGAATACTGACCATTTAGCGAGTCTCATAGAAAGGGATGGTTTATCGAATAGGTACTTGATAGGATCCATTTTCGAGACTAGTAAGATCGGATGGGATACCATGTAGTGCTTGAGCTTCGTCACCACCCATACTAGGCCTACGCAGGTCTTCTCGAGCGCGGAGTAATTGAGCTCGCTACCTTGTAACTTTCGACTGACAAAGTACACTGCATTCTCGATCCGGGAATCTTTGGCTTCTTGTGCTAACATGGCTCCGACGGCGGTATCTGTCACAGTGAATATAGTAGCAACGGGCTTCTCCTTATGCGGCGGGCGCAGGATTGGGGTATTCACCAAATATTGTTTGATCCTTTCGAAGGCTATCTGGCAGTCATGATCCCACTCCACACTGGCTGTCTTCTTCATTAACTTGAAAATTGGTTCGCAGATGGTGGTCAGCTAATTGATAAACCGACTGATGTACTGCAGGCGTCCCATGAATCCTTTTACCTCCGTCTCGGTACGGGGTGGCTTCATCTCCAGGATGGCTTGAATCTTCCTTGGGTCGGCTTCGATCCCATTCTCGGGTGACCATGTAACCCAATACTTTCCCTCTACGAACTCCAAAGGTGCATTTTGCCGGGTTCAAACGCATGGCGTGCTCTTCTCAACCTGTTGAAGAATTTTCTGAGATCTATCAAGTGCTGGCCCCCAGACCCTTTTGAATGTATAATCATGTCATCCACGTACACCTCAATCTCTTTGTGGATCATATCGTGGAATAAAGTCGTAACTGCCCGTTGGTAGGTAGCCCCAGCGTTCCTCAGCCCCAATGGCATGACAGTATAGCAAAAAGCCCCCATGGGGTGGTGAAAGCTGTTTTTTCTTGGTCCTCCTCGGTATCTTGATTTGGTTTATAGCCGGCAAAACCATCACAAACGACTTGACCTCATAATGGGCGGTCGCATCCACCAACATGTCGATATTTGGCAAGGGGAAGTCATCCTTTGGCGTAGCTTTGTTGAGATCCCGAAAATCCACACATACTCTGACTTTACCGTTGGATTTCTTTGACAGTCACCAGATTTGATAACCACGTTGGATACTCGATCACCCCTGATAAAACCCACACGGAGTAGCTTCTCAATCTCCTCCTTCACTTGCAAAGACCATTCGGCTTAATGCGGCGCAGCTTCTGCTTGACTGGCTTAGCGTCTGGTGCTGTCGGGATTCTGTGCTCTACGATCGAGTTGTCGACCCCGGCATGTCCTTATAAGACCATGCGAACACATCCACATATTCTCTGAGTAGCTCAACCAGTGCTTCCCTTTCGGCTCCGCTAAAGAAGCTTCCGATCTGCGTTTCCTTAGGTTCGGCTTCGGTTCCCAAATTCACGCTCGTTAACACCTCATCGGCAGCTTGGGCTCGAGATTCTTTTTGATTAATAACCTGTTCTGAGATCTCTTTAATGTATTCATCATTTAATGTGTCTGTGTCTGCCTCTTCTAATGAATCATTATTAACTAAGTGTATACTCATTAGTTTGATTATTAGCCAATTTATCAGTTAAAAGAGTGACTATGGAGGGATACTCGGAAAGGTCGAGGGTTTCATTCATGGCAAAAGGGAAAATAGCGTTTGCAACAAGATCATAGTCTTCAGACGTAAGGTCGTCAGACTCAGAGGAAGACTCAAATTCAAAATGTTAAACACTAGACTCTGGGACGGGATTTTGGGCGAGTGACAGGAGATGCTGCAGGAGTGGCGACAGGAGAAGGAGTAAGCCCCAGTGTCCCTATCATAAATTCCGGAGTA